>NW_019104496.1:675123-721142 GCF_001995035.1 Momordica charantia
TAATCTGGATCATTTTGGGCACACCTCCATTAATTTCACGAGCTAGTTGTCTGACCCTACAGCCCTAAATATTTAGAAGTTAGTAGTCATCATGAAATTTGAACTCATTCTCTCTCAATTTACCTTCGCTCTTTTGGACAATAAATCATAATTTGTTTGAGTGAAAATTCAAACTTCTGACATTTTAACCAATTGAGCTATTTTTTTTTTCTTTTGATTCAAGTCAAACAATTTTAATAAACGTGATATAAATTATTGTAATCAATTCAACTAGACAATTTGAAGACGTGTACAATTCTATCTCTTGAAATATCCCAACTTGTTTCTTTGATCGTCTTGCTAATTACAAACATTACTTACTATTCAACTTCTAATTATCATATTAAATTAATCAAACTTGGAAAGCTTACAAAATTATATAGTTGACATATATCAATAGGTCAAACATTTAGGAGTTCTCCATTTCCAATGGAAACCAAAAATACAATATATTTATTTTATTAGCTATCTGTCAACATTGAAAAATGTATTGTTTTTTTCAAAGACAGAAATTTTGAGAGAGGAGAGCATAATATCTTTATATATTATCATCTCAACAATTGGTTGTTTTATATTATAATATCAATCGATATTTTATTTTATTTTTTTTTAAATTGATTTGTATAATTTTGTCAACCGAACATCATTTTCCAAGTGTTTGGGTCCAGCAAATAGGATGATGTGGGTTCGATGTTGGTGATAAATACAACATTAACTAGTACTCCAAAAAAAAAAACATTAACTAGTGAATTAATTGACTATTTCAAAGTACAAATTAAAAAAATTAAAATTAAAGACAGCGCAAAGTAGAGAACAAAGAACAAAGAAAAGAAAAATTAAGGTCGGCAATATTAAAAAGTGATGGTTTAGAATTTAAGAATTCGATAAAAATATTTTGGTTTTAACTTTTAAGTTTACTTTGTTAATTACTTTATGCAATTATATGAATTTATCCTATGTTGGAATTTATAAATTTTAATTAAGTTTAGGTTTATAATTAACGGTTGGTTTTTGGCCAAAGCTTATGTTACAAAGCAACCTAATAGATTTAAGAAAAAAAGAAAAATAGCCAAAGCGAGCATAGTTCAGCAGTAATTGACATAACTTCCAATCAATAGGTTGTGAGTTCGTGAATACTTGAATTCATGGATGTTGGGACCATGCAATTCATATTCTCGTTTCCATTTTGTTCCAAAATATAATAAAACATTGTTCTATCATTCTTAAATTTATGGGTTGTTGAGAGCTATGCAATTTTTTTTCTTTTATATTAAAAAAAGGTCAATTTTGTCATGGTCAAAATCACTCCCCTTTCTATTTCTATTGATCATGCTTGACAAATTAAAATTTTGATTTTAGAAAAGTTTAAAATCACTTTCAATTGATTTTTAACATATCATTTGGGAGGTGATTTTAAAAAATCAATTATATTTAAATTTTTATTTTTCAAAATCACTCATTCTACTGTCACCCTGTCTATGCTTTAACAAATTTATAATTTGCAATTAGCAAACCTACGATACATAGCATAGGTTCGGTCTTTCACACAAACAAAATCCGGAATATGAGTCAAACCCAAATATTTTTTTTCTGATAAAAGAAAATTACAAGTGGTATCATTTCTTGAAAATAATAAACAATTTTCAAACACAAAAATACTACTAAACGAGCCTAGAAATGAGAGTTACCGACATAAGAAAAGTTAAAACAACGAATAATTTTTCAAGAGGGAATCAAACTCAAATGGATTGGAAGAGTGGGAGAAAATGGGGACCATACATAGCAATTTGAGATTTTTTTTAAAGAAAAATAATAAAAGTTTGGAAAAAATATCCAAATTCCCAAAAAAAATTAAAAGAAAAAAAAATAGAAAGTTGTAAGCCACAACTCAAAAAAATGGGTATTTGAAAGATTCGAGGTTTGACAGCGAAGGGGAAGTTCAGACTCCAGAGTCATGGGGGCTGCCCCCACCGCCAAACTTCCCGCGCCGCCGCGGCTGCCACCGCCGTTCCCCAGCCCCTAACAAATTGGACCTCTATTCTATAATCTCTATAAATTTTGGTCCTTTTTTGGTTAAACAATTGCATAGTGGGTGGGATGTCGTTGTCGAATCATCAACTTTTAAATTGCTAATAAATCATTGTTATGTATAATTTTGGTCCTTCAAATCTTATCTGTTTTTTCTTTAGTTCTTTTAATTTTAAGATTCATTGGATTAAAAAAGAAAAACCAGGTTGTTTTATAATCTTTTTTTTGGCCTGTATATACTTTTAAAATCATGACGTTTTCTTCTTTTTTTTTTTCCTAATGAAAACTTGATTTCATTAAGATGATTACAAATGTACAAACGGATTAAAAAAAGAGACATAACCTACTACAAAAGATGACCGTACAACGCTATCCCCATCACACATTTAAAGTTCATAAACATAACTAAAACAATTTAAAATCTAGAGACTAAAAAAGACTAAATTATACTTTAACCATCAAAATGAGGGTGAATGAATCAAAATTCTAATATATTAACAACCCTGTAAGTTTCCTTTTCTTTTTATATTAAAGAAGATAAGAGTTAAACTAACATGCTGTCTTACTAATTAAACTTAGGCAACGTCATTTCAATTGACTCTTTTTCTTTAATATTTACTCGATTTGCATTTCAAAAATTCTAACGTACCTTTCTTCTCTGTATTGACATTTGAAAATTAATTTTTTTCATCCCTTGATAAAATTCCTATGATTGACTCTGCAAATCCACCCAAAAGGTTTCGAAGCTTCCTTACGGTCGATCTAGAGAGTGCAAAGAGGGGAGATTTGGTGAAGGTTTATGCACAAGTGTGTAGTTTAAGATGTGGGTGAAATTAAAGCTTAACTTAATTTTTCTCAAACTACATAAATCCAACCTATGAGCCAAATAGTGAGGTCCGGGGTCTCTAAAACACGATGTTTAAGGTTCTAAAGAGCGTGACTCGATGAGCTGCACTCCTAAAATCACTGCCTATGACATTTTAAATAAGAACCCACCCCCATAGGAGTATAATCAAGCAGTAATGACTTCCTTGCCACTTGAATCTTACAGTCCAGAGCCAGGTAAACAGACACAGAGAGAAGACAGATGCAACAACAATATTCTCATGATTATAGAAGTACCAATAAATTGACGAAAATCTGACTCGAAGTCACTAAAAGTAATAATTTCGTATGCAAAAATCCCATAAAGATCACATAAAAGGTGGGGGAGGAATAAGCATCGACCTGGGCAAGTTGTAAATAAGCAGAGAGAAATCATGAGAAGCTGCTAGCTTGGTTCATACAATCCGCTCCAACTCTCTTGCATAACTCAGGGTTTGGTTGATGAGTTGAAGAGAAGGTATTTCCTTGCAAGGTGCGGATTCTTTCGCCATCTGGAAATATACAACACCGTTCTTTATCTCCCACTCGGGATGCTCCTGCATTGCAACAACAGATTATCATCAACGGGTGCATCATGTAAACATGGTAAGAATAAGATCTGGAATAATGGGTGCAAACTCTCTCTTATGAAAGTACTCCTAGCCTTCAAACCGGAGGTTAGTCCAAAGGAGTACATACCCCAAATCAAGGTAGAAGTGTTTGGAAATTCATTAAAAATAAAACTCTCATCTAACCTAAAAATTATTAGCGATTATGTAGATTAATTTATGATTAAATGCACCCAACAGAACTTACCTCCTTGACATATCCCAAAAGTTCTTGGTCAGAGGAAAATAACAGCATTTGGCGTGCATCACTTATAGAAAGATAATCATACGCCTTCTCACTGCAACCGGCTATTTCATCTCTGGAAGTGGCAGAAAAGACAGACTATGAATGAAACTAGGAATGAGAGGAGATAGAGAGAGAGAGAGAGAGAGGAGAAAATTTGGCAAACACTTCGCAGGAGGTGGTTTCTCATTATCATTATATTGGCTAGAGATATTTATTTAGATGAGTTACCTTACAGTCTTTGCCAGGAGGTCCATGAAATAAACAAAAGTTTCATGTGGCACAGTCTGTCGAGCACTCAACACACGGTTGTAAGCCCCTTCCATGAAAGATTGCTCCAGTTCCACGGCGTGTTTAATGCATGGGTTCTCCAAAGCAGAGGTGGAAAGAAGTTCAAGTTCAGTATGGAATTCAGCAATTCTATTCTGCACGAGAAGCCTCAAAAGGTTGAGACCCAAGATTGGATACTCCTGAGGGGATGGTGGAAGTCGGTTACTGCTCCAAAAGAACAAAATTTCATGAGAAAAAATTGTACCCAAAAGGTTAAAGGTTACATCAAGTAATCTCAGTGTGTAATTCCAGTGGAAGGTGGCTACCACTCAAATCATATACTTCAATTTTAAACCTCAAGATAACTCAGACGTTTTTCTAATTAGTTAGAATTTATTTGTTACTCTGTAGCAGTTCATTGTCAGTCAACCGTCTCATCAGAACAGTTCAGTTAAATTAAATTAACTCATTTTCATGAAAGAAGGAATATAATACACTGAAGTAAACTAGAGAGTAGTCACCACTAAAAGAAATATAATCGTCAATAATATCAATATGTAGCTTTTGTCTTCGAGGAAATTCCACTTCAAATGAAAAAAGAATCAAATTGTTTAATGGAACTCCAGTTAAATCTATAATTTTGTCCTCTTTATCTTACTACAGCAATGACAGGCTCTTTTCTTTTGCAAAAGAGTATAAATAGTCTAACTCTTGGAATTTAACATAACTTTCCAAGAATGTTACGAAGAAAAACAAACCCAAACCCAAGGCACTAACTAAGAAAAGGTCAAATTACACATTTTTATATTTTTCACCCCATCTGAAATAAACAAGCAATGTGTCATGATAATAACGCATCTTAATCATTTCAGACAGGAAATCAAATTTCACTTTCATTTAGAAAGAGCAACCTACCGAGCATCAGTATAGTAAGGCTTCAACTGGAAGAAATCTCTTTCAAATGCATCTTGATCCTCAACCTTCACACTAAGCAACACAGCATGCTCATAAATATCCCCTGAAGATCCCAAGTAAAGACAGAAATTGTGTAAGATTTAAATTTAGAAAATGACTATACGAAAAAGGAAAAAAAAAACGAAGTTCCACACAGATAACAAACTCTTTTGGACAGAAAGTTCTGCAACAGAATATTCAGTGATCCAGAAAGTAAATTCCTTATTCATGTCCAAGTGATGTAGTTTCTGAGTTTAACCAACTCCTATTAGATAGTTAATCAATCTATGACATCAGTCATCTAAGGTGGGAAAAAAGTTACAAAACCCCAATATAATCTTATCGCTGTAGATAATAGATAAGAAAGAATGAGACTTAATTTCATCTAAGGTGGGAAAATAGTTACAAAACCCCAATATAATCTTATCATTGTAGACAATAGATAAAAAAGAATTAAACTTAACTTCATCTAATATTTTAAGCTCATAGTTCGAGTGGTAGTTCAACAGTCACTAATCATGAAAGTTAATAATAATTACCAAGTTCCACACGAATATAAATTTCTATCTGTTAATATGAAGGTACATGGATTGTATTATAATTTTCTCCACAATTGAGTATTTCAAGATCCAAGCCACAGAAAATTCAAAGTTAGTTGTATGTGTACGAAGTTCAATCCTAGCACATTGAGCCAGTTGAAGAATCGAAAACATATAGTAATTAGCGGATAAAAGACGTAGGCCAGAGCAAAATAGCTACAAAACTAAGCCAGAGACTATGGCGTGAAATTCTTACTGGCTACTGTCAATTCATGGACAGCAATGGGCGTATCTTCAAACAACGGAGGAAGACTTTTGAATCCAGTCAACAAAACCTACAAAGAGAAAACGAAGGAAGAAAGCACGCTGAAAAACCAACGACGGAGTAGAAACTGGGAGAAACATTAGGGTTCTGAAATCAAATCGATACCTTCAGCTGAGAGAGGAGATCGTTACAAGAATCATAATCATGCCTGACAAGAGCAGCTTTGAAGCGCTCGAAGAGCTGCGAGACCTCAGTTAGCTTGGGATCCATGGCGATCTTCGTCTCCTTCAACTTCTTCCTCTGAATCTCTGCTGAAATTGGTACGGGAATGGAAATTGGTCACTATTTGTTGCTGCCTTTGCTTGCTCTTCAAGAAGGAATTCCACTTTTCTCTAGGGCTCGAAACTGGGCCCCGTCTCCGACCCGATATCCATACCCGGCCCAACAAGTTGTACTGTAAATGTAATTACCGAACTCGTCTCACGAGGAAAGAAACTTTCTTTTTAGTTACATCTTTTTCTTTTCTTAGTACGAGAAACGCGGGATAACAGAAAATTTTTAAATGTTGATATCGATGTCAAATGTGGATGGAAATATCGATAAAATATCAATGTCGATGGATATTTCTATAAAAGTTAGAAAAATAAGAAAATCGGAAAAATATATTTAAATTAACAAATACACATTTTCCTATTTCTAAACTAGTTAAAAATAATTAATACTAATATTATGTATATATTATTGACATTTTGTTGATATTTTTTATATTTTGTCGATTTTCTTATACTATTTGCCTTTCATGTTGATTTCGAACTCATGAAAATATGGATATGTCGATGGAAATATCGACGTGTCGACGGATATTTAGAACTATCAATAAGAGATTGAATCTCTAGTTCTAACTTCAATAAAAAGAATAAAGATGCCTGAACTATTGGACTGAACTAACATTGACACATTATATCAATTTAATCTTTTTACTTCCAAAATTTTAAAATTTTATACTATGTTTATAGATTTTAATTCATACTTTTTTGTTAAGTCTTATATTAAATTATCAATTATTTTTTCAATTTAAATGCAATATGAAGCAACTATTATAAGCAGTCCAATGATATTTTTTTTCTCGCTTGAAGTTAGGAGTTTTATTTAGATTTGAAAAATTGATTCAATATGTAATTTAGTTGAAGAATGACCTATTTAGTCAATCTCCCAAGCATGTCTTCCATTATATTGCGTACAAATACTTACATGGTATCAAAATCAATTATAAATATTAATATTAACATGCAAAATAATCTAACATGGAAGCAACTTATTAACAAAAATTTAGATATATTGGTTAGTATTTACCTGCGTGGTGTCGTGGCCATGCTTGTCTAGGGCCTGTTGCATGTGGCCGCATGCCCATAACAACCTCTTCCCACATACTTTTATGTCATGTATTTAGTTTTACTTGTTGTTTTGTTTTCCTGTTACTTTGGGTGGCGAGTGACTCCTCGCCACTTTGCATGTTCACGCCTGCCAAAGGCAAAATGCTTTATAATCTACCTTAGGGGTACACCTAGTCATCCTCCCTACATTACGTTGTATTATTGTCTTGCCGCTAATCTATTCTCTTGCATTCAAGCTTACAACAACTTTCTAAAATGCTTTCAAACGTTTTCCAGAACCTTTTTCTCTAATTCCGTTTTCTTTTTTCTCTAACTTCGTTTTCCAAAACCGTTTTCTCGAGAACGGGGGTGGAGGTTGCGACATATAGTCTTTGTGCCACCGGCTATTCGTTTCCGCATTGGCTGACTTGCTAGAGGGTGAAAGCAAGTGCCGCACAATCGCTTCGTGAGTCCCGTTAAAGTGCGATTGTGACACGTTGCACCTGTTTTTCAACATTTTAAATTGTACTTAAATAAATGTGATTTATATAATATTTTTATTGAAATTTTATAGAATCAGAAGTAAAAAAATAAAAACAATAAAATGAGCAATCTGAGAGGGTATCAATATATTGTAAATTTCAAAAATTAATGTCAGCTTTTTTTTTAATAATTCAAATTCATATATGTGTCCAAAATTTAAATAGTCGAGAGAGAAAATCACTAAAATTGGAATTAAATATTAAATATGGGCAAAGATAGAATTACAAGTTTCTTCTGCCAAGTCACCCTATTAAATTAAAAATCAAAAGACAGTTTTTCTAGGATAAATGTACACAATATCACATTTTAAAAAATATATAAATAATTATATATGACTAGTTAAATACAATTTATTAAAACTATCACAATTGTGAATGAATTTATTGGAGATGAAGTCATTTGAAAAATTTTAAAATATATATGAAATGTATTGTATAATTAAGTTTATTAACTAATATTTTTATCTTAAAAAATGATATTTTGATTGAAAATAAAATAAAATAGGAACAATGTTAAAGTAAAGGACAAAATAGAAATATAACATTCCACTAATTTAAAGTGATTTTTAAGATTTGATGTTTATTTAATTTAAGCAAACAAAAATAATAAATAATAAACAAATACATGATCAATTAAAAATAAAAATAATAAAATAGGGTGAGAAAATTTTCTCCCATCACTGTACAGTCTGTATTCCGCAGTCCGCATGTTTTTTATTGTTTAAAATAATCATTTTTTTTCTTGAATTTAATGTTTAAAATAATCTCTAATGACAAGGTTTAAGTACTCAATCTAATACCGTTAAAAAAAAGTAATCAATCTAATAAGTAAACATAATCTTCAATTATTGTATTAATACTTACTTTTAAAATAAAGTATTTTATAGTTTGTACTTAAAAAAAAAAGGTATATTACAGTTTGTTAAATTTGTCTTTTTCAATTAAAAAAAACTTCAATTAAATTTACATGTGATTAAAATTTCTCCTGTAATTAGAAATTCAAATAGTAAAAAAAAGTTAATTTCATTTAATTAGATACACAAATTTACAGATAAACAATTAAAATTTACTGTATTTATTAGAATAAATGAAATTAAAACAAACATGTAATTAAAAATTTCAAATAATAAAATATTTATTAGATAGTTAAAATTAGAATTAAATGTTAAATAATGAGTAAAAGAGAAAATTACAGATTTTTTTTAACATTTTAAACAAAATTTTTTAAAAATATTTGAAAATAATAATAAAATATATTTTATTTACATTGTCACGATGAGTAATAACTTTGTTAGAAGACTATAAAATTTATCTAATTTTAGAGACAAAATAATTGAAAATTTTAAAAGAATGAAATGTAAAATTTCATCTATTAAAATAATACCTTTTAGGAATTTTTTTGGTAGTAGTCGTGCAGCCGTCGGCTCGTTGGTAAGGCAAGAGCTTCAAGTCCTGCTAGGGCGACTCATTCTATTCTCTCTAAGGTCAGGTAAGTGAAGCGTCTAGCTTAGGGGCGCGTCGAATCGGGTCTTGGTGATTCGTTTTCACTACATGGATTATACAATTGGTCGAGCAGCATACTGAGMTCATCTCGAGTTACTATATCCTCGGAGCTGACCCTTTGAGCAAGACTTTATGTTACGTCTAACCAGGTGTATCGCTCACGAGTAAGGGAATCCAAATACGACTCCAGAATGATAGAAGCCTTTAAGCGCAAAGTATCCGCGGAATCCATCGGATGCGCCTGTGGCMGGTCGACTTCAGCCAAAAAGTTCGGGAATCCGGAATCCCTTCCTATTATTTTAGAGGCTCTAGAGAACATTTACCCATAATCCATTGAAGTAGCACCAGCGGTAAAGGTACAGGTTCCTTCGGCGGCAGGAAAGGAAGTTGACTGGATTGAAGCAAAGACGTTCTCCGAATGAATTGGGAGCTAGGGCAGTCTGCGCGTGACACATACCAATCCTACACTCCTTTCCCGCACCCTATTAATAACTTTGTGTCCTATCAAGCTTCCTGACTTTCTAACTTTCGTTTCAGATTTAAAATTTTTGGTAGAGAGAATGAAATACATAAAGATCAGAAAGAATGCTAACTAGTAGACTTTCTGACATGGTATCAAAAACCTTTAATATAATTAATATACTAAAGTCTATAATACCAAATTAGGGCTTAGAATCCAATAATGAGAACTAATATAGTAATGTCTTGTATGCTATTTGATGTGCAAATTATCTTTCACATTTATCCGATGTGGGATAGTGCCAACTAAGGGTGTTAAAAGCAGCGACCCTAAATTTCTCTCTCATTCTATGAGTATTATGTTATCCAAGAACGAGTGTTTAATTAAAATATAATAATAATAAAGAAAAAAGACTTTAAATTAACAAATAAGCAATTTCACATTTCTAAATAAATTTAAAAGGACTAATATTAATATTATGTCTATATTAATGATATTTTTGTCGTTTTTTTTTGTAATACTACGTAAATGTCAATTTACCATTTTATGTTGATGTCGAATTTATAGATACATAAAAATTTCAATGAAAATGTTGACGTATCAACAGATATTTAATATCCTATTCATCCCAATACAAAGACAGCAACCAAACTATAGATAAACAATATCTTCCACACAAATGAAATTTCTGAATTTTATACATGAGAAGAAGGAAAATGTTAAATTACAATTATAGTCCTTAAATTGTTATGTTCTAGGCCTTAAAATATTTAATACATTCTTGAACTTTCAATTCTAAATCTAATACATCTCTAAGACTCTAAAAATCTAATGGATCTTCAATGACAAATTACACTTAAAATGTCTAATAGATCGATAATCTATCAAATATAAAATAAAAAATTTAAATACCTATTAGATACTTTTGTAGAACATGTTAGACATAAAAATTCATTTAATAAATAATAATAACAACAATAATAAAGTTTTTTCCACTAAAAAAAGGTTAAAAGGCAAGTTTTATCGATTTGGTTCATTTTAATCATTGTATTTTAAATTTAATTCATTTTACTTCTTTTGCTTTTAAAATATTCATTTTAATTCTTTTTACAAATATTTTAGTACAAATCTTACATATAAACAGAAACTCTTGAAAATAATCATATATCAAGAAATATACGGAGTGTAGTATAAAAAACAACTATTTTCGAATGTAGAACATTTTGAAATTACAATGGAGCAAAATAATACTTTAACAAGAAAAAGAGCGACCAGCAATTAACTATCTAAATCATTTGTGAATAATGAAAAGCAGCAAAAGAAGAGAGAAGCAAACAGAGGAGGAGGGCCAAGAAGGTGATTTTGGGCGGCATTTTCCCTGCGTCGCTCCTAAACGCCATGGCCTCATAAACCGGCCAGCAATTCGCCACCGCAAATCCAGCCACCAACATCTCCCCCACCAGAACTTCTCCCCACGCGCCGCCGCCGCCTCTCAAAATCCCGATCAATCCGGCGGCGAATCCCGCCAAGTTGACGGTGGCCGCCGTGGCTATCGGCACGAGCATCGGCGAGGAGGTTCCGAACTCGAACATCTCCTGCTCGTATCTCTTGCTCTGGTCTGGATCGACTACTTTGCTGGTGACGTTGAAACCCAGCGCAGAAATGCCGAGGGACTTCAACGCGAACTCCATAGATGCGAACAAGTAGCTGGACAGCGCTCTTATGCTCCATATTCTCTGGTCGTTCCACCACTTCCCGAATGTGCTTCCTTCTTGCAGGAATTCCAGAAGGTCTTGCCCGTAGGCTCCCAGGAACAGGAACGCGTACAATGCAAACCAGGGATCCGAAGCCTGCAAATGATTGATGAGCACATCAAGTGTTCGACGAAATGCCCAACACAAAGTTTCCACGCTAGGTAAGATCTTGGTTAAATCTTTTATAAATTTGAGTTTAGCTTCTAAGATTATGGTCTAGTTGCCTTTAGTTAAGTCTCTTGAAACACTTTTCTTATCCTAGATAAAATAAAAGGCTCGACCTAACTTTATATTATAGGGTTATTTATCTAATTGTTAATGGATTTTGAAATGGAATTCTAGGAATACTAACATGTTATCTAAGTTCAAAATATGAGTACCTCATCTAGAAAATGAGATCGGACCCAAGATTGGTAAGTTAAAAAGAGACACTATCTCAAGGCAGGATCTCTTACTTTACTCAGGTTCTTGCTATGAGAAAGAAAATCTTTATATATATATATATTTTTTTTTTTTCTCTTTTACTTGTCAAACATTTAAGGGTGGTAAATAAAAGATGGGTATTGACAAATAAACACCGTATATTTCTCTTTTTTTTTTCTCTTTTACTTCATTTGATAACCATGTATTTTTACAACTTTCATCTCTACATTTATTTACCACGGAATCAACTTTTTTAAAATTTTTAAAATATATATATATATATATATAGTTTTAAAATTTTTATTTTTATTTTTTAAATTTAATTAAGAGGTGAAATATGTTTTTAAGAAACGTGGTCATGAAATTAGTGTAATTTTACCTTTGGGAAGATGGAGACGCCGTTGATGAGAGCCAACTGTGGGAGGAAGGCGTAAACGGTGACCGGAAAGGACAGGAAGGCCCAGAACGCGTTATGGCAGTAAGAGAGGCCCATTAGAAAGCCCATGGACCTGACTCCGAATGTAATTGGGCTGTACTTTGAGAAAGTGACTTCGAGAAGCCCAATGGCCCATCTTTTGACTTGGTTCACCGCGTCCAGGAGGCAGATCGGCGCGTCGCCGTAGAAAGCCGGCTTGTTTGGATTGCAGAATACGCTCTTCCACCCCTCGGATTTCAAAACATATGCTGTGAAATAGTCCTCCACTAGAGACCCATATCTAAAACCCAACTGCAAAATCATAATACATTCCAATTTTTAGACAAGAAAATAACGTTTAATTATTTGAATTTTCAACGAATGACAATCACATACCTTGGAACCCCATTTGGTGTTATTCTCGTAGTCACAACCCGCAACCAAATGTGCCAAATCCAAGACTTCTCGAGATCGAATGGGCCTTTCCACGACATTGTTTGGGTTGAGTTCGGGGAGTTCAGGTAACTCGAGTGACGATGGGCCTCCGTGGAATGCCCGTCGGACGAAAAAACAGCCCGTGCCAAGATAACCTGGCCCGAACAGCCCATCCATTCCAATTGGATTGAATATAAACAACCGCAAATACTCGCTACCATAGATGTCGTTTTTGCTAATTCCATGAAAGCATTGAGGGAATTGAACATAACCGATATTGCTGGCAAGTTGTGGGTCCAAGAAGTAACATAAGACTCGATTCAATGTTTGTGGGTCATTGGAATATGTGTCGCAATCCAAAGTGAGAAAAATTGGTGCATTGGTCATTACAGCTGATACTCGAAGCTATTGCATTGAAAAATGATAAATAAGATTAGAGAGACCGAGAAAAAATAGTTCTCACATACATCTAACCGCTATAAAAATGAGAAGAGGTTTAGACTTTACCAGAGCATTAAGAGCACCCGCCTTGAAATGGTGGCGAGAGGTTACGCTCTTTTCTCTGGAAACATAGATGAGATTTGGAAGCGGCTCTCCGACAATGTCCTTGTTTTTACTACTGTCCAATAAAACCTGCCTCCACAAATTTTTCATCAAATAATCCTATTTTATATTTTATTTTTATCATATGATTTTTTAAATAATTTTATTTTTTTGGGAATGAAAAACAATAATTTTTAATTCTATCCTTAAATCTTTTAAAATTCTTTCCACTCAAAAATTTCTCTGACTAAAACAAGAACATCTAAATTGGAGTGAGTTGGTACCTGAATGATAGTAGGATGTTGTTGACGAGTAAATGATTTGGTCCATTTATCAAAAGYCATACTCTCTTCTTCTCCATTGACGAACTCATCTCCAACCTTTCCTTTCTCCAAAACATTTTCTACTCTCATTTTCATTTTCTCGTACATTACCTGAAATTAAAATCAACAAATTTTAAATATTTTAAGTTTTCTTAATACAACAGACGTGAAGACAGAAGATTGAACTTCCGACCTCTAAAAGATGAGCAATACACTTTAGTGGTTGAGTTAAATGCTCATTTTTAGCCTAATCCTAAATATAAATATTTTAAGTTCATTTAATAACTATTTATATTATTCTGTGTAACAACTTTTAAAAAACAGGTATTGGGAAACTATTCATTTTGTCAGCTCTTGACATTTGGTAAAATTATGAAAGTATTTTTAAGTTTTGAAATAAAAAGGAAAGTTAGTAAGTCAGGTACATTCTAAGTTGATGGTTACTAAATCTTCGTATTTATATTTTAGTCCCAAAATTTTAATAAAATAATCATTTTAGTTTCTTGAGCATATTTTAGCCTACATTTGAAAACTCACATGACCTACATTTGAGCAATAAAAATTTTAAAAGTTTAGGCATAAAAATAAAACTTACTTTTTACTAACATAGAAAACTAAATTATAATTTTTTAAACCTGCAAAACAAATAAAGAAAACTTAATCTCACAAGTTTTAGAAAAATACCCTCCCTTTTAAATCATTAAATACATTAATTATCTTACTAAAGATGGTTAAGATTAAGCATGTTTTTTCTATTTTCATTAGTAACTTCATCTTCTTTAAAAATGGTAAATAAGTTTTTGAAGATTACTATTTAAAAGTTTTTAAAATTTGAATTAAAAATTTGAAAATATTAAAAAACTTTCTGTAAAAATAATATTTAAAGACGAAATTGTGGGTCAATTTATTTCAATCTCCTCGAATGAATAAGTAGTGGGTGTCTCTATCATATCAATTTGTTGTTTTTTTATGGAAAAAAAAAATGGTCCTTTCCTCCAACATGAACAATGCTTCGTCTGCCACTCCAATTACTTTTCCCAAGTTCATAATTTTGTCGATTTCTACAGGCTGAATAAATTAATTAATAAATAAAATTGATAATGATAAAGAGTGATTGTTGGAGATTTGTGTAGCTGTATATTTATGCAATCAATTTGTATTTATTGATATAATCATTCCCTTTTGTAACAGATTACATTCTATTTACTCCAGACTATATCAATGGGGTTTCCTTATAGGTCATAGTCAACCCATTGCTATATGTGTAACCTTTTGTTAATTCAATAAACAATTCAAGTTTTCTTTGCAAATTAGGTTACATTTTAGATAATTTAATTTCAATTTTCAAAATAATAATACCTTTATTTTCTCAGTCTCCGAGTTCCAATCCCGATCCGAAGCAAAGAAGGCTTCAGGATTCCTCTCTACGACGTCGTTTTTCCTGCAAAACGGCAACCACTCTCCGGCGAACCTGGCCGCCTCCACGAAAGCGAACAGCGTCACGGCGGAGCCGCCGTCGTCGGACACGTAGACGGAGAGCTTCCCGGCGGGGTAGTCGTAGGCCATGACCGACAACGCCGTGTTGACGACGCTCATCGGCGGCTCCTTGTACGGATCCGCCGTGCAGATGAACACATCCACCGCCGGGAGATCGGAATCCGTAATCTGGAGGAACCGGTTGAGATTTCCGGGAAACTCCCGGCGGCGGAGCGGGTTCATCCGGTTGGCTTGAGTGGTGGCCCACAAGAAGGCCAAAACGACGTCGGAGATGAAGAGAGAGAGAGAGACTAAAAAGGCAGCCGTAGAGGCGGGTTTGAGAAGTGAAGCTAAGTGGTAATAAAACAGAGCCAAAATGCCGCCGCCGTAAACCGCCGCGAAGAGTCGGTTGAAGGCGGTGGCGCGTCGAGAGATGTGCTGAGAGTTTAGTAGTGGCAAAGCTCTGGCGGCGGCGCGTGCTCTGTCTTCGTCCATGATTTTGCTTCTCCTGCGCTTCGCTCAGCCTGCAGATTCAGATGATAAAGTACAGTTGTGAGGTCCCCAACTTTATAGGGAATTTATTGACAAAATTCTCCATTTTTCTTAAATTCTTAAGTACATTAGTGAGGTCCCAACTCATAATTAATTGAAAAATGTTTTACTCGGAACTAATTTTATCGTCACCACTACTTTGCAACGAAGAAATAAAAATGCTAAAACAGACCTAAAATAAATTGTCAATTTTTTAAGGGGGCGAGGATAAGATTCGATCATCAAACAATTTCACTAGTTTTGTTATTTTATATAATTATCAACAATTTGTCGCTTTGGCCGAGTGGTTAAGGCGTGTGCCTGCTAAGTACATGGGGTTTCCCCGCGAGAGTTCAAATCTCTCAGGCGACGATGATTATTTTAGGAGGTTTTAAGGCTTTGAAGTTAAAGGGGTTAAGTATTTTCCTAATTATAATTAATAATCTTTTAAAATTCTCAAATTTACTTCTAATGTATCAACAATTCTGGGTAGTCAAACAAATTTTATTACCACAAAATTGATCGATTTTTAACCTATTGTTTTATTAACATATTTCAACATGTGGATAGAAATGTATAAAAAGATATATTTTTTCTCTTTTATAAAAATTTAAAAAGCTATCAAACTTTTAATAGTGGCCAGTAAACACTAAATATTGTTGATCATTAAATTTTGGTACGTGAATCTAAACTATACATTTCAAGTTAATAAAGCAATAATTTTAATGAGACACTCAATTTTTCTTAAATGACTTAATTGAGAAATTTCACTACATTAAAAATAAAATTAAGAATTTTAATATGAGAATTACTGAGTATAATTTTATACATGTGGCGTACTTTTAATTTTTCTTTATTGTCTAACTTTATTGGTTCCCCGCTAAAATCACTTTTTTATTTCTTATCAAAATCATATTGGACAAAATAATTATTTGTTAGGGTAACAAAATTGGACAAAATTTCCATAGTATAGTAGTATAATTATAGTCATTCATATGAATATTATTGTCTACTAACATTAAAAAGTTATTTACGAGAGAAAACTTAGAATAGGTATTAGGAAGGTACTAAGTAAATACGTCACCAAAACATCTAGGTAGGCTTAATTGGATATTTAATTTTATATATAAAAAATGAATAAATTTATAATTTAATTTTAAATTTTAAAAAAATTTTGCAATTAAATAGAACATAATATCTTGATATTGCTATTAAATATTATTTAATAATAATAATAACAACAATATAAAATAGTCGCAGTCTTATCTCCAAGAAAATGTAAGAGAGTCAATAGAGACATTTTCTATAAAATTGTAAATATAAGCAGAAGAAATTTAAAACCTTGATGTATGCTACTTTTCTACCAGTTTTGCCCTTCATGATTAATTTATCATTATTTAACATTTGCAATGAATTTTCATATTTATTGGATTGTTTGATGTATTATTGGGATAAATTTAAAATGGAGTTTGGAATTTCCTTCTCTCTTTTTTACCACTTTTGTCACTATTCTACCATTTATTATAAGACTTTTAACCCAATTTTGTAGTCATTTTTTTTACTAAGGTCACTTTCATCAGACCTATTTTTTCTAATGTAGTATAATGTATGTGTCTATATATATTTTTCTTTTTTTTTTTTACTTAAATAAACAATATACTATAAATGCCATCTTCTACTATAAATGCCATCTTTTATATGTATATTTATTTTATTATTTTTTCAATGATAAAATTTTAGTATATTTTTCATATACAATTTTATCATTCTATCCATAAAATTATCATTGATAGGTTTATTATACATGTGAATCTGAGCCTAACTTAATAGATAAGGTATATATTACCTCTCATAAATTGAAAGGTTCGATCTCCCATCTCATGTGTTTGTTTATGTAAATAAAAAAAATAAAAATTGCATCCTATATTGTTCATTTCAATGCCCGGTTAAGTACATAAAATATATATTGTTTTAAAAAAAATACATAATATATATTATTTTGGATGGGGCTTGTATACGTGATAATGAGGTTTGTTTAAATTTTAATTAATTTTAAGTCAGCAAATTTTTGTATATGGTAACTTTTAGTATTTCATATAATTTATTTTTGTTAAGCTTTTGCTCAATTATGGACGGTAGGTTTTATTGTTTTTTTTTATGTTGGATTCTGACCTCTTGACTCGACGAGCAAGTCTATAAAAGAGCGATATATGTGAGGAAAGACATGCACAAAAGAGAGTAGATACTCCAATGTTCTAGTAGTAGTGTGATCTCTCTTGAAAAATGAACTAATCAGAATTTCATACCTGCATATAAATTGGGTTAGGTGCATAGTATAGGTCCCACCTATCAGTCCCTTTCAACCATTATGTGATTCTAATGCAGTATACAGGATTTAGTTGGCCAGCAGTTACAGGTAGCTAGTGATGTGTTATTTAGCTCGATACGGATAAGAAGATGGCCAAACTATAAATTAATATCGAGGTATTTCGTGGCTGAACTATAAATTAATGCTAACGTATTTCTATTCGAAAAATGAGTCTGAGACATCGTACCTCAACCTAGGATCAAGTGTTCTTATTGGTCAACCAAGTCATGTTTGTTTTCCATCGCGTACCAATTATTATTTAAAAATATCTTGTTGATGTAACCATTATTATAGAAATTAATAACTACTTTTTTTCATCTCCATATTTATTGTGTTAAAATAATAATAGTTATTTTTAGATCAGCCTTAAAATGTAATTCAGCTTATTAAAATATTACCGAACTCTTCTCAAAGATGAAAGATTCAAGTTTTTAAAGTCGCTATTAAAACTCAAAAAGAAAATAATAATAATAATAATAATAAGTTACTTTTGTTGTTTTGTGGCAACTATTGGTGGCTATATTTTGATCGATAGTGACCCTTTATTTCTTTTTTTTAGTGTAATGGTGACCTTTGTAACTTGTATGAAAGAGACTTTTTTTGAATGGTAATAATTATGTCTCCGAATCCTGAAAAATACTGATGTGTGGATTTTGAATTAAATTAATTAGTTAAGATATATATTATCGATCAAAATAAATATAGAAAGTTTGAATCTACGACCCACATGTTATTGAACTAAAAAAAATTAAAATAGAGTTCTTTTAAGGATATCTACCCCAAATAAAGGATAATAAATTCCGTAATTTAATTGATGATGGAAAACAGGACTTTTTCTTTTTGAGAGAAAAAATGATTAAAAATAATAAATAATTTAGAAATTAATTTTCTCTTTGTTTTAACTTCAAAATGTAGGTTTTAAAAATGTATTTAGTCATTTTTAATTATACAATAAAAGGAAAAAGAGTTATATGGGGTATTTATTTTTGTGGGACATCCTAAAAACCTGTCCCTATTTCTTGAAATTGAAAAATGAAATGAGGTATGTGGATTGAAATTTTACAAAAAGTCGAAAATAAGATTTTGTCAAACATCATTATTAATTAATAAGTAGGTGACAACTATGAAAATAATTTCTTTCATGGAAGATATATACAAAAAGAATTAGTGATGTCAAATCGAACATAGTTCAACGATAATTGATATATATTTCCGAGTTATAATATTTATTTCTGACTCAAAGAAAAAATTTCTAATGGACTTGGTGTATAAATTTTTGATATGACAAAATTTTTTAGAAAAATAATAATGACAATGTTGATATGACAATAATTTCTTTAGATATGACATATGAAGATATGGTATTATTTTCTTGAAAAGTTGTAATCCAACTACATCGTTAAATCGAACATAGCTCACGTGGTTAAGAAAGAGATATTCAATTATAAAAGATTTTTCCACACGTTTCTGTTGCCTTTTATTTATTAGTTATTTACAAAATTCTAAGCTAGTTCTTCGATTCCAATCTACTCTAACGAGTGTTGTTCAATTTGGGTGTCATATTAATTTGAGGAGCAACGACATACATATGATTTAGAACTAGATTCGTGTCGAATTATTTCTAAGACAGTAGTTTTTACACAACACAACAATCATTTTCATCTAAATCTTCCTTATTAATATTCTGACCAGTAAAAAGGAGGAAGAAGTGAAGAAGTAGGATTCTGACGGGTAAAAAGGAGGGAGTGAAGAAGTAAGAGTTCGAGAAAGTAGGATTGAACTATTTTATATCTTCGCTTTCTAGTTGATTGTTTTTTCCTTCATTTGGTGTTATATTTCTCTCTTTTTGAGTTTTTTTTTATTTTAGTTTTTTGCTTCAAATTTCCTTTTTGGTGGAAGACTTTTTTTTTTTTTCATTTTTTCCTCTCCTGAAAAGAAAGCTTTCAGAATTGGATGGTTCACCTGAAAATCGTCGGGCATTGTTTTTATTTTCCTTTTATTTTTCTTTTTAAATGTTTTTATTTTTCATTTTTAGCACATCTTTATTATTTTTTTCTGTTTTTCTTTTTCTTTAGCACATCTATTTTTTAAAATATATTTTTATTGTAATGGGATTGAATCTCGGTCCTATTCTAATTTTTAAATATTGTTTTTAATGTTTTTTATTAAAAAAATAAATAAATTTTCTAATTAATTATTTTTTAATAAATTAAAAATTCATAATACTAAACTTATATATGTTATAATTTTTATCCCTCCATTCAATAAAAAAAATTCACAAAAATTCACTAATTTAATAAAAATGACGTTTATGTTTCATTAATACACAAATCTAATATTATATATATATATATATATATTTTTACTTCTCGACAAATCTACTATTAAATAATCCTACAAAAACTACAAAATTTAAGTTAAAAAAACTAACTCTAATGTTGTTTTTTTCTAAATCATATCAAAATTGTTTTTTACCTTTGACGCACGAGAATAATTTTTCAACAAATTTTTAAATGAAAATTGAAGGGTAAAATTTATAATATAAGATGCAAATCGATACACATTACCAAGTTCAAGTTTAAAATTGATATTTTTCTATGTTTACATACATTTGTGCCCTCGACATAAAATCTTATATSTGCCATTACGCGCATCGTATGTGATAAACTAATTTGTTTTTATCAATAATTTGTATATATACCTTAGTCTTAGAATTTTTTTTTTATTATTACTTTGACGTCTACTCTATTTTTGTAATTTTTTTAAAAAGTTACATTGTTTGTAAAATTTAAGAAGAAGAAAGATTGAAAGGGCAGGCTGATTAAAACATTGATGGATGGAAAAAGGCAGCAAAAAAGGAGCAGAGAAGGAAAGCGAGTAAGAGGGACAAGAAGGTAATTTTGGGTGGCAATTTCCCAGCGTCGGCCCTAAAGGCCATGGCCTCATAAATGGGCCAGCAATTGGCCACCGCAAATCCAGCCACCAACATCTCCCCCACCAGAACTTGTCCCCACGCGCCGCCGCCGCCTTTCCAAATCCCAATGAATCCGGCGGCGAAGGCAGCCAAGTTGAGGGCGGCCGCCGTGGCCAATGGGAGGAACATCGGCGACGGCAGTCCGAATTCGAACAACCCCTTCTCGTATCTCTTGCTCTGCTCCGAGTCCATTAGTTTGCTGGTGACGTCGAAACCCATCGCCGAAATCCCCACAGAATTCGCCAAGAACTCCATGAATCCAAACCAGTAGCTTGACAGCGCTCTTATGTTCCACATTCTCTGGTCGTTCCACCACCGCCGGAATGTTCCTCCGACGACCATAAATTCCACAAGATCTTGCCCGTACCCTCCCACCACCAGGAACGCGTATAATACAAACCATCGACTCCAAACCTAACAATACAAATTTACACCCCAAAAACACATTAATTACAACCACAAACGCATAAGAATTAATACTTAAAAAGTTTATGAAAAATACCTTAAAATTAAGTTAATTAAATACTTGACAAATAAAAAAGTTATAAAAAATAATGAATTGTGAAACATGCAACAATATTAGGGAGAAAGTTTTTCCTTAATTTTAAGGGGCCAATTTTTTTCTTGTTTGAACACGTTCCATCTCACTTTACTCTCGTCCGATGAGCCACCCATGATAGTTCACAACATCATTAGTATTCTCATCTAATTTCTTTAAATTATAATTTTAACATTATACTTAACTTATTAACTTTTTTGAAATGTGCCAACCAGAGCATAAATATAGTTCAATAGGTCAAGACTTGTGTATTTAATTTGAGGTTGAAAGTTCGAATCTCCATTTTAATATGGTGTAAAAATAAAAATGAGATGTTTTGAAAGTATAATGAATAAAATTTGAAAGCATACGAACCAAAATGAAAGTTTTAAAAATAACTAAATTGAATCAAAGTAAGAGAAATATAGGGAGCAAAATAATATTTAAATATAAATTCAAAACTTTGATTTTGAAACTCCAAATTTTACCTTGGGGAAGATGGAGATGCCGTTGATTAGAGCCAAGGGGGGGAGGAAGGCATAAACGGTGACCGGAATGGACCAACTGGGCCAGAATGCATTATTGGCGTAAGAAAGGCCCATTAGAAGGCCCATGGACCTGACTCCGAATGTGATCGGGTTGTACTTGGAGAAAATGATTTCGAGCAGCCCAATGGCCCATCTTTTGGCTTGATTCAGCGTGTCCAGGAGGCTAATTAGGGCTTGGCCATAGAATGCCGCTCTGTTTGGATTGCAGAATACACTATTCCATCCCTCGGATTGCAAGCGATACCCTGTGAAATGGTCCTCCACTAGAGACCCATATCTAAACCCCAACTGCACAATTCAAATTTAAGAAACTATATTTATTTGTTCTTGTATGAGTGATGCCAAAATAAGAATTTTSTTAAATTAAAAATATATAATCGAACGCGATTCATAATATGTGTAGTTATAGAAATCATACCTCATAACCCCACTTGGTCTCGTTCTCGTAACCACAACCTGCAACCAAATGGGCCAAATCCAGAACTTCTTCGGACTGAATTTTCTTTTCCACCACAAGATTTGGGCTGAGTTCGGGGAGTTCAGGTGACTTGGGTGATGATGGGCCTCCAAAGAAAGCCCGCCGAACAAAAAAACACCCTGTGCCGACGTAGCATGGGCCTAATAGCCCGTCCATACCAATTGGATAGTTTATAAACAATCGCTTCAACTCGCAACCATAGATGTCATTTTTGTTAACTCCGTGAAAGCGTTGAGGGAACTGAACATAGCCCAAATTGCTCATAAGTTTCGAGTCCAAGAAGTAACACAAGGCCCGACTTGGTGTTTGTGGGTCATTGGAATACATGTCACAATCCAAAGTCACAATAATTGGCGCGTTGCTCATTATAGCTGATACGCGAAGCTATTGCATGAAAAAAACCATAGACATAAATTAATTAGGGGAGAGCTAAAAATGTTATATATTAAGAGTAAGTAAGAAAGGAATTTATAGTTTACCAAAGCATTGAGGGCACCGGCCTTGAAATGGTGGTGAGAAGTTACACTCTTTTCCCTTGAAACGTATATGAGATTTGGCAATGACTCTCCAATCATGTCTTTGTTTTTACCGCTCTCCAACAAAACCTGCCCTCCACATGAAATTCTATTCTAATTATGTCAAAAAGATAAAAACATAATAAATACTACCTCCTTCTTCATAATCTGTTACCCTCATTCCATTCTATTTTTACATATTTAAAAGATATGAATAGCAAAGTCTTAGATTAAAACAAAAGATTTTAATACAAGTAAAATAGTACCTGAATCACAGCAGGATGTTGTTTACGAGTAAAGGATTTGGTCCATTTATTGAAAGCCGTACGCTCTTCTTCTCCATTGACGAACTCATCTCCAACCTTACCTTTCTCCAACACATTTCCTACTCTCATTTTCATTTTCTCATACATTATCTGAAATCCCAAACATAACACCTTTAAAACACTCACTCCAATCTTGTTTTCCTACGTAGAATCAAAATCAATCAAAATGGAAATATTATTCTTTTGAAATTGTTTACTAGAAATTTTTAGAATCCAAATAAAAAATCCTTTGATGTTGTTTAAACTGTCTTTGACTAGGGAATAATATATATATATATATATATATATATATATATATATATATATATATATATATAACAAATACTAGTGTATCAAAAATCTTTTAATTTGTATTATTATGGACAGTAAATATTTTTTTTATTCAAACACTTTATAATTTAATATTAATAAATAATTAAAATAAATTACACTGATTAAAATAATTCTTATTAGAAACAACTATCATTTAATATGAAATATTATTAAATTTTATTATTCTAATATTTCATAATAATAAATTCTATTTAAAAAATTACTGATATTAATTAATAATAACAAAGTAACATGTAATATTTTACAATAAAATCATATAAAAGTTGTATAAATTTTTATTAGGAAAAAACTATTAGTAGTATAAAAAAAAAGAAAGTTATGATTTTGTTATTAGATAACATAAAAACGATAGAAGTTGCAATTTCATTATTAGAAAGATCCGGAATCTATGGAATAGGAAATAAGAATAAAATTGTTCGAGAAAGATGAGATTATACATTTTTAGTGAAAGCGATTGGAAAGTTTAAATAAGCCTCACGGATAAAATCTCATTCTCGAGTAAAAAGCCATCCAAGGGATTAAAAGTATTGATTTTCATGCCCTGAAAGTAAATCGGATCGTAGATAAAATTTGTATTTTATTTTTATTAAAGTTTAAAAAGTCATTCCTCCATTTAAAATTAATTTTAACTGAATGGAAAATCTTGACATGGAAGTTCTGATTTCTGAGTAAAATTTTTTGACTGTCGTGAAGGGAATTATTCTGTCCAGATGCAACTACGAGGGAATTTATTTTATTTATTTATTTATTTTTTTGTCTGCTACTCAAAACCACCAATTTAATGTCTATCAGGACTTGTCGGTTGCTACAGTCGGTTTAAATTTCATTTTTTGTGTATTTTATTTTGGTTCTTAAATTTTTAAAGTATAATATTGTTCTAAAATATTAAAAATATTAAGGTCGTCGTTCGGTAATTATTTCTTTAATTTTCCAAATTTAACCAAAATTTGAAAATATTTTGAAAAACTATATAATAAGAGTGAAAATGATGTTTTTACACCTAATTTAAAAAGAAAATTTAAATGCTTATCAAATAGAGTATTTTAGTACTTAATTTTGAAGGTTTATTTTAGAACCTAAATTATTGAGAAAATAATTATTTTAATGTTCCTTTGGTCTCCTAAAATCGAATGGTTCTATTTCATTTTAAAGTACTTAATTTTGAAGGTTTATTTTAGAACCTAAATTATTGAGAAAATAATTATTTTAATGTTCCTTTGGTCTCCTAAAATCGAATGGTTCTATTTCATTTTAACTAGCTGATGTGACTCTAATAAATACACATAATTAACACATTAAGATGTGTATATTCCGAATCACATAATCTACATAATCTATATACTTGGCAAACCCTTATCATATAATAAAACTCAAACAATAAATCTAGTGTTTTACATTAATTTTTCATTTTTCTTAAATCGAGATGCCAACTTAATTATTTGAAAGCCAAAATTTAAATGCTTAATATTATAATCTTTTATAAGCCAAATTGTAATAATTTTCTAGTTTTCATATTATTACATTAGAGGATTGGTTGATTAAATTTGTTTTTTTTTCTTAAAATAAATTTCCAACTATTTTGTTAAAAAGATAAAAACTAAAATCAATTTAAAATAATACCTTCATCTTCTCCGACTCAGAGTTCCAATACTGGTTCGACGCAAAGAAGGCATCAGGATTCCTCTCTACGACGTCGTTTTTCCTGCAAAACGGCAGCCACTCGCCGGCGAACCTCGCCGCTTCCATCAGAGCGAAGAGCGTCACGGCGGAGCCGCCGTCGTCGGAGACGTAGACGGAGATCTTCCCGGCGGGGTAGTCGTAGGCCATGACCGACAGCGCCGTGTTGACGACGCTCATCGGCGGCTCCTTGTACGGATCCGCCGTGCAAATGAACACATCCATCGCCGGAAAATCCGAATCTTTCACCAACGCTTTCAGGTTTTCGGGAAACTCCCGGCGGCGGAGAGAATTTATCCGATAGGACTGAGTGGTGACCCACATGAAGGCCAAAACGACGTCGGAGAAGAACAGAGAAATAGAGACGAAGAAGGAACCCAAAGACGCGGGTTTTAGAAGTGAAGCTAAGTGGTAATAAAACAGACCCAAAATTCCGCCGCCGTAAACCGCCGCGAAGAGGCGGTTGAAGGCGGTGGCGCGTCGAGATTGGTGCTCGGTATGAAGAGGCAAGGGCCTGGCGGCGGCGGTGCGCGCTCTGTATTCCTCCATGATTTTTTTTCCCTTTCTTTACGGCAGAGGTATGGAGATGATGTGAAGTTTGAAGTCCCAACTTTATAGGAAATTATTACATATAAAAAAATAATAATAAATGATAAATTCACCATTTTATAAATTTAATATAAAATTTAAAAAATCCTCATAAATATATTTTTTTTGTTCTACCGTTATGTTTAACCTTTGATTTGAATTTATTGTATTTGAAAATAAATATTTATTTTTCGTTGTTTCTATAAATACATATTCAACTAAATTTACTTATTAATTTTAGAAAAAAGAAAGGTAAAAATCTCGTTCAAAACACACCACTTTCAAAAAAAAAAAATCCAACTTTTAGTGTTAAACATATTCCATACTTCATTAAACACGTGATAATATTTATTATTGAACAATTATTCAAATAAATGTCTATCTTTTTTTAGAATCAAATAAATGTCTATCTTAGAAATTGAATCTTTTTAAGTGAGATTGTAATACTTGCCAAAGTTTAAGAACCGTCTTGAAAAAATAAAAAATTTAGAGTTAAATTAAAATTGATATACCAAATAGGGGTAAAATTTTAAAATTTTTCTTACATATAAATAGTAGATTTTTTTTCATCGGAGATAATATAATAATCATGAGTTTGAGATTCCCGTTTAAAAAAGAAAAAAAAAAGGAAGAATTAGTCATACCACCTATAAAATTGTAAATGTATATGAAATCTAAAGTCACAAGTTTTGATCCGAACGAAACATAAATTTAACCTATATGAATTATGAAATTTTTACCATTCTTTTAGAATAAAAGAAATTCGATAAAATCTGCCAAATAGAAAAATTAGACACCATTGTGGTGCTAGCCACACATATTTAAGTCAGAACCAAATTTATATGTTAAGCATAAAAGACGAGGTAGCATTTTCTAACCTACGTTGATTATGAGTCTTTATCATTTATTTATAGAATAGAAAATTTAGTGTGAATGGTATATTTTCTCCATTTGAATTCCCTAGATTAAGGGAATTCAAAATTTAACCATTTTTTAGATGATATATGACCTAAGGAATTTCCCAACTCAAAGGCGTATTGGAGCCACACTTTTATTCGAATCTCGACCTTGCCAGCCTACCATGGGCAATGGTCATGGACCGACCAAACTGGCTCGTGGACGGGTCAGCCCAAAGGCTTGTCAGAAAATTTTTTTGGTCGTTCATTCTTGATCTGTCATTTTTGGTCTGTCATTTTGTATGGATTGGTTACTACGGCATAATTTTACCATGTATGAGTTGAGCAATTTTACCATGTTATGAGTTAAGCAACCTCTCCAAATTTGTCCTTCTGAATTCAATGGCAGTTTATTGCAATTTAATATTTGAAATGACTTCTCATAATTATTAAGTATTTTAATATAAYATTGCAATAAATTTTTAATTGAATTTGAAAATTATTTTTTAACCATTGTTTTTTTTTTAAATTTATTTTGAAATTGTCTTATAATATATCTAAAAGCCTTTTTTCCCTTAATGTTGGTAGATTCATTATATATTATTTATCATACCATCCATAAAATGTTTRATCTATCCACCATATGTCATTCGTTCAATGGTTGAACATAAGGTATATATTTAACATTCCTATTATAATTTCACTCCAATAATTAATTACTCACTTTTGCCTATATTTTGTAAGTATTTGACTTTAATTATTGAAAATGTAAATATAATCCCACCTCAACTCAAAATTCAAGAAATTCATAATATATACATGTAAGGAGAATATCTCCATTGTTATAATTTTTTTTCAAAATAAGTAAAGTCACRTGGACATAATTTAAAAATGGAAAATTTTAATTTTTGAAGAGACTCATTATCCTAACAATGATCGAAAATAAGACGTGGAGGATGTTTACATGCGTAAGAATCAAGGTTGGTTAGAATTCTAAAG
The DNA here is from genome assembly GCF_001995035.1 of Momordica charantia. The sequence goes on from NW_019104496.1 coordinate 702,953, forward strand.
CTAAGTAATAATTTTTTTAGTAATTATTTGAGAAAAGTTAGGCTTTATGGTCATTTTACAATGTCTATTTTGTGGCTACTTTTAGTATGTGGCTATACTTGTAAATTGTAAGAAAGGGACAAGTAATGTTTTTAGTTCATGGCTTTTGTCTTGGTGTCTTAATCTTTTATCATTGACATCTCAATAATTATTTTCGAAAAACATTATTGTGAAAATGGACATTTTTTTTTCTRGAGATCTACCCCAGATAAAATAGAGAGATTCCCTTTATTTAATCGAGGATAGGTTAAAAAGGAGATTTTTTCTCTTTTGCAATTTGATTTTATGGATGGGGATAAGGAATGGTATTTCCTACTCTGATGTCATCCTAACATTTTTCAATTTTTTTACCATTTTTTTTATTCATACATTAAAAAAAAAGAGATAGTACTCCCATGTCGATTGAGAAGCAAGAATGATTAAGGGGAACGTCACACATCATCAAGAGGAGAGCTTTGCTCCATGGTCTTCATAATGTTGGGAGGAGAGCTTTGTATCGTTGGGAAGACCCTTATCTGACGTATTTTCCCTAATTTTTTGCTCGATGCAAAATTTGTTCGACGGTTTTAAGCGTTGGAAAAAATCTATCATGATCAATTTTATTTGATATAATTTCTGTTATGGATGATAAAATTCATATTTTCTACCATTCAAATTCTCTTGAATTCAAAATGAGAAAATATACTCATGGCCACGAGAAGATATCTTAAAGACATTTTGATGGCCTCAAGATTCTCCATAGATTCAGATAAAATATCTTAGTGATACTAGGTTTTTCCCTCAATAAATAGAAGGAAAATACTCATAAGCTACGCTACAAGCCCCTACTATTTGCTACGTCAAAACACCYTAYTCTCCATACTCGACTACAATTCTGACTTAAGTATCAGAGTATGTGTAGTAAGAACCACACCTGTCTTTAGTACATTTCTGTTTTATAGATCTTGTCGATCCTTTTTATTCTAGAAGATTGATGCGAATTTGGCGGGATTCATAGAAGTCAAATTTCTACATCAACAATTTATGTGGTAAAATCTAACCTCAATAATCATCGTTAATATGTGTCATATGTATAATAATACTATTTCCTTTTGAGGAAGACTTTTCGTTTAAAAGATGAGTGGAAATTTCAAAAGGATAGAAAAGAAACCATGAAGTTTGATTGCCACTTATCAATAGACTTTGGTGGAATTTAGTTATCAATATTAATTGAAAGATCATTTGAGATGAACCAATGGATGGTTAGAAGATTTATTTGGGAAATTTGGAGAGTGGTCTCCTTGATGTGATGTATCATAGGCTAGCAATTGGAAGTTGAGAGATTTCAGGTTGTTTTTAAAATATTTTTATAGCTCAAGCAAAAAAGTAAAGATTATATTACAAGTTTAAAATAATCAGTGACGTCAGAATGAGCATATAGCTTAACATTCATAAAAAAAATTTAAAGGTTCAAATTTTAACCGGTRCATTATACTGAACTAAAAAATATTAATCATAAACAATTTGATATTGTTTAATTTAGAGAAATAAATAAGAGATGATGCTAGGAAGAAAACATAAGATAAACTAAAAACAGTAGATCATTATTACTATAGAATTTAATAAGAAGATATAAATAAAATATAATAAATGTATCGAACTAAAAGTGGTAGAGCAAATAAAAAATGAAATAAAATTACACGAATCTAATTTAGGAGACAAATGTCACTCACAATTCTTAATTTTGGTTGTTTTGGTACTAGAAATTTGAACTCACAAAAAAAAAAGTTGAACTCTATTTTCGTTGTACTACTTGATCTCGGAGTTGCTGCTAGCACTTTGATCCTATTTATTTAAGTCTGGGATTTGTTTTCTTTTTTTGTATCTATCCATTGGGTGTTGTGCTTTGATCTCGGACTGTGACATTCTACGTTTTGTTTGTTTAATATATTTATCTTTGCAGCAAAAAAAAAAGTTGAGGGCATGGAAGGACAAGTTTACGAAACTGCCCTTGGGAAAATTGAGATGCCATAGGTGAGAGACAGATGTGGAAGGAAGTCATAAACTGTGATTGGAAGTGATCAAATAGCCTAAAATGCATAGTGAGCACAACAAAGGCCCATTGACATTGGGCCAAGCGTAATTGGGCTGGTCTAGGAGAAACCAACCTAGCGAGCCCACGGCCCATCTCTTATTTTAATTCAAAGCACCGCCATAGAAAGCCGCCCTGTTTGGATGGCAGAATATGCTATTCCATCCGTCGCATTGCAAGGGATGGCTCGTATTAAATCCCTCTACCAATGATCCATATCTAATTCCCACTATTTGAGATTTATACAAAAATAATCCACATATGTTACTTTATTATAATAGTGTTATAAGACTCGGTTCTATATTATCATGTCTTAAGAAGATAATATTTAAGTTCAACGGTAGGCGATTGATCATACTTTGGACCCGTTTAATGTCATTCTCATAATTACAACCCGTAACATGATGGGCGAGATCCATAATTTCTTGAGATTGAATGGGTTGTTCACCATATAATTTGGGCTAACTTCATAACGTTAAAAGGAATCTAAAGATAAGGGGCAATCAAAGAAGGCTCGCTCAACCAAAAATAATAATAATAATAATAATGTTCGAAAGTAATCTAGGCCAGAAGGCCTACCCATATCGATGCGATTTATGTGCAACAAGTGCTTCATCTTTTGAAACGTTGAGGGAATTGAACGTAACCTAAATTGTTTTTGAGTTTTGGATACAATATAACATAGAGCTCTATAATACGTCTACGGGACATTCGAGTACATATTGCAAACGAGAGTAAGAATAATGGGTGCATTTAGATCTCTACATACATAGTAATAACAAAATATTTTAATACTTATCTATGAGATAAAATAATTACAAATTCAATGTCACTATCATTAGTGCTCTCTAACAAAAGTCAGTCTCAAATCACAAAATTTTCATGCCCAATTACTCGAGATCATATATTTACTTAGACTCAATCGATAMAATCACTCAAAGTTTAAATCTCTCATCCCCACTCGTACCACTTAAAAAACGAAAATGCGTAAAAGATTTACTACCCATTTACTTAAAAGTCAAATGATCTTCTCCTTTCTCAACAACATCCACTACCTTCATTTTCATATTCTCATACATTTTCTTAGGTCAAACGCAATAAATTCAACCATTAATGTTTTCAAAAAAAAAAAAAATAGTAGCAATCCATAGTTCTAGTTGGTAAAATATTATGTATCTCCTGTTTTGGATTCAACAATTGAATTGAATATATCTTCCTTTATATATTTGTATTTTGTAATAGATGATCGTTAAAAGATGTACCAATTAAATACTCAGTTCAATTTTARTAATTTAAGATTTGTTGGTAACATTCTTTCTTGATTCTTGTTTTTCATTTCAAATTTTCGAGAAACATATGTGTTTTGTAACTATTTTTTTAATTTCTTATTTTTCATTTTCCAAAAACGTTTTTAAAATTGTATGGAAATTTTGAAAACAAAGTTTCTTGTTTTTGTTTTATTTTTTTTAAACATAAATAAATCTTATTTTACTTATAAAATACCTAATAAATATTTCGAAACAACTTTAAGTAAAAAATTGTGAATACTTACTTTTAAAAATTAATTTTCTTTAAAATTTTGGAGAATGAAAAAAAAGATAACAAATATGTTTCTGCTTATATCTTTCATAAAAAAAAATAATAATAATAGTTACTCAACACAATTTTTTTAATTATTTTTTTCCTTTAAAACCATACTTATTTATTTCTTTTGTCGTGTTATCTACATTATTTGAAAATTTTTATTTATTTAATAATTTGGTTAAGCTTTCAAAATAATATTTAAAAAATAAATAATTTTGAAAAAAGTTTAAACCATCTTTCAAAATTCAATTAGTACTCGAAGTTTTTTGCTTTTATTAAAATTAGATTGAAGTGAATATTTCATTAAAAGTAATTTCATTTTTTTTTCACAAATTCTTTTTCTTTTAATTTTCAATTGTTAAATTAATATTATGATTTAATTAGAATAAAGAGGCGAACATTAATTTAATCAACTATTAATATTATAAATTTCCACATTAATTACATGTAGAATAGGAAATCAACTATTACAAATTTTGTTGTGAGATTAATTTAACTSGGAAGGACGTCCATAAAGAATTSACTAATTTTGAATTTATGTTTTAGCCCTTGGAGATCGGGGATCRAACTCACAATCTAATTACCGTTGAATTATACTCGCTTTAACAATTAATTATTAAAGTTGGTTAATTGATCGCAAAACTTGGTTAATTGATCGTAAAACTATATAATACATGATAGTTTTTAGTTCGACAAAATTTTATATTTTCCTTATCAATGATCTAATTTATATTCTAAATTTTTATCGACTTATTGAAGAGTATGCTATGCTATTGACTTTTTATTAATCAAGTTTAACATTCACCAATGAAAATAGTATAATTGAAAAATATTGAAATATAAAAATTAAATTAGCACTCGGATCTTCTAAATGAATTAAACAAACGCTGGTTATAGAAATGCAATCTGGTAAAACTCTTAATTTCCAGAATATGAGGAAATAGACTAATGAAAAATCAACAAAGTGGATTGGACATTGTGATTTGAAAATTAGTTTCATATGAATATTCTCTTGATAATACCCTTCCTTTATGGTTGTACTTTTCTATTATATTGGGTGAGTGGTGAGACAAACTATGCCCATTATTCCCTACTCTCTCTCATGTGACAATTCATCCTCGCCACTCTTCCATAGCATCTCTTCCTCTCGTCTGTAATTAGGGATGTTCATTTTCTTTTTGGGATAGAGCCTGTAAGGATCCGCCCTAAACAGGGTGGAAATCCTCATTTAGATTTCCTACGAGACACGGATGTGGTACTTTTTTTCCGTTATCAAAACGGGGACGGAGATGAGAAATGCAATCCCTGTCCCCGTTTCCCGCCCCACCACAATTTTTTAAAAATATATATTTATATATATACTCAAACGAAGTTTTATCGTGGGAAACTAAACAATTAATAATAATTTTTTTAATATTTAATTGAGAAATAGTTGTAACAATTAAAAAAATAAATCTCGTGGGGAACCAGATCCCCGCGAATTCCCCGTGGGAAAATCTCCGCTCCGATCCTCATGAAATTTCGTGGGGAGTTTTGTGGGGATGGGGACGTGGGAGGCTTCCCTATCCCCACCTTATCTCGTGAGCATCCCTATGGATAACCGAGAGAAACTATAGATTTGTTTTTTAAGACTATTTTTGGATTGAAAAGTTATTTGTTAGGACTACCAACTTTGACAATGATATCATATTTTTCGCTTTAGATTTAAAAGTCTTCCTAACTTTACTTTTGACATCTATTGAAAAGTTCATATCATTAGAAATTTTGTCCCGATGGCCTAGACTATCCATTGAGTGACTTCTTTGATTTTTAATGGATAAAATATCAAGTACATTCTCTAAGATTGGCTCGGTAGCTTACTCTCACCATTTTAAGTTAGCATAGGTCAACACGTGAAGTGGGCAAAATTTTCTATTATACATAGGATCATTTGTCAAATTAAATTAATGCAAATAAAAAAAAATTCTAATTCTATTAATCAGATGTGTTCCAATGTCACATTATCATTCATCAATAATTTTGGATGTTTATTAACAACCCAACTAAGAAAAAGAAAAAGAAATTATACATAAAAAGTGAGAGCCATCCACAGATTTGAAGGTTTTGTTTGGATAATTTATGATAAAGCAAACATAAACATATCTTTGATTCCCCATTGGCAATTGATTTGTTGGAGCACTTTAGAATGTATTAGTGGACAAGATCAACTTCAAAGCAATGAGTTCATTATACTTATGCAAGAAATCATTGATGATTCTCCACCCATCCCTTTTCTTTTCTTTTTCTTTTTCCATTGTCATCATTCTATGCACTATTCTCTCATATGAGTTGTACATTAATTGTCAAAATATTATGTTTCCCATCATATCATTCTATTTTCAAGTCAAACTATATTTGATATCGATCATAAAAAGAGGCGTTCTACTCAAAACGGCGTCAATAAAACGTCGACAAACAACCGTATATGATAAGTTAGGAGGATTCATTTGGTTCAGTTTAGTTCGCGTGGGTCGATTTGGTATTTTTTGTAATTGATTGGTCATTTCGATCTTATGGGTCACTAGATTGAGGAACTTGGTACGAAACCATAGTGTCATGATCAATTAGGAGTCGATTTTAGTTAAAATTTGACGTGAACCAACCCGCTTACACTCCTACTTAAATTTCAGTAACAGATCTCAAAGAGTAGAGTCTAAAAGATAAAGTTGTACATTTGACAAAATGGGTTTATGTACAAGAATAGAAGCAAAGGCTACTCACTCCATAACCTCCACAATTCCCAACCCACTCATCATTAATTTCAACAAAGTTCCTTTTTTTTTTTCAAATTTTAATCTTCAGCTCTCCTCCAAAAGCATTTTGAAAATGAGCCAAAGATTATCTTCTGATGTATCTCTCTGATCTTTTTTTTTTTTTTTCCTTTTTCTTACTTTTGATCGAATTTGAAACCAGTTTTTTTCATAGACAAACAAGAAGACATGAATAACTCTCACCCATCCAGTCCCCGAACCCAAAAGATATTGAACTTTTATGAGAAAGTAACGTACTTCGGGCTTCAACTGTCGGCCGACTCCGAGGTTATTACCGTCCCGTCACCTTCCATTGCCGACATCGTAAGTTTGCTACCTGAACTCATCTTCACATCCTGACTTGACCATATGTATATTCTTCTCACCATGTTACAGAACTCCCTGCAGATGATGAAACCATAGGGAACATTATGCCTGGAATCGAATCGAACAATGAGGTTACTGGTTTTTAAGTGTACAACTTACTGCCACGGGTAATCGCCCATGAGCATTGTATCGCCTTCATCGTCAGTGAAGACAATCTCCCACTTATCACGAGGGCGAAGTTCTCCCTTGATATCGAACATCTTCTCCAATTCATCGATGAGTTGCCCATACCCTTCCAACGTTGTAAGGTCCACCGCACGTCCTACAGCCATCCCCTGCATTTGAACCTTTGGTATATCGACAACCAACAAAAAGAAAAAAACAAGTCAATAATTAGCTTAGACCTACCAATTTCTAAACATGAGTAAGCTGTATGAGATCTTTTGTAGTCTCACCTTGGTTCGGCTTCGGCTGTTGGTCGAACTGTTCTGCTTGTGCTGGATCTCTTTGGGAGGTGCTTGTAAAAGTCCTAGTTTTCTTTCTTTAGAAGCCTTTGGAAGGTCTGAGTTCTGCTCTGCATTAGATGATAGCAAGGTATTGACATGGCTTGTATTGGCATGGCTTTCAGTGATCTCGTTCGCTGCGGTAATCGGTTGATCAGCTGCCCTTTCAGATGGAACTGAGCTCTTAGAATGATTAATGAGCTCAATCCCGAACAATCTACAGCTCGAAGCCACCTCAGTTTTCCTCCCCTTTCCCCCGAGGTCGTGTATTTGGTCATTCTTAGGATTTGGCGAGCGTGGAGTTGCACATCCTGAGTGTCCTGTTGGTGCTCCTGGGAAAACAGCTGACCAAACAGAATTGCTTTTGCGGTCCTCTGTAAAATCCTGTAACCGATGCTGAGAAACACTTGCATTTGGGGAAGTTAACCAAGATCCTTCATTTGGAGTCCTCGATATGGAATTACCGTTGCTGCTGACATCCGTTTGCTTGTAATGCCATGTCACATGATTTTCAAATCTTTTAATGTCAGTAGCAGCAGCAGTCAGCTGTGTTCTATCATCATGTGCTTGAGTTGATCCAGGATGTCGTAGAGTCGTTACGGTCGAGTTATCAGAATCTATATCATGTAAGAGAGACGAAAGACAAAAGAACAATCATGATCATCCGATAACTTATTCTGACTTCGCCCGAACCCAAACAGATATAATAGTTGAAAGTTTCAGCAATACCTGGAATTTCAAGTGGGGGCCGGGGCCTTTTATTCTTGATTGGAACCGATTGCACCATGTTCGGGGATGTAGGAGCCACGAAAGGTTCTATCTCCCAAGGTGAGACCCTATCAGGTCGCAGAATAGATGCAAGTTCATCCCATTGAACCTGGAAAGGAAAGGAAAATACAATCAGAAAGAATTTATAACAGGAAGAAGGCAGCAAGAAGACTCGGTATTCCAGAGAAGACTTTACTTTCAATGACCGCCATTTTGATTCGGGCCAGTGAGGCGACATATCATCAACTCCAATTATGGTGCCCGAAAACCTTGTTAATTATAGAACAAGTAAAACAAGAGTAAGTGAGAAAGCTCATAAAAGAAGAGGGAGAAAAGGCACTGCAGCATGTTTTCTTTTCCTACTACCTTCTCTCTGGAGACTCCTCTCCCTYGAACTTCATCTTGAACCTCATCCCGACTAAGAACTTATTGTTCATCGCTTCTATGTACTTATTCAAGCTAACGATAAACTGGCTCGCCCTGGCATAAACAGCCACCAAAAAGACATACATGGATAACATGAGAAACCCGATTGAATAGCGTCGTAGGAACTACATCATTCAAGTACATAGAACAAGAATAAATTATATCACCTGGGCTTATAATAGACAACAAAGCGAGTTTGAGTTGACACGGCATGAGATGCAGTAGCAAGCACTCCTAGGTGCATGCTGTGACTCGAGATCACCGACGAAGGCATGCTGCTTTGTTGGCGAGCAAGACGTCTCACTCCAACTCGCAACTCCCCGTTTTCCCCCCTACGAAATCAAATTGTTTCATACGGAGTTAACAGAAGACATCTAACCTCCCCACCAACAAGCACAAGATAGAATGAAAATTAAGATACCTCAAGAATACAAAAGAATCTCCAGCAACTAATCTCTTAGAAGTAACAAAGGTGCTCCATCCGGTCGTTAGCAAATGCCTTCGAGGCTGACCTGTTCATTCGTTGGAGCAAAATTTACCGTTATAAAGAAAATTTTGCACACAAATTGAACTGAAATTGCCTATATAATATTATAGTGTTCCTAAACATTGTAAACAGGAGGGAGGCAGCATATCACCCCTAAAAATATGCTTGAATCGCCACTCGTAACCGTGAAGATCTTTCGCGACGAGTTCCTGAGTCGGGGTCTGTTGGGTCATATCCTAAAGAAAATCCACACAAGAGGATAAGAAAAACGTAACGATATCCAAGGGATGGAACAAGAGATCAATGAAAAGATAAGTCAGAAAGCAGAATTACCAATGGAGGCAAGCATTCTGTTGCATGTTTACGAAGCACAGAGAACCCGCCATGGGTGCTGGTATCAGAAGCAGTTAAAACCTTGCAAAACGAATGGACTTTCGGTCTCGAACATTCCGGGATGGAAGGATCAGGACTTATAGGTTCATCTAACTGAACAGCGACCGGGATTTAGTAAAAGAAACACAGTAAATATTAAAGAATAGACACAAACAACTTTATAAAGAGTTCTTACATTTGGCTCTGGCATTAAAGTTATTTGTGCATAAACCTCATCCGATTCGTGCTCTGCCTAAAATTTCAAGACAAGGTGAAGCAAAAGTGGGTGTTAATGTTATATAAAGGTCAAAAGTCCAAACCAGTAGAGCTTCATCATCCTGTTTGGTTCCTGAGAAAATCAGAGGCTCTTATTTTCTAAACCCCCTTTTTTTCAGAGTCCAAACAAAGGATTAGGAAGAGAGAAAGTACCAGCAGCCGAACATCAACTACTTGACAAAGAATTTTGGAGGGGAGATTAAACGAAGGAAGTTTCTGATTCAGCTCCTGATTTGTAGATGCCTCCAACTATACAAACCAAAATTTCAACCAAACTCAAAAGAGGGACAAAAAACAATAGCAACCCTATAATCAAAATCATCAAAAAGTCAAGCCACACAGAAGAAATAGAACAGAAAACACAGTTTTCTAGGGAAACAAACAGAAAATAAAAAACAGCAGCAGCAGAGCTCGATCTGTAGCGGAATGATTCTGGGATGAACTTACCTGTTCCATATGGCCTTGAGGGAAGTAGAAAACCTTCTCGCGGACGCGAGGGACTTCCACAAGAGGGCCAGCGGAGGCCTTCCAAAGCTCTGTGTAAAGTTCATCTCCTCCCCAGCCTTAAGAGAAAACACCATTTCCAGAGAAGAAAACAAAAGGGGTTAGAAATTTGACCCAGAATCGGACGATGGTGGAAGAAGAGAAGAAAACGAAACGACCCAATTGGAGTTACCTTGAGAGGAAACATTTGAAGGTGAAAATGAGCCCCCTCCTCCCCGATTAGCCATTATTGAAGGGTTCTTCTTCTTCTTCTTCTTTCTCCTCAGAAGTCAACAGGCAAAGCAGTATTCAGCCCTGTTTCAACAGCAAAATAGGCACAAACCCACCCCCCCAACTCTCTGATTAGGAAGAACAAAATTAAGTGTGTTAATGGCGATTTTGAGGGTCTCTGATTTTTGGGATTTTTTCCACCACAAAGCAGAATAAGAAGAAGAAGAAATCTCTCTCTCTCTTGTTGTGTAACGCTCTTGTGCAGCTCCACTACCCCTTTGGCTGCCGTTACAGAACCGTTTTTCTGAGCTCCAAAAACCGCTTTTGCTTCTTTTGCTCCTCCTCTCGCCTTCTTCTTCTCTCTCTCTGGTTTTTTCTCTTTGGAATCCGGGAAAAACGCCGTTACAGAGAATGCCAAAAAAACCTTCCCCGCTTCCTATTATACGGGTGCCTTATTGCTTCAGCTGCCTCCCTCTCTCTCTCCCTCTCTCTCCCTCTCTCTCCTTGTCTTTTTCGTTTTCTTTTTATTTTCTAATGAACCTCCGTTCAATCCATGATTTTTGTTATGTCAAGAATAAACATGTATCAAGCAAGCTATGTTTTTGTTTAATCTTGAAGCTCTTTTCTTTTTTGGGTTTTTCATGGGAATGACTATAAATCCACTCCCCAATCTGAAACTTCTTATAATATGAAAATTCAAGAGCTTATAATATGAAAATTCAAGAGCTTTTAAGCTCGAATATACCATATAAATGTGGGAGTGAAGAGTTATGATGCATCAGACGATGATTCTAATCTTAACTCGTCTAGAGGATTACTAATGTCTTAATATTTGGTCCGAGTTGAAATTGGCTATCCATGATAATCTCCTTTTTTTTTGTAGTGAAAATAATCGAATTGGACACAACGTAAGTTAAAATAATGTTTATGATAAGTCTTTAATAGACAAGTTTAATCAGTGCAAATATATTTTGATGGATAAAGACATCAACTACCTTCGATTTTCAAGTTAGAAGTTCGAACATCCATCCCACCACTATTAAACTAAAAGAGAACAAATTTATATCATATAACATAAACTCGTGTCAAACTCGTATTTGGTATTAAAAGTATGTGGTTGATAATATAATGTTTCAGGTTGATACCTTGAAACTAAAATCTTGTAGGTTACACAAACTTAGATATCCAAAACCCACGTTTTGTTTTATACATTTTTACAAATTAAAGGCTAAAACCCACCAAACATAGACTATTTAATATCTAAAAAAAACATAAACTACTTAAATTCAATCGGTAATTTTCATATTTGGATAAAACCTAAACTCAATTCTTGGTAACTTGTTTGTTTTTTACCCTTTAAACATGTACCATATAAATTTGGACTCATTCTACTGTCAAATATTCCTTATCCAAATGAAATTGAGTAAATACTAATCTGTAACCAAAATGTTGCACTTATATTTTTGGCGTTGATGTTGAAGTTTCAAATCTCCAGCCCAGCATTGAAATTTAGTGAAAATTTAATAGTTTATAGTTGCTTCGAGTATTATATCTTTTTAGTCTTTAAATTTGAAAAAAAAATATATCTATTCAAACTTGTGTTTATATTTTTATTTCATCTCTTTGTCATTAGAACTATCAATACATTTGATGCAATATGCTCATTAATTTGTATAATATTATCTATCACATTGTGTCAACTCCTAGACATACTATGTCAATAATCTCTTAACGACGAATATACTAATTAAGAGTAAAATTCAAAATGTAAGGACGTGATTAATATTTTCTTTTTCAATTGTGAGAGATTGTAAAAGAAAGCTAGTTAAATCGATATAGAAATGTTTAAGATCACAAAAAATGAAATAGATATTTTTACTACTAAGCTATGTCAATTCCACGTTGGAAAAGAGTAGAACCGTGGTTAGAATTTAACCCAAGTAAGAGGTAAAGAAAACTAGAGGCAGAGAGAGATGGTGGGGGGCCAAAAGGAAGTACTTTACGCCGAGCGCTGCCGTGTGATAACGGCCGGCGAGAAGAAAAAAAATAATTAAAATAAAATGTGGAGAGTACGGAAGAGGCATAGAGATGCGTGTCGTCAAAGTTAACGAAAGGCGTTAAGTGAGTGTAGACCAGACATGGTCGTCACCGTTAGTTGACGTTCGCTTTCGTTGTCTGCTTCGAAGCAGGCAACAACGTTGGCTCATGTTAACCCGGCAGGAAAATTTTTAAGGTTTTTTCCTTTTTTCTTTTCTTTTTCTTTTTCTTAAATTTAAATTTTATATTCTATTTATGTTTTTGTTTTTTGGGTTTTTAATTTTTTCCCTTGTTGTCAGATGCTTATAATTATAAGTTTGACCTTGATGTGTGGTCATAATTGCTGAATATGCCACTCCACTTTACATGGGTCCCACGTGTAAACGTGGGGATAATTGGTTTTTTATTTTTAATCTCTTTGACCAATTATTTTTTCTTTTTTCTTTCTTTTTTTCTTTTCCACAATCCCAGATGATCTGCCAGCAGTTGGGTGGTCCTCCTCCCTACACGTCAGCACATGTTCTGTTTTATTGGAAAATTTCCAACACCAACCCCTCTCCCAAAAAATTATTAAATTTTCATTGATATTTTCGTCAAATTAAGATCTGGACATATTCACCAACGTCAGAAGAGGTATCTTATGAACACGGAAGCATGCTTAAAAAATATTTAAAAAAATTGATAGTTACTACCTAAACTAATAAAGTACACATTTCTTTTCGRTTGTTCAATCATAAAAACTCCAAAATTAAGTGTATTTTGCTTGAAACAATTTTGGATCAGGTGACCTAATAAAGCATATTGAAATGACTCGTGTAGTGAAGCCAATGTTAAGGCAATTAAGGCCAATCCGAATTCCAAATTCTGGTCTGAATCCTTCGTCTGGAAGCGCTACATTTTAAACCAATAAAGAAAATGACTAATGTTTTAGTGAGTTAAAGAAAATCTTCCCTTAATTATATTTGGAAAATTAAACTAATTAATCGCATATAAAAATAGTTTTTTCTAATGTTGAAAACTTGTTTGGCTAGAGATTTCAAAATGACAATACAAGAATACAAATATGTATATCTTTCCAGAGATTTTTTTACAATTCCAAAACTAAATATTCCATGTAAAAGGAAGATCCATCAATATCAAGTATAGTAATAGGTGACATCATCATATACATTTTTAAAGAATGTATGATATTAACATTTGGATTACTAAAATCATATGATAAAAATTCCATGACTTTTGAATTGAAAGAATGGTAATTAAGAAGGAGAAAAAAAAGACTTTGAATTCAAAAGTAACATATATATTAAAAAATTCAAAAGAAAAAAAAAACCCTATGAATATTGAAGTAAATATATTTTTACTCAAAATCTACCACCACCAAATTGAATAAATATTAAATGTTAATGTTAGATTAAGCATATGGTTATTCTTTTTATCTTGAAAGAACAACTTAAAGGTAGAGAGAAAAATAAATGTGGAGAGACTTAAGCTTTTGATAGATTAATTAATTGAAAGGTTTCTATTCCTACTTTGCATCTTCAATACATTAAGCAAACTTTGTGTCCCCTGAGATATTATATATTTATGCCTATCCAAGATGCTTTCACACCCATTTCTTTTTTTTAGCAATATTTAATTTATTGGTGTTTTTTTTTTTTAATTTCTTTTTCATTAGACAAAAATAAGTGGGTTGGGAAGATTTTGAACATTGAATGAAAACCTTTTTAATTTTAATTTTTCTAGTAGTGGGGGTTTAAAACCTATTTTTAGCAAACATTTGCAGGTATATTGTGATTATAAAAAATAAAAATAAAAAAGTTCACAAAGATGGTGGGACAAGAAGATTCGAATGTTGAATGGGAATGATCTTTCGAGATAAAATTGAATTTTGTTGTCGATATATTGTAATTAAATAAATTTACAAAGACAACCAGATACGAAGATTCAAAGGTTGAAGTGAAAATTTTAAGATAAATTTATTTTTATCTATCAAACTATTAGTAATGGGATTTAAATCATCGAAAATTGTCACTTGACTTATTTAGAAGGCATATTTGTAGATCTATTTTGATTAAAAAATTTACAAGTGGGAGAGAGATTTAAATGTTGGATGAAATTCTAAGTTAAATTTAATGATGTCAATTGAATTAATTAATAAACTAAAGCAAGTCCAACCCTAAGTTTGCGAGTTTGAATCTCTTTTCCAACATATTGTACTAACAAAAATTGAACTAATTAATATTGGTGGTTTTTTTTCTATATATATATATTATATATGCAACAAAACAAATTAAAAACCAAATAAGCAACCTAATTATTTTGAAATTGACTTTTTTTTCTCTTGTAAATACTCTCTATAATTTATCCTATGTGTATAGATCCGCCATAAATAAATGTGACTTTTTCTTTTAACATTAGAACAACTATTGTATACTTCAAAATATTTGACTTATCAGCATTTTATTTTCTGAAAATACTCAGTTCCTTAATGATAACGATCAATTTTATCCTGACCACCATTAGTTTAACAACTAAGAGAGACATGCACGAATAARAAATTAAAAAAATAATGAGTYGTCAATTTTTKAGTAGTATAAGGACAATTTTTGGTCCTTACCATTAAAGAGCGAAGTATCTTCCTTTATTTTTTGAATTATTACCCAATCTATATTGACATTATTATAATTCATTTATTTACAGTATCCAATTCGATTTACTCTATTGAAATTAATTTATTTAAATTTGAATCACCGCTAGTGGATATTTGACTTTCTTTATATTTACGGTTAACTGCTATAATGTACMTTCCATATTTATTCGAATTTACTATCTTACTCAATATGGATCGATACGGTTATAATCGTATGGTTCTAAATTGTTTAGTGATTTCTACCATTCGAATTTCGTCATATTGATAAATTTTTTATTTTATCACATAATAAAATATAAATTGACTTGACCATTATGCTTATTTAAAAACAAAAAAAAAAAAGTTTGTAGAACTGCATCATTAAAGGAGATTTCATTCCATAAATGGATCCCCTTTCAACTAACCATATTTACAATTAAAGTTACTTAACCCAAACCCTAGTTTACGGACAATATTAATATAAATCAACTCGTCAATTTAAACATGTCTCAGTTGACCGTTAAGACATATAGATATATATAGTTTAACAACATATGATGAGAATTCAAACATTCGACGACGATATACGTCTTAACCAATTGAGATATGTTTAAATTGACGAATTGATTTATATTAATATTATTCGTAAAGAGTTTGACTTTGGAATAATTCTATGTTTAAACCTCATGTTTATGACCCACCATTTATAAGCAAACCAAACTAAAATGTATCTTAAATGAAAGATTCTAGGAAATTACAAGGAAAATTGATGGTAATTATTGTAAAATTGTGAAAATTGCTAGTCTAATTAATAAAATTTACTTAAAATTTAGGCAATATTCGGGTGTGTTTTGTTTTTAAAAAAAGGTTTTTAGACCAATCTAAACTATTTTGTGTTGTTTTTCAAACTTAAAAATGGTTTGAAAAGATTTATTTTTGTTAGTGCATATATTTTGGTTTTATTGCTCTGCCGTATACATGCATGCAAAAATATTACACACCCATATGGTGTTAAACTCAATATACTCTGATTCCTGCACTAGTAAAGTGTTTCGTTGAGATTAACAAGAGTAGAGTTGTGAGAGCATACATTACGTCTCTTCTCTTATTTATAGAGGGAGTCTCTCATTGAGTTGGTTTGGGTGGACCGACTTGACTACGTACGGTCAGCTTGGGTGGGTTGATATGGTTGGATGGTTCAATCTACCTCACTTGTCTAACTTTGATTTACGTGAACTTGGTAGATATTTCACCCATGTTTTAATTATTTCATGCATTTGATTAAGATATAAAAATTGTGCTACATTTGTTTTGCAACTTTCAAATATTTTCTAAACTTTGAACTTTCTTTTGAACTTCAATGAATGATTAATTAATTACTTTGGAATACCAATCAAATATGATGAGCAAATTCTAAGTAATTGGCCAGGTTTGGAACTCAATGCAAGCAAGGTTTTTGACCATATTAATTATGATATATATATTTCTAGTATGATTTTGATTAATTAATATTTCTTTGAAAATTCTAGTGACTTCATTTTAAATAGTCTAGGTTGTAAATTTTTGAGAAAAAACATGTTTAATAACAATATTTGGTTGAGACTTCATTAAATTTATTTATTAAAAACTTAATTTTCTATTGTAATTTAAAAAACGTGGTCAAAATTGAAAAACTTTAAAACACATTCGAATGATTTTAGAGTTGTTTTCTGTTTTTAAAAATTATACTTGTTTACTGTTGTGTTTTTGTAGTTTTTGTAGTCGTATTCTAAAAAATTATTTTTTAAGACTCCACTTAAAAGATTTTAGAGATGTGAAAAGCAAATAAACTTCTTTAAAAATTCTAATAAAATTTTTTTATAAGCAATTAATAATATAAAAAATCGCAATGGACGGTCACAATCATGTACAGATACATACAGTACTATTGTTTAACATCAACCATCAAAACTTTACCATTGAATTAAATGAAGTATATCATATTTTTTCCATAATTTTAATTGTTAGTGATAAATCATTCAAGTTTGGTTAATTTAAATTTTTTATTGAACATTCAAATACTTATCTATTTTATTCTTTTAAACTTTTTATCGAAGGTTCAAATCTTTATCTATTTTCTTCCGAATATTCCGTAGAAAGTAAATATTACTAAACTTGTAATTTTTTTTTAGAGATTACTACCCTTGTAATTGGTATTTAATAAATATATTTTATTTATCTCAACTTTTTGGTTAATAATTCATCCACTTATTTTTCTTCTTGCAACTTTATTTTGAGAAAAATATCGATTTCATATCTTATTTAAATTTAAGATTTAATTTGACAAAATTAAAAAAAAATTTGGTTAAAATTAACTTATTTAATTATTCACAGAAACAACTAATAATAGAATTTTCCAACATTTTAAATAGATTAGGTGTGATATATTATTGCGAACGACCGACCATTTGATAGCAAACAAGTAACTTTAACAAAGCAACACATTTACATACATACCTCGTACATCATTTGACATGATAACAAGACAACATTAAATCCATCAAAAAATCTCTGAGTTTGAGCTTCCTACCATAAATTTCTCAGAACAACCACAATAATGGTACTTTTTCTTCTTTATTTGCATTTGATGTGATATTATTATTGCATCAAATAAATATGGAGCCACTTTCAATATAGTTTATTACAATTACTTTTGCATTTATATTCCTATACTTGGTCACAGAATCCCATCAAAGTTCTAATGGTAGTTGAATCTTTAATAGTAAATCATTAATATTCAACTAAAGTACTTTTTTTTCCCTTCATAACTAAGCCCCTTGTAATTGTTGATATCTCATATCAATTTTCCAACGACAAAATTTGGATCTAAGATCCAAGGTCCGATCCCTTTGGTAAAATTTATATTTCTTATTTTTTTATCACTTAAACAAAATTGTGTAATTTTTTCTTGTTTATAGTTATTTTTTTTAAATGAGAAAAGAAACATAAATATATTTGCTATATCTTGTTTCTTGTTCTCTAAACTTTTAAATTTAAAAAATATAAAAAAAAATTTATATGAAATTTAATTTTTAAAATAAATATTCAAATTTTGATGTTATATTAAAGAGTCAATATTTATTGTGCATGAAAAAATAATACTTATGTCTATGTTTTGGAAAAAATGGG
>NW_019104496.1:721277-761793 GCF_001995035.1 Momordica charantia
GGCCATGTAATTTTATTTTTCTTTATTAAAAACAATAGAAACAAGACACGACAACATTACTAAATGAGTCTTTAATTTCGTTGTTTTCAATTTTGAAACGTTTTTTAATATGGATAGTTATCACTCATGTTTCTAAAAAAATTAGAAAAAAAAATAAAAATAATAAAATAAGAAGCAGCAGACCCTAAATTTTCCACTATTATTTGATCTTTTGTCGGAAAAAAAATCAAGTTAAATTATAATTTTTTTTAGTACAATAAATTATAACTTTCTTTCTTGTCATACTTTCATAATTGTATCAAGTTTGTYACTATATTTTAATGTTTCAATTTTATCCATATACTTTAACTTGTTAATTAATTTCAATAAACTCGCCATTTAATTCGCGTTAAAAATGGTAGAATATATTGAAAAGAAGAGTTGTGTAAATTAGTTGTTTATTTTATTTTTATTTATTCCTTGAATAAGGAGGATGTGTATATTAGTTGTTAGAGTTTATCGATCATATTTTGATTCCATTTTGTTTTCTTTGTTAAGTTAATTTATTTCTCAAACTGTACTTAAAAAAAAGTTTATTCTCATATGTACTTTTAGTTACATTTTGTAATTGACTTAGATCACATTAACGTGACGGGTTTTTTTCATTATTTTCTCTCTGTCACCATGTTAATTAATATTTTAACATTATTCATTCGCTAGACCATTATAACACATAAATAAAAAACATACATGGGTGAAATCAAAAGTTTAAGAAATGTATCCTTAAAAAAAAATTAACATAAACATGTAAATATAAAGGCAAAAGCTATGATTTAACCAAAAARGGGAAAATGGTATGCTCAAAATTGATGCAATCATTGGAATCAAAAGAATCATATTGAACCTCAATAATATGGACTCTAYCTTGGTTTTGAGCAATAATTTAAAAAACATTTGTAGAGCCCACAAAGGCAATTACTTTCTTTATTAATGATCTTTTAGTGGTAATGGATAAGCATTTGCATAGCCAAAGTGTTTTTTGTTTTTTTTTTTAAATTTATTTTATTTTTTGGTATTTTAAGGGAAAAAAATTAAACTTTATAAAGTTATGTTTTTATTTTATTTGTAATGGAGAATAATATGGACTATGCTAAGGACAAGCCAATAAAGATATGGTAATGTGTATGTTTGGCTGTACCTCTATATAATTAGGGTACTAATGGTTATTTTCTTAAGCTTAACTTTAATCTTTTGACACGTGTCCATTATTATCATCATAAATAAAAAATTCATTCAAATTATTCTTTTTGAGAGTGACCTTTGCCTCTATTGAAGGGTTGGGGTCCAAGTTTTTTCTTTCCTTTTTTTTAGTTCACCAAAWTTACCTTCTTATATATAGCCCAAAAAGAGAAGGGTACTTTTGGTTGATGTTAAAATTTGGATCTTATTAATTAGAACATTACAAAATAAACTAAAGAATCAACAAAAAAAAATTTAAATGATAAATGGTGACTTCAAATTTGTTGTATGAAAWTTCTTTTAATTGAATCATCAAGTTATCAAAATATTGGTTGAATGTTTAAATGAAAAATAAATTTGCATATTCTCTTTAATAAATATGATGAGGAGATCAAGATATAAAAGATAACAAATAACTTGATTAACTCGACAATAATTAAAAATCAACCATAGTTAAGTACCTTTTTGAATTAAGATTTTGAAACATTTACCTTTTCTTGTTGAGTACAAAAATCAATGTAGATTATTTAATCATTTTAATCCTTATTCTCTTCAATATTTTAGTGTAGTTTCAAAAGTTTTATAATTTTATTGGTTTGTTAACAAAAATCATAAAATAATTTTTTTTCTTGAAAAATGCCACCAACACGATAGTGTAATTTGAAACATAATAGTGCATTACATCATATATACAAAGCTTTTATATAATAAAATAAAAAGGGAGTAAACTAAATATGTAGCTTAAAATTTATTGTTGAAAATAAAATAAACTTAGATCGCAAATTTAATATAATTAATTTTTTTTTTCTTTTTAAGTCAGAGGTTGATCTTTTTTCGTGAAGCAATAAGAAATAAACCATAAGAAGGTAATTTGAGTATATAAAAATAGAGAAAAATAATCATGATTATGATAATGATTACTCAAGGGCTAAAACCTCAAATAATGATGAGATATTAAAATTCCATATGAGATCTGAAAGAACATCAAACGGCTGAGATTGATTTGAAAGTTGATGTCAGCTTGACTAATCATAGACAAGATGTACTTGATCTACTCGAATATCAAGGTGGGCCCCGCCAGCCCCTCAAACAAGGAAAGGAATTTATATGGCTCTAAAAGGAAATAATAAAAATAAAACAAAATTCTTAAATTTTTTTTTTAATTTTAGAAAGAAGAAATAATTAATGCAATTACTTTAAAGAATAAATGCAATTAATTAATTTAGTTAAAGAAACAGTACTATTATTGGTTTAGGTTATAAATATTGTTTACAACTTCCCCATGTGGAGACCATTCCAACTTGTTTTCTCTTTCCTTGTTTGCCCTTCGCCTGCGCAAAGGACCACCCCTAGAGAGAGAATATGTTTTTTTTTCATAAATATTATGTATTGATATTTTAAATTATTTGAGAGATAAAAAAAATATGATATTTAAAATAAATAAAAAAACTGTCTTTTTCAAAATTTAATTTTACACGAGATGTTAGAAATAATTTTTTGAGATAATTTGAATTTACTTCCTTTTTTTCATTGAAATATAATCTCTCCTATGGATTTTTTTATTCTAAATATCCTATTTATATACTTTTATGAAGAAATGATTTTACTATTTATTTAGTAAAATCCATCTTTGATAAAGAAGGAATGCATTTCAAAATTACCATAAAATTCAAATACAATTCTTTTGAATTGGATTTTTTTCTTTTTACCTAACTTTTATTTTGACTATTAAACTATTACTTATGAAACAATCAAACGAAATAAATTATTTGAGTGTAAAAGGTGATGATATTCAATACAAAGGGGTTCGAAAGAAGCATAGTAATTAGGATTGTACACTTTTTTCCCAACATCTTTTCTCTCACCATAAAATTTTGTTCTTTTTGCAAGTAGTTTTTGTTTGAGTTGCATAAAAATTCATTTTTATTTATTTATTCATGCTTCTTCTTATTACTACAATCTTCCTAGAATGCAAGAAGTTTGATAAAAAAAAAATAATAATAAGAAAAGAACTATTTAGACTATACGTTATTTAAAGTATTTTACAACTTATGAACATAGTTCAACGATAATTGACACCTATTCATTCTTTTTAAGTATCAAAGGTTCCAATTAACCTGGGTAGAAACAGAGTAAATATTTACCTTATAAAAGATATTAATTGGTAATGATCTTAGTTAAAGATTTTCAATTCCAAGTTGATCATGTAAAATTGATTAAGGGTTTCAACACAAGTGGAGATAATGATTGGCAGATGGGAATTGAAACTACAGCCATTAATCCAATTTGAAGTGGATGACTTTTAAATTTAATAACCAATTTAACTTCAACACCAAAGATATCATTTTCATATTGGGCTAATGGGAATTTGGACCAAAAGTAAAATTGTCATCCTTTATGCTATATTTTTTTAATTGATGAAAATTTAGCATCCATTGCTTTGGATTAGAACATATCTTTTAGGGTAAAAGTTGAAGTTTGATAAGATTAATANGTTGATTAATCCATAGTCAAACATAACTAAAATATAAGTAAGTATTTTTCAAATATATATTTTAGAATTAATGAAGGTTAATGGGTTAGTTATCGTTATTCCTACTCTCCCACACAACAAATTTGAAGATATATACCTGCGTAAAATAAAAATGACATTATTTTTTTTTCTTTGACACTTAAAACGGGTTGCTTGATTTTTCCTTTATTGTATAAGTTAAAAAAAAAGTACAATATCATATCAAATGTACAATCATACTTTATAAAGAATCGACACAATTAGACGGTTAATCTTACTGACCTATAACTTCAAAAGCTTTAACTTTATTTATATTGCAACAAACAATTATTAACCTAAAAACCAAAAGCTAAGAAAATATTTGCAACACACACATGATGCATCCAAAATAGCAACTCTCACAAAGCAAGAATTTGGCATAAGATTTGAGGTAGACATGCAATAAAGAAATTAACATTAAAAAAAACAAAACCCAGATAGAAAAGACAAGAAATTCAAGAAAAATAAAACACAAGGTGGACTTAGAAAAGACATGCTTCCTAACTTTGAGATTTATTTTTTCAAAAATGCCAAAGCAAAAATCATGTAAGAATCACAAGATTGGTCAACCTTGACAAAAAATTTGGAAAATTTTGTTATTAGTCAAACTTTATATTGCCTATTTTGTGATTTTATTAGTCAATTTAAAAGCAAAGAAAAAAAAAAAGGATGAAGAGGAAACCCTAATTAATGGGGTGATGAATTATTCTAGTGCTTTAAGTTAGGTCAATGGGACACCTACTACCACACACTGACAAAAATTTATTGGTGAATTGAAGCTGTAATGTAAGAAAAGAAAATCAATTAAGAGGATTTTCCACTATGTTTCTTGAAGGTTTTTAAATTAGGAAAAAAATATCAAAATTAATTGAGTGAAACCCTTGAATATACTCCTTCATAATAGGAAAACTTTAAGGGTAAATTGAGTTGAGATTTCATTCAATTTTATAAATCAGGTGTATTCATTTTTTTTATTACAAGAATTTGAATTCATATTTATTGGTCAAAAATAAATGTCAATTATCATTGAGGTAAGCTTAAGTTGGCAAATCGATTTTGGTATGTGAAACAATTTAAGCTGTCTGTTTTGATAATTGTTATGATTTTAAAAATGGTTAAATAAACGATTTTAAAATTAAAAAAATACAACATTTAAAAATAAAGTAGCTATCAAATATGGTCTGGTTAATAATAATTACCTTTACATTTTCCTTTCTGAAATCATGGATATTTACCATTAATTCAACCCCCACACAAATATTATATTTCTAAAATATTATTGTAAATTGTAACTCAAGCAACACACAAATATTATTTTTGTCATGTTAGCGTTATTGTCACTAATATTAAAAAGAAGAAAAAAAAACTTATTATTGGGACGAAGCATACAATTTTCTAAAACCTAGTTAGGAGTGATTTTAAAAGAATAATAAATGGGGACAATATTTTCACCTAGACTAAAATATTATTAATGTTGTTTTTACCGTAGTTAACTAAGTAGTTAAGATACTCTTTCTTTTCTTGAAGTTAGATTGATCTTCCATCCCCACAGTTGTTGTACGAAAAAAATGTCATTTTTGCCATTTACCTTTTTAGACAAAGACAAACTACATGCCGAAATTGATTGTGACATGATAAAACGTGTCCAATTTGGTTAAAAAGTGAACTTTTTTTCTGGAATATTCAGTTACAACTAAGAAGATGAGATTCGATCTACCATTTATAAAAGAAACTGACATTTTGAGCGGTGTCAAATTGGCAAAAATTAATAGTAGTTGTCAAACATAGTTTGACTTTCCTACTTTTAAAGTTTGGGCTTACGAAAGAATGTCATTAGCATCATCTTAGCAAGGATACAAATATTTTATGAAATAACCTTAATCTAAAAAATCATAAAACCCTAACACATTCATATTAATCTTGAACTTTAATGATTAGGTGTTGAACAATACCTAATTTAGCCTAATTAATAAGTTGTTTAATGCCCTCAATAACAATTTGAGATTGATGGCAACATATTAAGATACGATCTTTACCAACTAACTTCACATTAACACTTAACCATTTGAACAATCTTTCTTTTTTTTTTTAGGAAAATTTTAACAATCTTTAAATTAGAGATTAATATCTTTTCTTCTAAATTTGTAAACTTTCACTAGACTAGTTTTCTTGTTAACATTAGTTTTGAACTTTTTTTTTCCTTTAAACTAGCTACAATATTTATAACCTATAAAGGCCCAAAAAATCAATATTTATTTTTTTAATTACCATATTTTTCCACTTTCAAAAGTATTCTTTTCTATATTTTAAGAGGAAAAAAATTCAAATATTCACTCTGTTTTAATATATATTTGAATTGTACGATGATCATATAATAAAATCCATCTTTAAGCAATATAAAATACTTGTACTAAAATTTTGTTAGAAATTCTCTATGCTTGGATACGTCACATTATTTAACTTTAGGTTAAAATATATACTTTTGGTATTTGCACTTGTAGTATTTTTCTTTCTATGTTATTTTATTAATATTATTTAGTTTTTAAGCTTCTATAAATGCAAAAATTAAGGTGTTTTTTCAAGACGGTTTTGAAAATAATTTTATGCATTTTAGATTAAGAATTCTACATAAACAGTTTGGATATAACTTTTTTTTTTTTTTCTAGTTTTCAATTTGTGAGGTCTCACAAATAACCTTGCTTTTTCTTTCCTATAGAAAGGAATTGTTATTCCTTTCAAAATCATAATGTATAATTCCAATTTGGGTAATAAGTTATTTAATCCTACTTTTAAAAATAAGTTTTGAAAACAAAAACAAAAAGCAAAAATAATATTTATTTCCTTGATAAAAAAAGAAAATAAAAAAAAACAAAAAAACTAACAAGTTTTGAATTATTTCCATCGTTTGCATCAAAGAAATATCTTCTTAATTTTGTTTGATTTCTCCATGACTTAATTACTACATTTTTTATAATAATATAAAAACTAAATAATTACGGACTAATAATAATAATAACAATAATAAAATAAAAATGTGACAAAGTCAAAATATAAGGAATAGAAATTATTTTAATGTACTCAAAAAAGAAAATTCATTTTAATTTCAATATTATTGTTTTTGTTGCAACATTCAATAATGTGGTTGAGTATGCATATGATTTTGTTTAAATTTGAAATTTTTTTGGCAACAATATTTTTCCTTATTAATGGTCTTCATTGCTAGAATAGGTAGCTACCCAAATAATTATCAAAATTCAAACATTATTTTGTTCTCTATACTTTTAGTTTTTGTCTATTTTAGTCTTTATATTTTAGAAATATTCGTCCAAATACTTCTAAAAATTGACCGTTTTATGGTCTCTTCATTTTCTTTTTTGTCCTTTTTTCCAATCACAATTTTATAACCACACTACACTCAATAAATTTTTTAAAACGTAGATATAACTTTCTATTAAATGACTTTCATTGTGTATATATTTTGTGTTAAAAAATGTTGCAAAAAAGGACTAAAATGGCCCATTTTTAAAAGTATTTTAAAAATGAACAAAATTAAATATAGGAGTCAAAACACATATTTTAAAAAATATAAAAATCAAAATAAACCAAAAGATGCTTTTTTTAGTACAAACTAATCGGATGATTTTCGAACTTATGACCTAATACTATATTTTAATAATACTGTCACTAGTTAGGAAGAAAGTCCTTGCCATCATAATGAGCTAAGTACAGGTCTTCTTCCACTAGTTGCATTCTATTCTAGCCTATGCATTTTCAATACAAAAAAAAAAAATAATAATAATAAATAAATTTTAATTGTGTTCTAAATTTTAGTTGAACAATTTTTTTTTCTGCAAAATATTTGAACCTTTGTTACAAAATTTAGGCCTTGAAATTAAATTTCATTAAATAGATAGTGACAATTCAATTAAAAAAATTGATTTGATAAAAAGTTTTATTTCAAAAATTAAATCTCTTTGTACTTGTATCTATTTTATTATTTTTTTAAAAGGTTATGCAACTAAAGATGAAATATATAATTTAGTTTATAATATTAAAGTCATTTTAGTTTAATTTATTATTTTTTAAAAGCTCAAATTTTCTTTTTTTATCTTATCAATCAAAGTTCTTTACTATCACAATTGTTAAAATTTATTGATAAAATGACAATCGATAAATTAAAAAGATATAAACATTAAGACAAGACTTTTTTTTTTAGAAAAAAAAAACAAGACTATTATCAAATACACTATATCGTCAAATCTGTTAGAAAAAAATCATATAATATATTTTTAATCTTTTATCAACATTTTAAAGTTTATTATAATGTTAGTCACACCACATAAATGATTTAAATTATCAACAAAAAATATCATCTTTCTGAAAGAATTTTATCAATCTAAGTATATCATTATCTAAATTATCGAAATCTTAAGAATAGTTGACATTCTACACGCATGATATTATGGATACAAAATGCATATACATATACATAATATGAAACCAAGAAAATATAATATATGAATTAAAAAGTTTGAATAATAGTCATGACAATCTTAAGATGAAAATTCTAGATTAACAAAAATTGTTGAATAGAGAATATATAAATATAAAATAAAACAAATGCAATAGATTGATTTGTTGTGTAAAATTGTTGAACTAAACTAAAGAATCTTCACAGAATATTCTCATCATGAAGGAAGCTTTTTGTTTACAAATATCCAACTCTTTTTCTTTTCTTTTTTTCTTTTTTTCTTTTTTAATGATGATGTTTCCTTTTGGCTTCAAAATTCTCCTCAACTAGCCTTGTGGGTCTTGGGATTCTATACTACTTTCTTTTTATTACATTGAAATAGAAGTAAAAGTTTTTTTTTTTAATCTTCTTAAATGATCATTTAATGATTCGAAACTTATGATACATTTATAACAATTTACAAAAATACATTATTAGTTTAATACAAAATTCAATTTAATGGCACTAGTTTGATAATCATTTTATTTTCTTTTGATAATTACTATTTTTTTTTTCTAATCTAGACATAGTTTAATTGGTTGAGGTATCTATTTTGACTAAAAAGTCGTGAGTTCGAATTCCCACCTCACTTATTGTACTTAAGAAAAATATTTTCTTTTTTGTTTTTTTAATCTATATATTTTAAGTTCTAGCAAAATTAAAAATAAATTACGAAAAATAGCATAATAGATATTAGAATTACAATAATTCATTTACAAAAATAACAAACTACAAAATTATTAGAAATAAAAACGCAAGTCACAAACACTGTACCTACTATGCCTAAAAATTTACATGGTATAACCATGCCTTTTTACATGGTATAAAAAGTGATGACATCGTAATTTTCTTAGTATATTTTTCTCATTTCTTAAAAACATATTTGAATTCTTAGCCAATTTAAAAGAACCAACAAAAAAAAAATTCTAAAGTTTCAGTTTTTCAAATTTGACTTAGATTTTGAAAACACTCTTAAAAATAGATTAAAAAAAACCCCATAGGGGGGGGGAAGTAGTGGTTTATAATTATCTTAATTTTTAAAAACAGAAAATAAATAATAAAATGGTTATAAAACAACACCTAAAGGCTCATTTCTCGTAACCAATTTTATTAAGAAACCTATGCATATTTATGTTTCTTGTTTTTCATTTTTAGAAATATTCTCAAAATTGTATAGAAATATTGGACACCAACAAAAAAAAAAAATAACGCTCTCATTTCTTGTTCTGTTTCCTGTTTTTTAATAAAGAAAAATAGAATTGCATGACTCCAACACTCTGGATTCAAGAATATGATAAAACAATTATTTATTTATTTTTTTACGTTGGAACAAATAGGAAATGAGAATAAGAAACAAGAAACCTATTTTGGTTGTTTTAAAAAAAATCTATACAATTTTGAGATTGTTTTTAAAAATTAAGAAACAAGAAACATAAATAATTTGTCAAATGTTTAGATTTCTTAATAAAATTGGAAATGAGAAACAAGAAACGTGAACATAACAAAACGGGCCCTTATTATTATTCTGGTTTCAAAACATAAATATAAAAATATTGTTTTATATCATTCTTGAATCCTAAGGGTTAGAGGCAATGTAATTCTATTTTTCTTTACTAGAAAACGAAGAAACAAAAACAAGAAAACAAGAACATTACCACATATTTCTAATTTTAAAAGCTAACTAATGCAATCAAATAATCTACAAATATTATTACAAATTCATAAACCAAGTTAGTAATGAAGGTTGAGTTTGTAAAGGGATGCAAACAAAATCTCACATTATCAGGGGGTGATCATGGGTATATAAGGAAGACCAATTATCTTCATTGGTATCTGCTAGGCCTTTTGAACTATGTCCAAAGCGGGCAATATCATACAATTGTGGAGATACGTGGAATACTCGGGGTACTGTTGATCTAAACTTAGCTATGTCGATAAATCCTCGGGTGTCGAACAAATAAGTGGTGAGCCTCGAAAGGTGTAGTCATGGTGTAATCTGTGGATGTGCTCTATCAAGGTGTGGTAGAAGCCTTGGATAAGAGCAAACTCTCATTCTGATCTCCGAGAGGAGACTCAGTGGTACTTTATTTGATGGGAGGATTGTTAGGTTATCTCTGTTTGTATGAGGCATTTTGGGTAGAAACAAAAACAAAATCGGGTTATGCCCAAAACGGACAATATATCATATCATTATGGAGATACGTGGAGTACTTGCCATATTGTTGTCCTTAACAATGAACACATTTGAAACCTTATTGAGATACACAATCAAATGATTTACAATCACACATAGCAACAAACATTACTTTATGAGATCGTAGAGATCACCATATGATATCTTATCAATGAATACAAACCCAAAATTAATCCCAATTATGTAATTAATCAAATGAGAGATCTAAATTAAAGTAAAGATAATGAAAAGAAAATAAGAGAAGTGTTTGGATCAACATTGATGGCTGCCCCATGTGCTTCCTCATACATTCACCTGCAGCCACCACAGGAACAACCACCAAGCAACTTGCTTTTCTTTTACTTTTTTTTAAACGTTTTTTTAATTAATGTCGGTGTTAAAGTTAACATTAATTTAATTAATCTTATAGTTTCTATAATATATATGAGAGAGAGAGAGAGAAAGACATATAGAGGCTTAGGGAACAACTTTTTGTTTCATTATTTATATATATATTTTCCCACTTAGTATAGAGTGTGATTCGTGTTCTTCTTCTAAGATATGAAGCTTTCTTTTTTCCCCTTTTTCCTTTTTGTGTGTGTCAAGAAAAATTGCAAATCGCCATATAATTTCGGGACACAAATTCTATTTAGGCTCGATCTAAGGTCTTCAGTGAATTAATTTTGAAAGTGAACTTTTAGTGATCTAATTTCGATAGACTTGAGAGATCGTGCGAATACTGTATATTTGTATATATATGTTCATGATTTTTTTTCGAAGAAGAACGTTTTCTATGTAAACCTATGTGTTGTTATATTTGTTTTTGTTTTATACCATTCTTTTCCATATCTAACTCGACAGACATCTTTCAATGTTATTTTCTTAAGAATTACATAGTAATAACAAATGGACATGATCGATAAACTTGCAAGACACCTTTCGATCAATTGAAAAGCTAGTTATCGTTGGTTATCTTATTTATTTACTTAGTTATTTTATGTATTATATTATTTTTATGGTTGACATTTATGCATTCACCACCTTCACCAAAAGAGGGTGAGGTAGGTTTATTGGGTAAACTTATGAAAACAACTTTTTTTTATTTTTTTTTATCTCTCAGAGGATCATAAAGTTGTATTAATTAAATTAAGTAGATGTTTTGTTGAAGACAAAACTTGCTATGTCATGGGTCATGTGTATATATTTCCCCCTTGTTTGATACAAAGAGGCAATATTAGCTTATGAGAAAAGGTCATAAATGGAATTAAATAATGTGTGTGGATAATAACCAAACCTCCAAAATATATAATAGAGAATGACATGGATGGAATAAAATGTATGTTATCTTTGGCAAAATAATTATGAATAGAAATTATATTTCCAAAGATGCAAACACATGATTTACAAGATTGATTGATGAATAGGGCCACATGAAATCAAAGTATAATAAGAAAACCAAAGGAAATATGTACAGACATACAAAATAAAAAATAAAATATGGTTTTTAGCTATATAATAATTTAAATAATCGCGATGTTTACCTGAATTACATAAATAAATATGTATTATTTTAATAGAAAATTTGGAAAATATAATGTAAATTAAACTCAAAATTCAAGTGCAATATAGAACAATAAAAAAAAAAAAAGTGGCACTAATTATGTCATAGTAGGAAAAAAAATAAAAGTTAAATATGATTTGATTAGTTAGGATATTGAGTGAAATTGCTCAAGAAAATCGTTCATGTTCTTAAAATAACAATGCACATTTTAAAGTTAGTCGACATAGATTAGATGAATTAGTTATTTAAAATAGTTAATATAAAGATTATGCAGTAATTATGGATTATAACTTGATTAAAATGAAAATTATTTAGTCAATGTTTATAGTGAATTGATCAAATTTGATAAATCAATAATTTATAATTGAATTATTCAATCTAAGTATCTATCTTTAGTTTTAACAAAATTTTAACTTTCTTAAATTCTAAAATTTTCTTAATTTATTGTGTTCGCCGATTAGGGCTGGAAAGATAGGGCCCAGTGGGCTTTGCTGGATCTGTAATTGCACAAAGTATTGGGCTTCATGAATCTTAATTCCAGTCTTTAATGGGCTTATTAATTGCGAGCCCGGCCCAATTAGAAGAGGAATAACCTGAGTTTGGCTTAAAAAAATTTCTAAAATCAATTACGATTTCCATTCTTTGACTTTATATATGAATACGAATTTTTTTCTTTTTTTAATAATGATTGGATTTATTTAGATGGCAGAATGGAAAGAAAGCAATCTTAAAATTTGTAAATTTTTTCAAATTAGGACGTGGATGTGTGGATGAACCAAATGTAATTTTGTTTTTCTATTAGAAAGTGCTCGTATATGTTCCTCATAAATTTTTAAATATGTGAATGAAGAGTCTCTTTAAAATTACATCGAATTATCTCTTAGTTAAGTATTTATTTTAAATTTTTGTCCTTTAAATTTTTACATGATATTAAAAAATAGGAATTGGACACAATTAAGTTGGTTTCAATTTTTTTTTTGAGTTAAACACGTGGCATAGACATTCGACCATCACTCATTTAATTGATGATGTATGTTATATTAAACTATGTTTAGATTTACGTTTAAATACAAGATTTACCAATATAACCACACAGACCAAATTATGCCAAAAAAACCTTTTCAAAAAAAAAATTATGCCTAAAAATAGGCACAAGTAATAGATAGGGATCTTACAACTACAAATTATAATAATTATTTTTTAATATGGAAAAAAGAACTTCTTATTGCTACCACAGGAATAGGGAGAAATAATCGAAAATTTTAGACCATGATCTACTAAGGGAAATCAGTTAAGTGAATAATTTTTTTAACCACACCGACTTATCTTCCTAGTCTAGATTATACAAAATACTCCCTCAAAGTAAATATCGTTCAATTAACTAGACCTAGTATACCATGTTTATAATATTTCAATTGAGACAAATAAAACTCAAAATCATGAACTCCTTTTATAACATTTAGTATTCCTCATCTTTGTATCTTTTCGATACGAGATAATTCACAATTCTAATATTTTGTTGAAGCCCAACCTTGTATACCAACTACATTTATGTAAAAAAACCCAAGAAAAATGAAAAGAGAGATTGAAAAATCATCATCCCTTCCTATGCTTTGGTCAAAAATCCAAGCTTGTATGGTGTTAAAAGTAAAACTTCAGATAGGATTCTCTTTCCAAATCATACTTTTCCAAACTTGCCCTTCTCACAGTACAATTTTCATAGAATTGGTCAATGGCAATAATTATAGTTATCAAATCAGAATTGAAAACTATGTTACTTTTTGTTAAAACTAGGTTATTATTATTTTGGCTAAATAACTAATTTAATCTATTTTCCTGCTTTAACTTTTAAAAACTTTCCATTACATCTCTAAATTTTGAACTGTGATTAAATCATTTATATTGTTAGCTAAATAATAACACAGCTTACTGATCTAGTATATGATGTAACAAACAAATAGTAAAGAAATGTAGGCTACTAGACAAAATATAATAACATAGTCCATAATAGAGATTTAACTTCTTAAAAAGAGTAGGTTGCAATCTCACTTTATTTCATCTATTTTGTACTCCAACAATCTAACTCCTTTATGTCTACCACGTCGCCACTGGTCCAATGAATATACCATGTCATCATTTAGTTAACCACTCATATCAGATTAAATATCACTTTGTATTTAAAAATTTTCTTCATTTCTAGCTTGAAACAACGAACTAGTCTAATGTCGTGAGCCTACTAGATAGGCTCAGGCTTGGGATCTAGTGGGTTTGTAGATCGATAAAGTCCATACCTCAATGTATGCATGCATGTGCCTCACCAAATTGGAGTCACGAGCTAGTCACATGAAAACACCAACTACTTGTGGCTCCAACTCCAAGCAAGTGAATTTATTTTAATTCTTGTATTTTGAAAATATTTATTTTGATCCCTGTATTTTTAAAAAGTGACAATTTTGGTCGTTTTATTTTATTTTAAATTTCATCTTTTCTATCACAATTTCATCCTTAAAAGGTAAATATTACATTATACTAAATAGTTTCTATTATGTATAAAATTTGTGTTAAAATCTTGTGAAGTGGGACAAAAACATCACTTTTTAAAAATACAATGAACAAAATGAACATCCTCCAAATATCGGGACTAAAATGAACCAAAATTAAAAATATATAGATCAAAATGAACAATTTCAAAATACAGAGACTAAAATCAACTAAAATTAAAAGTATAGTTATCGAAATAAACCTTTCAAAATATACGAATTAAAATAAATCAAGATTAAAATTGCTTAACCAAAATTTTATTATCTTTAATCTATCTTGGATAGAACAAAAAGAAATGCGAGCCCAGTCACGGGATGAGGCCCAACGAGTCACGGACCGCGTCAAAAACTATGGAAGACGACACAAACGAAAGCAGCAGTTGGGAACTTTGGGAATCACGTGGAGATGTTCATCATCTTCAAACAAAAAAAAAAAAACAAAAAAAAAAAACTTGGGAACTAAGCAAATCAATGGCGAATTTTTCCCCACCGAAAACCCCGCTTTCTAGAAAAACCTTCCCCACATTTCTCTCTCTTCCACGCCACTCCCTTCTCTCTTCCAATTGATTGCGCGTCTTTGCCTCGGTCACATTCTCATTTGCTCAACTACTGTAACCTTTATTTTCGTCTATTTCTTCCTTTCAATTGAGCCCTCTTTCCATCTTCCACACGCAATCTCCCTTGTTTCTTTGAAACTTCCTCTCTTTTACCGAATACCCATTTTATTTAAGTCTCTCTCTTTTCTCTTCTCACTCATTTCTGCTCCCCTGTTCCTGATTTTGCTATCTGGGTTCTTGATTTCTTCGAGTTTGGTGCTGAGTTCTGAGGTGAATTTGTTGCAGAGATGGAGAGTAACCCTCAATCGTTCAGGCAATTCAGCGACCAGCTTCGTTTTCAGACTGGGAATCTCGCGAACCTTTCTCTCAACGATTCCATTTGGAGCAACTCTTATGGCTCCAAGAGGCACGAGGAGAGGAGGAATTTCGATGTTCAAAATGGTGGAGAGGTAAATTCGTTGAACAATTTTAAGCCTGGTAAAGTGTCTGATTCAGATATCAATCGGTTCAATGATGGGTGGAATAGTTTTAAGCCTACTACTGCTTCTTCTGATGTTAATTATTGGAGTAACAGTAGCAGTAATCTGAACTCAACTGGGTATGACAAGAATGCACTCAATGTGTTTGATAATGGGTGGAATAGTTTTAAGCCTAAGGGGTCTGATTTTAATGCCTTCAATGATGGGTGGAAGCTTAGTTCTGCAAATATGGGGGTTGATCCTATGATTGGAGGACCCCAAAAGGGTATTAATGGAGGGTTTAACAAAGGGATTTACTCCAAAATCCCAAATTACAACAGTAACAGTTTTGTGAATCTGAAGAACTACAAGAACAGTGGGAAGGTTGAGGAAGACCATGGGGTCAAGAGTGGGAAGAAGAACAGCAACAAGAAGAATAGTGGTGAAAATACCTATGATAATAAGGAAACTAATAAGAATGCTTTGGACAAGAGGTTCAAGACCCTTCCCCCATCTGAGTCTTTGCCCAGAAATGAAACAATTGGTGGATATATCTTTGTCTGCAACAATGATACAATGCAAGAGAATCTCAAGAGGCAGCTTTTTGGTGAGTTTTCTCCCTTCTTTCTTCAATTTTTAGCGATCTGACTGCTTGGTTTTTGGATATATCTTGGTTTTTGTTGCATAGGGAAGTTCTTAGATTTCTCTGTTGTTAAATCAATGTTTTAGGTTTGCCTCCAAGGTACAGAGATTCAGTCAGGGCCATAACTCCCGGGTTGCCTATTTTCCTTTACAACTATTCTACCCACCAACTTCATGGGATCTTTGAGGTGTGTGTCCTTTATTCCATTAGGTTCAATTCTGCAAGATCCATGGCCTCATCAGTAGGGATCTTTAATCTGAATATATCAATCAATACTTGTCTGTTTTGCTTACTTATTATGAAACTATAAACCATTCTCTAGGCTGCAAGCTTTGGAGGGACGAACATCGATCCGACTGCCTGGGAAGACAAGAAAACCCCTGGCGAATCTCGATTCCCGGCGCAGGTAACACTCTTGTTCTTGTCTTGTTGGGTAATAATGCCTTCTCTATCAATTGTTTTATTGCCATGGATAGAAGCTGAAAGTCAACTGTTTGTAACAGGTGAGAATTATGACTAGGAAGATATGCGATCCACTGGAAGAAGACTCTTTCAGACCAATTCTTCACCACTACGATGGCCCCAAGTTCCGCCTCGAACTCAACATTCCGGAGGTAATCTCCCCTCCGAGATCAGACGTCGTTAAAACCGATCAAAATCATCAATTCAACTCTAATCTTCTTTCTGTAAACGTTTGCAGGCACTCTCTCTGCTGGATATATTTGAAGAACAATCCTCTTGAACATCAGAACATGTTGATACACTTAACACAGATGTATACGACAAGCATACGCAAATTAGTCGATAGTATTTACCGACGATCGATCAAAATAACGTAGTGGTGAGTTTTGAGAGTTTGGATTCATGAAGAATCATCATCTCCTCTAAGCTATAGAATGTCAATGTCTGTATAGAGACAGACTGTTGGTGTTTGCTTTGCTCTGGCTGGTGGTGTTGGCAAGTTCAGTTGTGAATGAAAAAAAAGTACACAACTGTACTGAGGAAGAAGTTGCTGAAGTTGGAAAATGTTTCAATAGTAATGTAGTAATAAATGAGTTGTATTGTATGAGATGAACTTGTTTTCATCCTTTGTTTCCACGTCGATGTTTTAAAAGTTTTAATTTCGTCTCTAATATTTCAGAACCTGAAATCCTTAATTCATAATGCTTGGAAAATGAAATAATAGAACGGTGACGAAGTATTTGAGTTATCCCCATATCATACCCGTGCATCTCTCTCGATCCTTTGATCATATTAAGGTGTAGACGGTTTTTACGAGCCAGTACGATCATGGTTGTCCCACACGAATCACAATTTTGAATCACAATTTTTAGTTGAATCGAATGATTTTTTCTTGTGTTAGATATGAAGTGTTTTTTTTTTTTTTTTTGTGATAAAATAGCATAAACAATAAATTTAGCAAATAAAAAAAAAAAATCTAAGTCAGAGTTTTGGTTGTTGGCTTGTTGATAAAGATTGAAATGGATTGAGATTTTTTTCCCCAAAGTTTAATTTTCCAAATCAAAATATGTGATAAACATTGATTGGTTGTGAATGGGTCATTCCCTTATGAGCTTTTGTTTTCCATTTTTTGTGTGTTTTCTTTGTCTTTCCTTTTAGCCAAACAAACAACCCTTTTATTACAATTTTATTCATGGCTGGTGGAACTGATTGAATTTGCACTTAAAATAATAATAATAATAATAATAATAAATAAAAACCAATATTTGGGTAGTTGTATTAAAGCACCAAATATTGAAAATTTTCACATTTGTTGATACATCTTTTTCAACATTTCTTAGTCAAATTTACATAACTTTCAGAATCTGCCACCAGTTTTCTGACTCTTTCAAGTTGTATTTTCTTTTTTCCAATGGAAATATAAAATATTAACGGGTATTCTAAAAAAGGATATTTATAACGTTGGTGGTAAGTCAATATTCTTATAGAGAAATGTCACTCCATAATACATATTCAATACGTATTTTAAAAAGTTTAACAATTTTTAGTGTGTTTTAAATTACATTATTTTAGTACTTTCTAATTTATTTGAAAATATATATTTACGTAAATACTTCCCTTCTAATATTACGTATGTTAGGACATCTCCCTCGTTCGGAAGAAACAAAAGTTTAATTTTCCTAATGAAGATATTGATTTCTTCCAGATTTTTTTTTTTTTTTGTTAAAAAGAAAGTTCAACAGAGAAAATTGAAAATTTTGGTAGACCAATAGTGTACTAATAAGTATTAAAATTTATTCACTATTTAAAAAAAAAATATCTAAGATTTGGTCAAATTATGAATGGTGCCCTGCTTTAAATACAAAATAAATTCTCAATATTTTAGACAAATTAAAGAACAAAAGAATAACAAATTTACAGCTGTACCACCAAGTCGTTGGAAGGAACATTCTAGAATTAGGTGTTCTTCAAAAATCTTCATCTTCAATATTTTTGGAAGCCTCAAAACGGTGCATTTTGGTATCTTTACTTAAATAGTTTCCAAATTTAATATAACCAGTTCTAGACTAAATTTGTAATTTAATGTTAATATTTACATCATATTTGTAAAACTTTTTAACAACTAACTAAGAACGATCAAATCGAGTCTAACTCAACTTATTAAAACATTTATTTTCTATCGAAAAGTCATGAATTTGAATTTTTACCTCCACATATTTTACGGAAAAAGAATTAACTAGAAATGTAGAACTAATACGAAGTCACACCTAGAGAGTGGTAGTGGTTGAAAAGTCTTTTTAGTGAAGTGGGAAGTCATAAATATAATAGAAGTTCAAATTTTATCCAAATTTAGTTTAATCAAATCATATTATCAAATTGAGCTCACAATTTGAATGGTTCGAAGAACTACAACATCAAGTTTGCAATTTTTATTGCATATTTGCCTACTCTACTCTAAAAAATAAATAATAAAATTCATCCTTAAATTATTGGATTATTTATTACTAACTTAGTTATCGAAGTAGCTCTAACTAAACAGTCTCTTATATAAATTAAATTAAGTCTTTTAACTTCGAAGGTCGTGTCTAGTAAATTCTTGAATTGTAAAAGGTATTTAATTGATTACCAATTTACAAGACATATCAGACACAAAATTAAAAATTTAGTAATCAATTAAATATTGTTAAAATTAAAAAATTTATTAACACAATGGAATAGGATTGGTTTAGAACACACTTGAAAAACAAGTAAAATAATAAAGTGTTCTCCTTTGTGAATAATTTCCAAAACAACAATTAAATTGTAAATGTGAAAAATGATTTCAAAAATGGGTCCTTAGCTCAGTGGTAGAGCATTTGACTGCAGATCAAGAGGTCACCGGTTCGAACCCGGTAGGGCCCTCTATTTTATTCTCTTTTTTTTTCTCTCTCTCTCACTCTGGGATATGACCTTTTTTTTTTTTCCACTTTCCACTTTCCATCTTTCTTTAATAATATCTTCAAATTTCCATCTTTCTTTAATAATATATTCCAATTCAATCTTTTTGAAAATTTAAAATCTATAAATGTTTTCTTTTTATCATTTTTGTTATTGAAATTGTGGATTTGTTGGTTTATGCGTCATTTACAGCACAATTTTAGGATTTCCATTTTCACGCGTGCCTTTTCTTATAAAAACTCTTTCTTTCCATCTTGATTTTTCACTTTTATAATAATACAAAATCATAAAATAAAATCTAAGGTAGATTGTAATAACTCATTCTAATTTGCATGAACTAGAAAATCAATCGCTTGATATTGAAACTAATTAAGAATCAGTGCCACTATCTAGTATCTTGTTTGGATCTAGTCGAATTTTATTATTTTAGAAAATCAATCTTTATATCTTAAAAAAAAGAGGGAAATTGCAGGAAGGACTAAAATTAATAACGCGTTTTAGAAAATGTCTAAACCTATGAAATATTGCGAAATGAATAATTGATTTTTTCCATTAAATTCTAAAATATTTTGTAGACAAATATAGTCATTAAGTATATACCCATAATTTTAGGGATTTAGGGTTTTAACTAATAGCAAAAACAACGGCCTTCATTTTAGGAAATCAATTCTATAATGAAATTTGAATAATTAACTTAAATCTAATTTAAAATTGATAATCAAAATTTGAACAAGGGAATAAATAAGATTATTACTAGGTAAATGATAAAATTTACTTCTCACTCTTGACTTGATTGAGAGAAGTTAGGGTTTTAGGAGTCCCCACCTCCTTCCTACCTTTTGGTCTCACGCAACTTCATGCACCCCACAGCAACTTCATGCACCCCACAGCCATCGTCTTCCTCACAAGTAGATCCACAAGTAGTCACCTTCACGCCACCGTCCACGAACCAAAACCAAACCCGTCGCTGCTGCACCCAACTATCGCCACCCTCCCCGTTGGCCGCAACACGTACCATATCTGCTTGATGCACCACGTCCCAAACCAGATCTACCGTCCCACCGCTTGACTAGATCCGCCCAAGGCCGACCCAAACCAGATCCACCTACTACCGCTTCGATATGTTCCCGATCTGCCGCCCAACTTCCATCTTCTAGCAATTGTTTGAGGAAGGTAAGACCATTTGTTCAGATTTTGCGTATTTTAGGGGTATTTAAAAAGATATTTTTGGTTTTCCTATATTTTAGGATATTTAAAAAAATACAAATGTGGGACCGACATGTGTCTTTTGTTTATAACTAGATCTGAGAAATATATATCTATAACTGCAACAGACTTACTATATTTATATAGCTTAAATTTTAATTAGAATCTATAGATATGGTAAAAGTTAGAGGAGGAACATCTCGACAATGATTAAAAGCTACTGGTATAACAGAACGTTCAAAGGAATCGTGCAAAATCAACTTAGAAAGTTAAAAAGGTGTATAGATGCAGTAGTTAATATATTTATTGTTTGTTAATTTTTACAGTAATATTTACAAATTAGATTCACTGAGCTAACTGTACTCATATATTTCAGGAAAAGGAAAGGGTCTGGTTGAGGAAGAACGTGTTAGTGAGGTAATTATTGGTATATACATGTATTAACATTCTACTTATGATATTTGTTAATTCTTGAATTGGTATAAACATGTATTGACATAATTGAGTTTCATGGTGATATATATGTGTATTGAATTCTAATTTTGATTTTTCTTTAATTGGTATATACATTTATTGACCTTTTAATTTTGATAAATTTTCTAATGGTTTAAATGACAATACAAAGTCTAATGAAGAGCTATGAAAGAGTGAATAATGAATCCACCGATGAACATAAGAAAAATAACTCATTGTCAAAAGAAGTTTAAGAAACTGAATCTGATGACGATACACGCCCAAAGGCTACAAATTTTAGAGGCATCACCTATTTTCCTAATTGTTTTGATTTATGGGTTGTTAGTCTTCGACTTTTTAATTTACTTTTGTTATAGATTACGACATTGTAGAACGATGAGATGGGAGATGAATCGTTGTACACAAATGGTTTAAATTAACTGAAATACAAAACAATGTAATTAAAATAATTAACTTGAAATCCCTTAAATGTAGGAAAATCATTTTGAATTCGTGTTACGTGTTTAATATAAGAAAAAGCTAAAAAAGACATAAAAAAGGGTATGGTTGGAAAAACTCTTAAAATACCATTTAGTTATTTGTCAAAATTTAAAACTAATAGACATTTTTTAAAAAATTTAGCCATTCACTTAAATTTCCCAAAAAAAAAAAAACTCCCAAAATTTCTCATTCAAAAAACTTTCAGTCAATCATGAGTCATTACATACACTTATATCTACAGCACCCTGAAACATTTTCCACAATTAAGTAAATAAAATCACATTTTACACAAACTTTGGCCCCCCCAAAAAAAAGGACTTTTCTCTTGGTTTTTTTCCCTTTTAATTATGTTGCATTTAAACACCCATTTCCAGAATTAAAATCCTTAATTTGTGCTTTACTGTTACCCAAATCAATTGGAAAAATCTTCAGCCAATTCCCCAGCACCGGCTTCCACCCTCCGATCTTCGCCCGCCGTGGACTTTCCGTCGCCGCCGCCGCCGCCGCCCTCATTCTCTCAATCAACGCCTCCGT
This sequence comes from Momordica charantia, assembly GCF_001995035.1. The sequence goes on from NW_019104496.1 coordinate 743,582, forward strand.
GTTCACTTCCTCCGCCAAAATCTCCTCCAATTGTTTCGTATCTATCACCAATTTCACCCTCCAAACGCCGTCGCCACCCGCCGGAAGCACCTCCACCCCCGACCCACCTCCCAGATCCTCCGCCGCCGCGCCGGACCTCCTCGACGGCGCCCCTCCGTCGTCCTTCGGAACTCTCTCGGCGGCTCGGGAAAGCGGTAGGAGAAAGTAGGATTTTCCGGCGTCGAGGGGCGCCGAATTGGGCAGCGGTGAAGAGAGATTGGGGCGCCGGAAAACGCCGTAGGCGGCGGGCGGGTAATCCTTGAGGATTTGATGGACTTGCTTTGCGCCATGGAAATTGATTATGTTTCCAGAATCGGTTAAGATTCTGATGGGCTTCTCGCATTCGGTGGTCATTCCTTTGAGAGAACAGTTCCCCATTGCCCAAGCTTTTTTTCGCAGTCGTTAATGGCGGAGGAGCTCTTTCAGAGCTCATATTTATACTGAAAATTCGAACTTATTTTTTTAAAAAAATTAAATTTTCGTAGATGGAATATTGGGGGAATTCAATTCATCTAAGACCGTTTAATCAGTGTCATTTAAATTTAAAAATAATATTAAGATCATCTTTTTCTTTTTCTTTTTCTTTTTCTTCACGTCGAGAATATATATATATTTTTCGTAGTTACTTTTTTTTTATCTCAACTTGTTAAGATATATATTATCAGTGAGAAAGTTAGAAGTTCAAATATTCACTTTCACGTATTATTGAATTAAAAAAGAAAAGTTGTTTTACTTATATGAAAAAACAAAATAATTTATAATTTAGTTAGTCGAGACATTATTTACCTCCGTAAAAGTTAGAGGCTCAAAACTTGATATTTATATTTGTTAATTTTTACTTTTCATCTAAAGGTCATTTTTTAAATTACAAGGATCGGGATTTGAAAATATGAATTCAAATAATATCATACAAGACTTTTGTTAATATATTATAAAAAATTGAATGATAAGAAGCTAAATAAATTTGCGTTGATGTAAATACTAATAATAATAATTTGTGAAAGTTTGAAAACAAAAGGAAACTAAAAAGGAAAGAGAAAAAAAAGGCATGAATACTAAAGGGTATCGTTTTATCCTTTTGACGTCATGTAACATTTTCAAGAATATTTTGATTCCCATTGTCATTATTACCATATTATATCAAATTTGAATTTGATAAAAATAAAATCAAGTAAAGCAAAGATAAAATGATGATAAATCTTACCCTAATCATATCAAACCAGGTTGATTGGATAAATGCTTTTATTTAAGTGTAAAATTAAAGAAATAATACATCCAAAAATCAATAAGTGCAAAAATGACTAATTCTATAGAAGCACAAAAATAGTCTTCTTTGTGGCCTCAGTTAACTATTTTGTTTTAGTTCTCTATTTTTAAAAATTATGTTTCTTTTTTACAATTTTATTAATAAAATTTTTGTCTTCCTTAGAAACATATTGAAATTCTTATCCAAATTTCAAAAACAAAAACTACTTTTCATGGTTTTTAAAATTTGGTCTCAGCTTAAAAAAATATTTTTAAAAACTATATAACAGAACAAATAAACACATAGGTGAAAGTAAGTTTTAAAAATAAAAAACAAAAAGCGAAATGACTCTCAAACGGGAATTTTAGAAATCAACATCGATTATGCCAATCAATTAATGACTCAAATTGAGCATTGATTGACTATATTTGATGCGGATCACATACAATCTGTTTCCAATGGTCATAATTCTAATTCAAATATCATCTGATTTCTATCACTAATTTACGAGATCTCGTGTGTAAAATAGACGTTTTTATAGGAAACCCAAATACAGAAAAGGACCACTTGTTTCAAATTTCCTATCAAAATTCACGAGATAAGCACCTACTCTTTTTAGATGATGAAGACTAAAGAGGGAAAAAATGGAGAAAATTATTGAGAAAACCAAACCTAGTGCAAAGAAAATGCAGTGCTAGTGATGAGAAACAGACATTTTAGAGTGTGCCTTTTTTTTTCAAAATCTAGAGAGAGAGAGAGAGAGAGAGAGAGAGAGAGAGACATGTGAATTTGGACCGTTGGAGGGACAAGATAATTTAAGGACAAAAAAGACAGGCCAAAACAAAAGAAACAGCGGTAATTATAATAATGATAATAATAAGAATAATAAAAGATAAGATAAAGTAATGGCAGTCAAAGACATTTAAAGAAGCAGTTTTTATCAGACAATTTGTGTTGAATCTCACGTTTGATTGATTCCTTTTCCAACACATTGTATTAAATAAAAACATTATGTTCTCAAATTCATATGTAGATTCAATGCATTAGTGGGTCAAGCTTTTCCCTATAATGATGTGTCTAACATGGTGTTTGTGTAACAGAGTCGATTTAAGGTCGAACCTAATTAAGGTAGGCTGACAGGAAAGAACTTTAGTGTTTTTGGTTAGGAAAGATCTGCACAAGAGAGATAAACACTCTAACGCTCAAGTTAGTTTAAGTTCGACTCTAATATCTCGAGCTTGATGCGGTAGTAAGACCTTCTGTTTGTAGGTTGGGTATTCGACAGACGATCTGACCGACGGTTATTAAATTCTTGTACTTTCAAATTGATAACAATTTAGTTAATGAATTTTAATACATAACAATTTAGTCTATGTACTTAAAACTTTGAAAGATTTAGTCCCTATCAAAATTTTTGTTGAGATTTGATAAGATTTCTTATATATATGGAGACAAATTGATGAGAGACTAAATGTGTTTATAAATTACAAAAACTAAATTATTATATCATAAAAATAGATTTAATTTTGATGAGATTTTCATAGTAGAGGCTAAATGGTTACAAATATTAATCGGCATGAATTAAATTGTTACATACTAAAGTTTAGGAGCTAAATTGTAATTAGTTAAAAAATACGGGAACTAAATCATTACAAATTAAATTCAAAGACTAAATTGTTACTTCAATGAAAAACTGAGAACAAAAAGTCTTTTTAACCAAAAATCAACTGAGTAGTAATTGACATATACTTCCAACCATGAGGTTGTGAGTTCGATCCCCCATCCCCACATGTTGTACTTCCCAATTTCAGGCTATTCCTTGTCAGTTTTTTTTTCTTTTTGATAATCGTTAGTATCCGAGCTAGCTCATGCACACCTCGACTAATCTCACAGGATTTTGATGCTGGAAAACATATAGAAATTAATTCTTAAGGTAGGTAACCATCATAGAATTTGAACAAGTGGTCTCTTTTTGAAAACTTTACTTTACTACTTTCATGTAGGTTTGGGTTGAACAAGTTCGATTATATATCGACAATTATAAACAAAACATCCATAATACTTCTTATATATTTTCAAATTAGACTTCATAGGGAGGCTAAATAAGATGGTCTAAATAAGATGGAAGGAAGGACGATCTCTACTCATTTCATTTATTGGTATTTGCAATGGGTGCAAGAGAGGTCACATGACAAACAGGAGGAAAGCATGCTTGTTGTAACCTTGTTAGAGAAAAAGTATGAATTCATTCAAAATCTCAAAGAGAATGAAAACAGCTTCCTATCAACGTCATTCCTTAATTGAAGCAAGTTGGGAAGCCTTAGCACTTATGATATGATAATGAATAAACCTAAAAAAAAAAATGAATGAATTGATTGACAGAGTGTGGGACCGTAATTAGATAATTGCGCCTTAGGTAAGATAGAGTACCTCTTTTTTCAACCCTAACTAGGAGAAGAAAGCTCCCCTCTACTGTACAGAAATTAATGGAAAGAGACCGGTGTCTATGTCTTGAAACAAGAACATCAAATCTTGTTTGGTAACATTCTCATTTTCTGTTTCTACACGGTGGACTGGTGCGTTAGCCTTATTATAATAGGGGAGATTCAAACTACAGACCTAGAGAGTGGTAAGGGCTTGCAAGCATGTGCCTTCACCAATGAATGTGGGCAACCATTCTCATTTTCATCACACAATATATTTTATTTAATCTAACACCAAAAAATAGCAATGGAACAATCAAAACTACTTTTTGTAGTTTTCAAAACTTAGYCTATTTATTGGAAACGTTTTTCAAATTTTCGAAATGAGAAAGATTACTAAATATATCTATTTCTCAAAAAATAGAAGCGAACGTTACCAAACAAATCTTCAGTGACTACTTACTCAGCATATTACTAAAGAAAGGGTTATGAGAGCTAAAATAAAGAGTAAGGGGAGCCAAAATAAAGGAAGAAAAATTTGAATAGTAGTTTCTTGGGCAGTCAAAGACTCTCCCTTCCTTCTCAAAGTGTTTTCTGGGAGATTGTAAAGCTCATTTAGTAATGTTATTATCTTTTAATTTCTCGTTTTTTTAATAAATAAAACATAACTGCATTTGGTATTTTTTTTTCTTTTTCTAATCATTTTTGTTTCTTGTTTCCTATCCTTTTAATTTTTTTTTAAAAAAATTTATAGACAAATTTATTTTGTAAGGGTAAAATATTCAAAATTTTTATGTTTTATTCATTCTTATGAGTAAGAAGTGTTAAATAATGTTTTTATTTATGTTTTGAAGAAAAAAAATTGAAACAGAAACCAAAAAAATTGATTTTATTATTTAAAAAATTTCTACATAATTTTGAAAAACGTCTTTAAAAATTGAGAAATAAAACATAGGAACAGTGATTACATTTTTCAAAAACTAGAAACGAGAAACAAGAAATCAGTGGGCTCCTCCCATATTAAATAACAAGCTCAAACCTTTTAGCCACCTGGAACATACACGAGGATGCTGAACTGAATACCTAACATTCTGCAAGATTAAAGATTCTCAAAGGATGCCTAATAAAATCTTACAAGACAGAAACATGAATGGCGCACAGTATGGATGAGAGACTAAGTCTTGGAACAAATAATGCACAGTAATTGCTGTTCTCATCCTCATGTTTACGAAAATCAGAAAAAAGGCAAGACTAAGTCTTCAAAGAATTGATCTCATTTTGCATTATTTATATCTCAAGGCTTCAAGCAACACAATCAGATAAATCCAAATAAATCTAAACATAGACAGTTCAAAGCCAAGAAGCTAATATGTTATATATGCTTCTTTTTTCATTGCCAAAGTAATTCATAAGTCACAGAGAAAAATAAAAATAATAATAAAATAAAGTCAATAGAGAAACAGAGAATGTACCCTTGTTTTCTTATTCCATGGTTAAAATGAAGTATGAAGTGTGGAGATTCCTCATTCCAGAACAGAAAGCCTAGGAAACAATATTACAATCCAAATAAAACGACAAGTCCATGAGAAATTTAAAAACCTGGAAATAATGCTGAAAATAGATACACAAACACCATAAAATGAATAGGGGTATCTTTGCGGAATGCAGCAAGCTGTTCTGGGTTTAGACTTTAGAGCATGATAATAATTCCTGAAACAAACCTGCAAAATTTAGAGCACGATATATATGTAGTCACAGCCTAATTTCAGTCTCCTAAAATCGAATCAGTTCATTATCGAATGTCAAAGATAATTAACCTTCAATGACATGGCTCGGATAGCACACACATACATTTATGTCACGTGCTTTCGAGCATGAAACAACTAGATAAGAGACTTTTCATCATTATGAGCTCTGGTGATGGTGAATCTATACCATAGTTGACCACTTTGATGCTTTGAAAGTACAGGCACTTTAAAGTTTTATGAGTGTCAGCAGTCTAGGCTCGAAACAGAAGTACCAAAATACCAAAATATTCTGCAGTCAAGAAACTGCAGCAATTCCCAAAATGAAAACCCCTTCCCCTTTTCATGGTGATAAATATGGCTTCAGTAGACACACAGCATCATGGCTTCAAACCATCGACCACCGTCCACCATATGATAACTTCACATTATTCGTGATTGCATATTCTTAATAGCTTTCTCTATGTCGGGTACATTCTTTTTAAAGACAGACCACTGTTCCTCGGTCAAGCTTATTCCTGAGGGAAAAATAATACCAATATAATTAGTCCATTTCCAATGCAGAAAGCAAAAATTATATAAGTTTGATCAAAAAACAAATCCGTGATGCGCCCTACAATTTTTGCTTTATAAGAATTAAACTCATACAAGCCTCAGAAATCAAATGTGTGGCCATGGTTGCTCATTTAGCCTCAGTAAAGCGTTCATGTTCAATGATTATTATCTTATCACTTTCCCCATGTCATTAGTCCAACAATTGTGTTGTTCTTACTTCTAATTCACCAACATTTGCTTCATTGGTAGGATTCAATTTAGTAAAGCTTCTCAATGCATCATGGCATGGTTGAGTGTGGTGTGATTACGGAGCAGTAGAATGTACATCATCTTCACAATATCGAACAAGAAGCACAAATATAATAAGACTTTTGCCGAAATTACAGTCTCTGAAAGTAATATTAACATACAAAATTTTATAAACAGCAAGCAATTAGCATTAGGACAATCACCTTTAGCCGTAGGGAGATCTTTGTCATCCTTCCTGTAAAACTCCCTAATCGAAACCAGAGTTTTCCCTCTAAAATCCTGAATCGTCACCTTCCTCTTGCTCGATAACTGCGTCAAGGAACACGAACACCATATTTTCAAATTCCACCACAAACACATCAATCAAAACTTATAATCGCCAAATTTTCACCACAAATCGAAGAAATCGAAACCTCAAGCCACTAAGCATGAGAAGAGTAAGAGTTTAGCTAAAACAAACCCAACAAACAACGAGATCGCCGTCGTCGTCGTACTCCTTCTCCTTAGCAGGGGCACCTTCTTGCTCCTCCTGCGGCTGTTCTTCAGCTCGTTCTTCGAGGAAGGATTCCACGACCTGGCGAACCAGAGCCTTGTAGGAGGATCTTGAGAGGTCGAGATCGAGCTCTTTGGAGGCGAGGGTTCGAATCTTGGACTCGGTCATCTCGTCCATGTCGGAAGATTCAAGAATGTTGCGGACGGTTTCCTTGATTCTACGTTGAATATCGGCATCCATCTCCGTCGATTTCTGGTAGAAAGGAGAGTGAATTCAGCAGAAAGCGTCAGAAGAACAACAAAATTTGGGGAAAGTTTGCGTTCTTAGTGTAAGCTGAGCTCAGCGATATCTTTAAAACTAACTTCCGATTAGGGAAAAAATGAAAGAGCAAAAAGAAAGAGAAAATAATTCCTATTTTAAAAAATATCGCAACTTTTCATTTTTCCAAATATAGCATAAATACAGATTTTCATATTACGTTAATGTTTTTTATTTTAATTTTAAAATTTGATAATATATATTTATTTATTTTAGTCAGCATGTAAACTTTAAATTTATGTATTTAAGTATTTTAATATTTGAAATATTAAATAATAATCATTTTGATCATGGTCACTTTTATAAATTTGAGAAGTATACAACATGTGTTAATTCGATCATATTAAAAAAAGTACGAACACCAAATATATACAATCTTAAAAGTTTTACCAACCAAACCTAAAATGATTTTTTTTTTCACAAAAATTAGGAATGAATAGAATATTTGAAAGTTTCAAGACCAAATTTTAAACTCTATAGATAATGTTTGAAGCACAAGTTCGATAACTATGTTCAGGTGCAAGTTTAGGTTGGTTCAAATTCTTAAAGGACGTCTGGAACATGCRTACAAGTTTAAGGTGTTTCAAATTCTTAGAGGACATTTGGAGCACGAGTTCGACATTTTAAACCTCATAATTTTAGTGGAGTGTTTAAGAACTATGTTCAAATGCAAGCCAAGGAAGCTAGAATTCAGAAAAACAAGGTAGGGAAGGCCTAAATAATAAGCCAATGTTTCTACTCATTAGAATGCACAAAACGTTCAAAGTTTTTACACTAGCATAATTTTTCTTTTTTTCTTTTTTTTTTTAAGTTTTTTCAACAATACATGAGATGAAGATTTGAACATCTAACCTCTAAACTCGCGGCAAGTTTTTATACTTAAACCAGATAAGATAGCTCATGTTATCTTTCGTGTAAAATGATCAGATAGAAAGGCTTAGTTTTCCATTTGCAAGAGCCAAAGAAACAATATTCCGCAAAGAATGAAAAAAAAAATAAAAAAAAATCTGTGCTTTGTGATGCAGTCTTGTTGGTATCATTAGAGAAGCCTAAGAAATGAGAATCTAGCCATTTCAATCAAAATCCCTTTGAGAAGTTCTTGACATGTAATGCTTAGAACAATGAGAACACACCCTTTCACTCTGGTATTTCCATATAAACAAATTCTGCATCATCCATCCTTCATTTCCTCTCTGTGTATGCATCAACTTGTGGGGGTGGTAAGCCTGGCAAAGTTAACTTAGCCCTTAACTCGTCCCGGTACCCGACTTTTTCTTGCTGGACGAAAGAATACAATACGAAATGAATAAATCAATATCATTACTCAAAAGTAAAATATGAACGAAATTCCAGAAAAACAACTGGGAAGTTTCTCGACCACAATGATGAGAAGTTTGTTCACATTATGCAAATTAATGGCTACATTCTCTCCCTATCAGCATAAAAGAACAAGCACATTGAAATGAAGCAAACGAGAGATGATTTTATCGGTAGCCCAGAAACCGACTACGAAAGCACCATGGGCGTTTGAGATGGCCTTGCTCTCCTACTGCACTGCACATGGTTGCCTAAGGCTCACTACACATAGCAGCCTGTTTGACGCAATTACATTCTCTCCTTTAACTAACTGTTCCTACTCGTTTTATCCATCCTCGCATATGTTTTCACTATCAAAAGGCCTATCCCATATTCGGCAAACCGAGGAGTATGCAGATGTTAGCAGTAATTCAAATGAAGTTTATGCTAAATCTCTTACAACCAGACAGTGTCCTGATATTGATATCTTACTTTATGTCTCGCCCAGCCAAAGAAAGGTGGGTGGGAGTAGCTATTCTCTTCTCATCAGACTGAGCTGAACTGAACAGTAGTAGCCTATTAAAATGGTTAATAGGCTAATGTAAATTTTAGGTTTAATCATATTTTAGTTCTTGTACTTTCAACTTTCAACGTATATCTATTCTAGTCTATAAACTTTTGAAAAATTCTTTTTGTCCCTGTAATTTCAACTTTTGTCTATTTTAAGCTCCACATTTTTAAAAAAGGGAGTGTTTTGGTCCCTTGCAAATCCTAATTCCTAATACAATTTTTTCACAAAATGAAAACTTTTGAATATAAAGCTAAGAGACTATTTTAAGAAATTTATTGAGCTGAGTGTGGTGCTGAAATTAAAGTGAGACAAATGAGACAAAAAGAAAACAAATAGACCAGAATGATCCATATTGTAAAAGTACATAGAACTAAAATAGCTATTTTGAAAGTACATGAACCAAAATAGACCAAAATAAATGTTTTGAAAGTACATGAACTAAAACGAACAAAAGCTAAAAGTACTAGACCAAAATAGGATTTAAACCTAAATTCTATTATGTCATCTATTGTTATATGGACAGCCTGAGCAAGTTCGCTAAATTGGTGCCAAGCATTTAGTTTTGGCTATTTTTAAAGTCAGTACACAAAAGAAAAATGTTAGATTGCACTATTATGAGCTGTGAAGGCAAACGTAAGAATTTACTTTACAAGAAAAAGGGATACTTGGCTGGCTTGTACCTCAACGAGTTCTTTCTTCTAGCACCCACTGAGGCGTCTGTCCTCCCTCCTCCAGACGCAACCTCGTCCATGCTTTGTCCACGCCTCTTATATCTGCCACCAGATGCTACAAATCCAGGACAAGGCCTGTATGCCTTTATAGGCCACCAACCAAAGCCTGGAACTGTTGCAATGCCACCTTGTATCCTTCCCTCCTCATTGCATCCCCTCTCAATCTCCTCCTTTCCACAGGCCTTACACCCTCTGCTTATGGAAAATGCAACAGAAAACAAACTCGTTCTAAGCCATATCGTCGACACTACCATTATCATAACTGAAGGCAGGCACAGGCAGAACAGAACTCAGATGTTAACATACAAAGTGAAAATGACTTGAAAACATGCATCCAAAATGATGGTTTTAAGAAACTCCAGATGTGGTTTGACATGAACCTTTCTACTAATTTCACCAAGGATTAGGGGAAAAATAAATTCATATCAATTACACACTTAAATACATGGCATTCTATAGGTAAGAGCTAAGAACGAGAGAAATGGAGGAACATGCAGAGCTCTGGATGGGCTGCCAATGACCTTCATGGCTGACCCAAGTCTTCTTCACTGCCAGCTTGTTCTCAGATAATAACACCAAAATAGGATATAGTATGAACAGAGGGAGCCTAGAGGTTATTTTGTTCTTCCCACATCTTGTTTGTTTAACTAGTCTAGAAGGGGCATGGAAAAATGGCCCATGTTTGCCCTCATAAAGTAACTTTTTCAAATGATGAAAGATATATATAACTCATCAACTAGAGCATGAGTGACCATAAGGGTAAGTGGTCAAGAAGAAAACTAAAAATTTAAAGGAAATTTTCTGGATGATAATCAAATGTGTTCAAAAACCTCCTCAACTAGAGCAACACTCGTCAACTAGGATTTTCATCCTCTTTTATTTACCAAATGCTAAAGCCCCTCCATCCATTAACATCTAAAAATCCAAATTCCAAGAGGCGAATGTTCTAACAGAGTTCGCATGGCTACAATAACAGATAAATGAAACTGCCACTCACTATTCACTCACTCGAGCAGACTATCAAACATCAACCAAACTGAAAACATAAATTTAATGGAAGAAGACGAACACACAACCATGGAATTAAAGTTTTCACAATCCAACCCTTCTTTCATTGGAGTGAGTTGCAAATAGAAAGAAGGATTATCATCACCAATACCTGAAGGAAGAATCATCTGGGTCAGATTCAGACTGAAGAGAGAGTTCATCTGGGGGAGAAGAATTTGTTTGTTCGTCTACAACAGAAGCTGAAGAAGAAGATGAAGACGAAGACAGGAAGCTGATGCGTCTAGATGATGAAAACCCAAGTGAAGTTGTGGATCCATAGGTCCATCTGGGAGTGGTACCATATGAGCAATGGAAGAATGGAGTTGGGCGAGGGGCAGGAACTGAGAGAAGCGCAGTTCCCATCTGTGCGTGGTGGACACAGGACAACAGGCGACAGAGCAACAAGATAATTGGCGCAAAGCATTCATGCCCATTGCCCACTATTGCTCTCGAGAACGAGAGGCTGAGAGAATTCCAACTCGATTGCAAATCTTTTTCATGAATTTTGAAGTTCCCATTTTTCAATTTTCATTTTTCTTGGTTTCCATTTTATTTTTTCCTTCAATGTTCTTGGTTTCCTTTGAAGAGCCTCTGGGCGGCGAGTGAAGGTTGAATCGGTTCAAGTTATAGTTAGATTTATTGACCATTATCCAAACTTTAAAAAGTATCTAATAAACTTTTAAACTTTCAATATGGTACATAAGAAGCCTTTAAATTTTAAAAAACATCTAGCAAGTTGTTTGCGACTTGAACATAAAAGAAGATATTGTAAATGAAAAAAGAACAATTCCACAAGCCATATTGACCTATGCTTTTGTGTCTCAATGTTGTTAATTGGCAAAAGGCATTGTGGACATTACTGAACAGCAAAGCTTACACACATTTGCATTACTTCGTTCAAAATTCCATACCTTTTTTTTTTCCTTTTAAAATCCGTGTGTCTGGATCAGCTTGTGCACACCTCGACTATTCACGGGCCAACTGCCTGACCCTACTAAATTCCGTACCATTTTATAAGTTTTTTTCTTGTTCGCATGAAGCAAACTATGGAAAAGTACTTCTAAACTTCTCATTTACATACTTCCAAGGATCGAATTTTGAAGGGGGATTGAATTCCTGAAAGCTATGAATCAACAAAAGAATTAGGTACCAAAACTATTGAGAGAAAAGGGAGAGCAATCAACATAGATCAAGCAAAACTGATGTTGGAACAGTTAAAATGGTGTTGATTTAAGAGTAATTGGACAAGAAATCTTTAAAATCTTGCTTCTGCTACCAGACAACACCTAATCTTTGTACCTAGTATTGTATATTTCCATGGTTTACTTTCTCTTCTATCTTTGCTTTGCTCTGTTATCCCTGCACCATTTGTTGTTCCACCTCTCCATCAATAAGCATCACAGAGCTGTGATGATGAACCATGTACCATCGACCGTTATGGAACTCGTAGATGTTAGTCACATTGAATGGTCCTGTATCCATGTCGACATAGGTTTTCATGCTAACCCAGGCCATGTCTGAAAGGACACGAGCCCGTGCATCACGCACCTGAAAATTAATCCCTTGTTCCCAATTAAACGCAAGCTGCCAGCTCTGAATTACTGCATTATACCTGTATAAGGAAGCATGAACATGGTAAGTACCTAATTATGTAAATTTATTTTATTTGAAAGCTATATAACAGGAATTCATAGAGCTATTGAATAAAATAACATACATTAATAATCTTTTTATAGATCAAGTATTTACATCAAACCATCCATATATAGACACATCACAAGTTCACTTTGAATCCCTTAATTCACCACTAAAACGGCTTTGTTGATCATGCAAAAAACCCTAAGAGGCAGAAAGATAAAATCACATACTTATAATTATATATCATCTAATCTAAATGGATACATTCTGCATTCTCATTCCTCACAGCTTCACATTTAAGCGAACATATTTGCTTTCATTAAAGGTAGCCCAGTAAGTCAACTTAATATGATCCTAACAAAATACAAGCAATATTCTTCAAAATATCATATGATCCTAACAAAACAAGCAATATTCTTCAAAATATCATTAATCATATGAAGTAGCTAGCCATGTACATGGCCAGAATATTTCCCTCAAGAAACACTTAGATTAGCAGATTCAAAGAACAGAGTTCATAATGCAGCATTGGTCCACCACAAATAGTTGTATTGGCCCATGTTTCAGTGTATAAAGATGTCCCTTCCAAAATAAATGAGAAAATCATGCAAAAACATGAGGAAAACCCTTTATCCAAGATCTCATAAAATTGTTTTATTTTTATCAAGTGATACGATATACAATGTCAAAGCTTATTACCAGTCGCAACGAAGTGCATGAATTTTTGTCCTCAAACGTTCTAACTTAGGGAAAAACTTAAATTCAAGACGTTCAAATAACCCTCAGCACCCATACATTCTGACAATAATCATAAGCCTCATGTATTTTTCTAATAATTCTTAATTGAAGGCTCAGAATAAGTAAAGATCTGATAAGTGAGACAATAACAAGAGTCATATAATCAAAGCCCATAAGTCTAAAATAAACAGCTGTTAGACATGTTTGCTAATTTTATCAGCCATATAAAGCAGCAGTCAGATAGCATGGTAATGATGATAAAGCTAAATTAATGGAGAGAGACAAACAAAGGTAAATACCCAGAAAAGAATTCTCCTGAGGCATGAATACACTTCACGTAATCTGCATTCAACCAAAAATGACTCATCGCTTGAAGAGACCTCTCTCTGACGATGTTAAAGAATTGGGCATTGACATTCATAATTGTTCTTGTTGCAGCATAATAAGCCTTCCACCCGTTTGTTGGAGTTACAGTATCCTGTTCCAGTGTGAAGTCCTAAAAGATTTCAAGAAAAATGTAATTTCAGCCCCAGAGAATCCTAAATAGATTTAAACATCTAAGATAGTACACAAATGTAGAGCACAGCTATAGCTCTTGCCACTCCAAGAACTGTGGGAGCAAGCCATAAACTGAAAAGATTACATTACTTGAAAGATAAAAGTTAATGCTGTCAATTTGTTCGTCTCGAGAATTACAAATAGACGTTGACATAATTCAGTAAATGTAGACGAGATGGTGGCAGTAAAACTCTTTGCAAATTGCCTAGTACACAACTCTAAATTCGCATCGTATTTGTTCCCAAGACTCATCTTCCAGAAGAAAAACGATTTACCGAAACTCCACCAGTTCAGACGAAAACCGTACAAAAGAAGATTAATTCAAACCCGCACCTTATGATAAAGCGCCTTCCAGGCATTATCATCATTCGCTGCCTTGCGCATCAACGAATTAGTCATGGACAAACGGCACAGACTGGGATAATCCAAGTAACTAAGAGCGTGCGTAGTAATCTCCGGAACCAACTGCTCCATCATCGAAGCGCCCGTCTGCCGCTCCGTCACGACCACCGGTGCCTTCTCCAACACTTCCACTACACGGCCGTTCAAATAAGGCATACTCGTCCTGGCTGAAGAAGTAATCGAAGCCCTGGGGTCGGAACCCCCAATAACCACACCACCGTTAAGCGAACAGGTACAATCACAATTCCTTGCACCCACCAATGAGTCAGAAAGACCGCCCTCGCCCACCGATTGCAGCGCTTTCGCCCTCCTAATGTGAACGGCGGCGAAAAGAGCGAGAAGAAAACAAAGAAACGTAACAATCGCAGCTATGGGAAAGGGTTGTGACGACAAGGCAATGGTGGCAGCAGAGGCAATCTCCATTCAAACGACATGAAAGCCTCTGTATCGCGGCCTTCAACCTCACAGAACATGAAACCCTAGGAAATCCGTGGCGTCGGGTTCAGCGGGAGGTGAGTAAACGCGCCGTCGCAGGTGAGAACCTTAACAGAGCAATAAATGGTCAACTGTCGAGTTTCGAGCATGAATGCGTTCGCCGGCGCCGGAGATGAGGCCCGGGAAATGATCTCCGGTGGCGGAATCGGAGATTATGGGGAATCGGAGGGGCGGAAGGAGGCGTCCGATGAGGAGGAGGTGGAGGTTTTGGGTTAGCGACCCGTGAGCCGTTTCGTAACAAACCAGTGAAACCAAAATTTTCGTACGTGTGAAACTTCTCTCTCAGTCTGTTAATCGTGGGGGGCTATTTGGTAATCTCGCCCTCGTTTTCTTCTATAACGTATTATTATTAATATTAATTAATGAAATAATTAAGATATTGTTTGGCTGGTAATTGGGATTGTACTATTCTTAATAATCAACGATTATACAACTATTTTTTGTTTTTTAAAAATTATGCCTTTTTTTTTTAAGTTAATGCTGAGGTCTTTAGTTTTGTTTTAGTTATTATGAATAAGTATTTTGAGTTATTTCAATGTCATTATAAAAGTGGTAAAAAATATGATATGTTTCGAATTTTGATTGGTTCCTTCAGAACAAAGTAATGGTAATGATTGGATTTAAATCTAATTTTGTTACTGGTTTATTTTCATCTTTATTATTTCGAATATTATATTTTAATCTATAAACTTCATATAAAAAAATTATTTTCATGTCATTTTCATAATATCGGAATCGACAATATTATAAAAAATATCAACAAAATATCATTAATATGGATATAATATATAATTATAAATTTGTACTTAGTTAAAAGAGAAGAAATACCTATTTGTTCATTTAAATATTTTCATGAATTTTTTTACTTTTATTATTTTTAAAAATACCGATATTTTATCCATAATTCTATTTTCATAAAATTAAGATCTCAATATTTTCGTCCTGATCAACCTTTAAAACTTTGTAATCAATGTACCTTAAACAAACATCTTGTCTATATAAAATTTAGGTAACTGAGGTTTTTTTAATGCAATATAAAAATTTAATGGCAGAAACCAGAATGAATATGGAAGAAAGTCTGAAGAACAAAATAGAATAAATGTGGAAACTCACATATGGATATATAATTTAGAACTAATAATCTGCAAATTTCACCTATGAACATTTGCCTAATAAAAAATGAAAATTTTTAGAGGGTGAATTCTGTCTTTCAAGCAAAATCTGTTCCATCTCATGATTTAGCTGCTGCCATCTTTCAAACTTCAAAATTTTGATGGAGGGCCAAAGCACATGAAGCAAGCAGCCATTTTCAAGAACAAGAAGGTCATGGAACCTCTCATCATCAGCCAATTTCACTTTACAGATTTTGCATCATTCTCGGGCCTCGGTTGTTGACTGAGCAATGACAGCATACTCGAAATCACGTTCACGTTCTTGTTCTTGTTCCAGTCTTACAAATGGAAGGCTTCCGGGATTTTCCTCTTGCAGAAGAACACTAACAGGTGTTTGTGGAGGGTAATTGTTTAGTATGAAGTCAATTTCTTCACCCCTTATTTCCTCTTGATTGACAAGAACCTGCAATTCAGTTCCAGGCAGAGCTTTAAAGTCAGAAACGGAGCAGAAAACGGAAAACTAGATCGTTTCGTTTCCACCGAAGTATGAAATAGCTACGCGTTTGTGATATTGTAATATTGTAACTGTTCTGCAATATGAATAAAAAACGAGTTTCTATTATGAAATATCTAACCTTCACGGCTTTAAGCAACGCTGCGTGGTGCCTCTGGAGCAGAGCCAGCGTTCTATCATACATGTCACGTATCAGCTCTTCAGTTCTCCGAGCAACTTCGTCGTCTAAATTGAAATTCAGTGGGGGTTCAGTTAAATCGTAGTCGTCATAGAGAGAGCCTTCGAAATCCAACCTTGGACCAACAAACTTCACTTTCTTCATCCATGGTGGTGGCTCGCCATGTATCACCATGGGATTCTCCAAATTCCAACTACAGAAGAGAAGCAACCACCAATGTTAGCGAATGACATAAGAGTGAGCGGGAGCATATTAAAGCAATTCGAAATTAAGGACGTTTAACTTACATTGTTAAAATTTTACGAGCAAGCCAAGAAGCATCGGCAAGATAGCTAACCGATGCCTTTGATGTGTCTCGCCCATAAATGACCTCCTCCGCAGCTCGGCCTCCTAGTAAAACCTACAGGAGGAAGAGCATTTGCATTAAACATTTCAGATGATCGAAAAGGAATATGTGCAAGTTAATACTGGCAAAGTTATAATCTGAACCGGCATGCTGAGTTTGAGATTAGTGAACCTGGAGACGGTGAAGTAACTGTGGTCGTCGCTCAAACATGTATGATTCGTCGTCAAGCCGATGAAACACAACTTGTGACAATGTCTGCAGATAATATTTCTCTTAGATAAGAAACCAAAGTCCATTTGAAAGCAAAGGCTGGCAAAAAAAACCCGTTTCAGCCAAAAACCAGTCTGCCTGTAGTACTCCTATGAACGATATGAAATAAACTAAGTAAATTTGACCACAAGGATAAAATAAGGAAGCATTTGCAGACCTGACCGCGGGGAATGATCGAAATGCGATCACAGCATTCAACTGTTGCATTCTCATATCTCCTAAGCAGATGTGAAGTCATAGCAACACCCATTTCTGTGGTAGCTCTCCGGCATTGTCCCTCATGACCTAGCTCTATGCCGATGCGTCTTGGTCCAACCGTAAGCCTGTCAACTGCATCGTCCATGTCTGACTGAACAATAGATCCATGCCCTTTCCTCACAGCAACAAGAGCAGCTTCCTGGACAAGTTGAGCCAACCTTGCTCCCGTCCAACCTGATAATTCAATATGCCTTTTCAAGAAACGAAGTTACAGATCGATATAAAGAGCACAAGAAGAACGAACCAGGTAGGTTCTGTGAGTAGATGCTTAGATCAACAGAGTCTGACATATTCACTTTGCTTGCATGAATTTTCAAGATATCGAGTCTCCCTTTCGCACCTGGGGGGCGAATTTTTATCTACACAAGAATGCCCCAAGAAAGTTAAGATATAGAATCAGTCTTCTATCATTCTCTAATGTGATGTTTACTCAGATCAGTATTTTCCATTTATCTATATGAACACAAAAGAGGACATTAGCAGTGGAAAATGTTTGTTTACCCAACCTCTAAAAGTTAAGAAAATAATCAATATCATCATGAATAGTCTTGGAACCACCAATATTTGTACTATAATTTCAACAATAACAAGAAATGCAGATGTTCAAATTCTTAAATGATGCCATGCCTTAAAAAACAGTTCATTTCATGAGTATTAGAAAAACACTAGATATCTTTCTGAGTTCATTTCCATAGGCAGAGAAACTAGCAGTTACTTTCATGAAGCGAAAAACCGAAAAACCGAACCTTCCGATCGAAACGACCAGGTCGGAGAAGTGCCGGGTCTAACAAATCTCTTCTATTTGTAGCAGCCAAAAATATAACACCTTTTCCGGTATCAAATCCATCAAGCTCTATGAGAAGTTGGTTCAATGTGGTTTCCCTCTCTTGAGTGGCTGCATTGTAGAGATGATCTGTAGATTCCTTGAAAATTCCCTGACGCCTGAGACATGATAAATTTTTCAAAAAATGAAGACAGTTGATTTGTTCT
>NW_019104496.1:761833-772454 GCF_001995035.1 Momordica charantia
TTTTTTTTGTATAAAAATTAAAAACTGAGCTTAATGCAAACGAAAGAGAAATAGGAGTGCATACAAAAAGACATCCTAATAAAAAAGAGTCAAACTAAAGGAACGGGCATGAAGACAATTGAAAATCGATTTATAGAATTTCTAGCAAGTAAAACTCCCTTCATACATGAGAATGTATGGTACATCCAAGAATCCCTATAAGATGAAAAGGTAATATCCAATTTGTATATATTAATAGCCGAGGTGTCGGTAGCCCTGCATTTTGCATTATGCTCATGATCTACCCCACTAATTTTCAAGGAAGCTTCACCCACTTAAGGCCAGCTCCGAGAGACGACAAGGGTTTTAAGTTAATAATTTTTCAACATGGGGACTTGAACTAGGACCTTAGAGGGTATCTCCAAACATCCCGCCTTTACCACTAGCAAAAAATAGATTAGGTCGTACAACACACTATTTCAAACGTAATCTAGTAGAAAACCAAACAAGTTTGATATCACCAATACCTAGTTGCCAAGGCATCAATTTCATCAATGAAGATAACTGATGGTTTGTTTACCTGCATACAGAAAACATGCTATATAAGTTACTTCAGAAACAATGGACAATTGAAAATCTACACTCAACTTCATACATCTATTTGATGATAGAGAAGCTGAATAGAGTATTGTTCAAATCAAAATCAAGGTATCTCTTCATTTCCATATTACCACTCAGAAGATGCAACTCCTCCATAGGTCAGACAAATTACAGATTAGCCAATAAGCAAACTGTCTAATCTTAAAACAAAAATATTAGACAACGTCCTAAAAGTTTATCAGTCAACGAGCTTCCAAAATGGTGATAATCAATAAGCCAATAAAAAATATATTAGTGGAAGAGTTAAAGTTACTTCTATTCATGGCATGAACCCATATAACTTACTGAAAAATTAGGATGGAATCATGGAATCCATATAACTAAAAGGATACCTTATACAATCACTAAAAAAGTGCCAAGGTGCCAAGATTTGAAGCAATCACCTTTGCTCTCTTAAACAGATCTCTAATACGAGCAGAACCAACACCGACTAAAACTTCAACAAACTCGGAGCCAGCCATTTGGTAAAATGGAACGCCAGCTTCACCGGCTATGGCCTTGGCCACCAATGTCTGAAATGTGAGGCTGGAGTTAAACATGTGTAAATGAATATTACAAAATTCAAATATTTCCAAATCCAGAGAGGGAGAGACCAACCTTACCACAGCCAGGAGGTCCTTCCAGAAGAACGCCATGAGGAGGCTTTATTCCTATTTTGTCAAACAATTCAGGATTCTTCAAGTATCTCACCAACTAAACAATAAAAAAATGAATAAATTCACCATTTTATTTTTTTTTTCCTTTTTTTGATAAGAACCCAAACTTTTCATTAAGACAAATGAAAATAGAAACATATACAAGGGCATGCAAAAACAAAAGCCCATAAGGAAAAGCCCTATCTACTAAAGAAAGGGCTTCCAATCCAAAAGATAAATTCACCCTTTGCTTAAAACTTACAGCTTGTATGCAACAATAAATCTCTCTATGTACAACATTTAAATATTAAATTCAATTGAGAAAGGACTTCAACATAAAAATAAATTACTGCATGAAAGAATTTTATTACAAATTGGCAAAAGGTAAACCCTCCAGCTTTGGTATCAGTTCAAGGACATGCACAATTTTAAGATTAAAAACGAGATGCCAACAGCTCAATTGGTTAAGGCATTATAACCTCTGAACTAAAGGAAGACCAAAAACAAGATAAATGCCATAAAAGTAAAATCTTAATCCCTTGTACTTCACATGAATAAGGTGCAAATATCTGATTGAAATGCTTAAACTACCATAGGATTGGTCCTCCAACCATTCCAACCTAACCACCTTTCCCCAGCCTCCAAATCTATATAAAATCAAAATAATAATAAATAGCTTGAGCACTCACATTTAAAGTAATCAAAAGAGTTAGAAGGGAAGCAAGTCCCACATGATGGTTTGACAAAGTTCAGAATAATCCCATCATTTCTTTCGAGCAAGAAGAGAGATAGAAATGTAAGATATAAAGTAAAGGAATGAAACGCATGCAAGATCATTGACTGATAAAAAAAGTACCTCTTGGAGTTCCTCCACAGCTTCATCAATTCCTGCTACATCACTAAACTTGACTCCAGTTGAACCCTGAAAATTTTCGCATGAGCAACGGGATGCTTAGGATTTATCAACTACTATTAAGTACTATGAGAACTTAAAATGTGTACTAACATCAACACGAGCTTCTGCTTTGGAGCGTGAAAAATCAATCCCTTGCCAGAGATCCTGCATAATAAAGAGAGAAAGGAAAAGATAACTTTTCATCAACTTTCATCAAAATGAGAGATTCTTTCTTTTTGTCTTTGATCTCCGGAGATCCTGACTAAGGATTAAGAAAGATGTGATATTATTTTTTACCAGAAACAACTGCAAAAGATGTAAAGTTGTACGTGGAAGGAAAACAATGACACAAATGGAAAAAATTGTCTGAAACGGACATACCCACTTCCTGAAGTTCTTAGGCCTCCTTGAAAGTGTAAAGCGAACAAGAAGAACCATGGTCAAAAGAACGATCATAATTGGTTTTAACATCTCAATACTAGCAGAGACACCACCAAAAGTGTAAACCTCATAAAACTTGGAAAAAATTCCTCCAGCTCCAAAAAAATCAACAACGTTATCCCAAAATCTCTCAAAAATGCCAAAGATCAGACCTAGAGAAAGCTTAAGGAATGGTCTGCTTATTGGCCATACAACATAAACAACAGTCAAAAAGACAAAACTGGTAACAGCAAATACAGCAGAAGCCAGGAACCCTCCGACAACAACTGCCGCAGCAGCCATAGTAGCAGTCACTACTGCAAGCTCTACCATCATTCTGCTAGATATGCGAGATGCCACAGGATGAGGATAATCAGGCAATTTTCCCACCCAAGACTGCATCATAAGAGTCAAGATGTCAGGGCAAACACACACCAAATCTTCCAGCATTTTTTCTTATTCCTTTTTGGCAAAGGAAAATAGAAAATAAATGTTATTGAAGATAATGAGTAAACCATATATGACGAAAGCTACGATACAATATTCAAACTGAAGTATATAATTACAAGCAACATTCATGAAAACAAAAACGAATTATTATATTGTATAAGCACAAAGTAAAACCACAATTTGTATTGATGAATAAAGAGAACTTAAGGAGGTGTTCGGTACCAGAGCCATGTGCCCTCTTTAGTTTTTAGAAAGATGTGATACAAAAAGTCATTGATTGTTAGCATAGTAACAATAAGATTGAAAATAATTTTCCACTATACTCAGTTTCTTGGGAAAAATTTGAAACAAAAAATGCAGTGTTTTTCATGGATTTGAAATTATCAAATGAACTTCCCTTTCCCAATTCAAACCTGCTTTATTCTTCTTTTCCCATTGCTTCTTTATTCTTCCTCTTCTTCTATCTATTTTCCTTTATCTTCTCCATATTCTAATTTGGGCCCCAAAAAATATGAATTTGACCATGATTTTTTTTTTTTGATATGAAAATCTTTTTTACCATGATTAAGACAGTGAAGAACACAGAAATTCAGTTCTATCGAATTTTATTGTAAATATCGGCATTTCAAGTGCCAAAGAGCTTTACTCCTAACCCATAAGTTCATCTAGATATCCAAAAACCCGCATTCCAGCTCACCCTGCCTGGAACCAAGAGGGAAGACTACATACTAATTGTGCAAAGTCCTTATATGAAATGGCAATTCCTCAATCTATAACATAATTATGAGAGAAAGATTCTGAATATAAAAAACAACATACTCAATCTGTTAAACGAAAACTAGTTTAAGAAATTGATTACCTACCGAAGTATGCGTCTCAATTTGGTACTGTGGGCCAGTATACTGCTCCAATACCGCTTGAGCTTCATTCTCTTCAAGCCTCAACGCCCTGGGAAAAGCATATTTATTAGAAGAAATGGAGTAGAAACGTTGAACAAAGAATGTTTGCTAGCCTAGTCAAGTTTACCATTTAGTTCTTTGCAAGCTCTTTTCACCCGGGATTTCTCTTAAATCGACAATGAAATCTCTAAACCTGTTGCCATAAGACACAACTATACTCTCTTTCGAAGTTAACAATTTTACTTTATCGCTCTCCATGGCTTTCTGAAAAGCCTCAAAGCTCATTTTTGGCAAGGCCTCAATATTTCTATCAAATTCTTCTTCCTCCGATACTTCTGTATTGAAAACCTGCTCAGGCACATAAAGCTTCCCTTTATACTCCCTCAAAATGTCTTGCAAATACACAGCCTCACTCCTCGTTCCACCCTCATTACGACCCTCAATTGCCTCATTCTTCTTTCTCGAATTCAACCACTTCACCACGGAATCAAACACACCCACCTCCGATTTTCTGCTCAAATACTCTTTCTCTTTCGAAGTATACAACTTATCGCCAATTAAATACCTGGGTTCCAATTGGCTGGGATTCTCCTTCAAAACCCTGGTTACAAAATCGTCTCCGGCAGCTTCATCACCGCCGGAGGACTTCGACGGTGAATCAGAAGAATTCGAAATTGCCAAGCAGGGGGCAAATCTTTTTCGGTGAAGAAACAACAATGGCGTTCTGGGATTCCGAGTGAAATTAAAACGTTTCGCCTGTACATGATTCAGACATGAGGCTTTCGGAAGGAAAGCCCTAGGAGATAGCAGTGAGTCAATGGAGGCCATTTCTGAAGAAGAAAGAGCTACCAAAAATTAGAGAGATTTCACGGATAAGTAACAGCCAGGAGAGAACTCGATGGAGATTATCGAAACAAGTTCCATTTCTGAAATTTTTCAGACAATCATCTGAAATCCAAGATAGAAGAAGGTTGAAGGCGGGTTTTAGTTCTAGTAGGACTGAAAACGTTTGTTCATTTTCTGAAAAATATCGGGGAAAATGGATAAAATAAACCTAAAGGTGTCTTAAGTTTTTTAATCGTCCTCCTTGCTTTTTTTTTCTCTTCCAAACTCCATCTCTCTTCTCTCTTCTCTCTCCTCCACTAATATTTTAGACTTCCCTCCTTATTTTCTCTCTCTACCTCCATCTCACACTTTTTCCAGATTTTTTTTCCTCCTCTTTTCTTATCGTAATTTTTTTTCTCATTCTCTCTAAAATTTTCTTGAAGATGGATGCATCAAAGTCGACAAAAGAGGTCGTTTGCCGAAGAAAGAAGATGAGCATTTTGATTATGAATCATCCTCGTATAAATTTATGTTATTGATTTAACTTTTGTCCGTAACATTTGAAAGGGTTCGATTGTGCCATTAACTTCTTAAATTTATTTCAAAAGAATATTTTTTGCTAGTAATTTTCGTTTAAGTGTGTCATGAAAATAAAATTGGGAGTAAAATAGTAACTTTTAAAACGTTACGAGAAAACATTAAATTTACATTCGTTGGGGTTAATTTATAAGAGAGTAAGAGAGGCATGTAGGGATACGTTTAATCCAACGTAACTCATATTGAGTTGAATATGAAAATGATGTAGGTTGTGTTTTGTTCAAATATTTATTTAATCTAAAAATAAAACTGAGTTGAATCGAATAACTCGAACTTATTATTATTTTTAAAATTATTTCTTTTACTTATCACAAAATTATGTATAGATATATTTATTTTAATTTGATCTCATTCAATAATTGTGTAGGTATTATTTATTCTCTAACAACTTTTTTAAAATAATATTTTAAGTTTTTGAAGTGTAATCTTTTATCGTGGAAATAACTATTGACTTATGGATCTTGATTTAATATTATAAAATATGTAAATAAATATTGATATTAACACTTTTTTTTTCGAGAGATCGAACTCACAACCTCTGAATTGAAGATATATRTCAATTATCGTTGAGGTATGCTCGTTTTGGCATAAGTAAATACTATTATCTAGTTTTTTTGCCTTTGTCAATTGATTCATTTTTACTAGAAATTCATTATATTTATTTTTTTAGTACAACAAATGGAATTTAGACTCTTGATTTTAGCTAAGCTTAAGTCCACAAATTTAAGATATTCATTAAATTATATTCTATTCATAAACTTGTTAACTGATCGTGTTACACTGTTTTTAACAACTTATTCTTATTAGAAGTGTAATTAAATTAATTTTAATATTTATTTAACTATAAAATAAAATAAAAACTAAACAAAAATCAATCAATTGCGCGTGATAATAAAAATATTGTTTTTCTAAATGGTTAGTAATATTTTTTACTTTTCCTCTCTCTTTTTCCGGTTTTCAATTTCAAAATATTTTTCATCTCCCTATTATTTTATTTGGCCCAGCTTCTACCATCAATATAAGGGGCGAATCTAACATTTTCATATTATCGTTAAAAAGGATCRAAAAAAAAAAATATATATCAACATCATATTAATAACAAGAATTTTCAACTATTTTCAACTATGAAAAAATATAATTAAAACTAGTACATAGATATTGATATATGACACAATTTTCAAATAGTATACTAAATATTTGTCTCTATGAACCAGTCACACCTCGTACATAACATATTTTAAAGAACACATTATAGACTCGATWAGAATACTCGACTTTTATCATTACTTTTCAAAGTAGCTTATAAAAAATGGAAAAAAAAAGTCCACGTTCTCAAACCTGATTCTTGGACCCAAAAGATTAAGACAGGAGAGGAATCTTGCATAAAATATTTCTCGCCTTTTGAATCTATAAAGGTATAAACCTCCATGTGCTATGCTACATACATGTTCCTGTTCCACTCCATTGGTTGATAATAGAACAAAATATAGGACGAACAGCAACAACCTAAAATGTTTTTCTGTCCTAACAACCAATTCCCCTGTTTGGTTACTTCATAATGATTAATGGATTACTCTAGTCCTCACCAAGGTCAAGCAAAGCAGAAGATAAAGATAAAATTGATGATTGGACCACTGGAGCAAACACACAAGCAATCATTTTCTTTCAATCTCTATCAATCACAAAATGGGGCATCACCAAACTTTTATAGAGCAAAGCATAGCATTTGAAATTCTTCTAGTCTATTTATCTGTCACTCTTTCCTATATCTAATAGACAAAAGAAATATGAAGGGGGGTTGTTGAATGGTACCAGGGATTAAGTGTGATGTGTTATGCAGCTCTGTAATTGATCAAAGAATGTCCTTCAAATTCTTAGGATAGCACATTGTTGTATGGAGGCCATTCCATACGTTCTCTGCAAGAATTGCGTTCACTGCATCTGTTGGATGGAATTGATCCCACCAAATATGATTAGAAGCATTTTTGCAGGCCATAACTGGTGAGATGCACATGATCCAGCCATTGTAGCGACCAAACCCACAACAAGCATCAGTAGTTACATTGAAACCTGGATGTAATGAAAACAAAATGACACAATGAGAAGCGAATTGGGTTCATGGGAATTGAAGTAAGGAAGTTAAGATTGTCATTCACCGTAACGTTCATGGTTCTTTAAAATATCCATTGAACCTTCAAGCAAATCGCAGAAGATGATACTTGAATCAGGAAGCTCCATGCCGAGCTCCTCAACCATGTATCTCATGGCAAAGTTGAACTCCATAACCATGTCATTTATCTCCTCAATACACTCTCCATTTTCACTGCCGTATTGCCATAAGTAGAATGGAGCGCAACCAATAGGTGCCAATCCCATTATCACAATTCTCCTGGCATTCATGTTATACAAGTTCTGAACCACGAATATAAAATATTTTAATAAGTTTTTGAAGAATTGATAAATTAGCGCATGTAAAAAGAGATGCAATGGAAAGAAATGTAACTTGTATGCAGGGGAAAAGCAGCACTCAAGATGCAATGTAGGATTAATTGCCAATATCTAGAATGATACAAGAGAGCTCAAATTATGGAAATGAAAATATGTGCACAAAACAATATTTTGAAGGTTAAAGAGATGGCATCATGGTTATATATACTTTCTTTTAATTAAAAAACTGGTATAACAGGAATTATGGCAGCAATTACAGACAAAAGAACGAAAATGAAATTGTAATCAAATCACCTTGATTTCCTGTCTGATTGTGGCTGCCAGAAATTGGTTAAAATTCCATGGGGAGTACAGGTTTTGCACACTAGATATATTAAACAGATAGTAATGAATGTAATCGTTGATTCCAATTGATATGTAAAAGACTGAGTTCGAAATGTGATCAGCAGCATTCTTCTCGCCCATACTTAGAACAAACTGCTGAAAAGTGTCCATAAATTGCTGAATTTGCTGCGTAAAGGAAATGTGTTGGCCCTGTGACAAATCACATTCCAAAAAGGCAAGAGCATTAGCAATAGTAACCACAAATCACAATAGCGAGCTATACTTCAATTTCCTTGGCGGATAATGTGAAAAATGATAGAACAATGATGATATCCACCATCTAAAGAACTTAAGATTACTTGATACGTTACGAAGCTCCTTTTTTCCCTTAAGAATGATATAACCGAACATTAAAATGTTGAAAGAAATGGAAACGATTGAACAATTCAACCCAGTAATCGAATCCTTGGGCATTTGATTTGGAACTGATCGATTAGTATATTTCCTTTCTCGATGATTTTGATGAATTGATAAAACTAGTTGAAATTGAAGAAAGAAGTACCAATTCCGATCCACTGGTGAAGATTACTCCAGCACTAGCTGATGCATAATTCACTCCTTGAATCATATCTTCCACTGCTCCAGCATGCCCAAGATAACTCGGAACAAAAGGAAGTCCAAGACGCAGGGCTGAAAAGATCATCCAGAAGAATAAAAAAAATGGAAGAAAAAGAAAAGATTATACAACAAAAAAAATTAAGAAAACAGATCAAACCACGAGACAGAGCGAACAAAAACAGAGATCAAACCTAAAAGAAACGTCTAGAACAAAAAAAATCAAGAAACGAAAAATACCTAGAAAATCGACGGGAATTCTTCCATTACAAAACCTTCCAGTCGGACTGTGCGTGTCGAAGTCTCGACCGTAAGGAAGATGATCGGCACGGGCGAAGGTTCCGAGGAAATTGTTGGTGCCGGCGTCGACGGTGGAGTCGCCGATGACGAAAAGGGCGGGGACCAGGGAATTGGACGGCGGCGGAGCGACGGGCGAAATGGGAGAAGATGCATTTGGAGGGCTTATGAAGCCATAAGGGCTCGGCGCCGGAGGATGATGATCTTTAGGGTTTAGCAGAGCTTGTGATTGCAGAAAAATGGTGGAAATGGTGATGGAAATTAGGGGAATTATCAGATTAAGCGCCATTAATTTTACACTCACAGAGAAAGTGCGTGTTTGAATTAGGCGGGAAGATAACGGTTTCTAGTTCCACCATGTGTAAAATAAAATGGATTAAATTACATTTTTAGAGTATAAGATATACTTTAATCTATGGTAAATTTATACTAAATTTTATTCGCGATTATTTATATTTAAAAACACAAAAATAGTTTTAAATGTCAAGACGAGTATACCTCAGTAATTGACATATATCTCCAACCAAGATCAAGAGACTACAAGTTCAATCAACACCTTCACATATTGTATTAAAAAAAAATTAATATAAATTTAATCCTGAATAATATAAATTCATTGTTTTCATCGATGTGATTTACCTGATATTTATTATGATAAAATAAAATATAACATCACAAATTTTATGTAAGACAAAGATATCTAATAAGTTCTACTTAGATAATAAAAACAATGACCAATGTATAGATTAAAGATTAAAGACACAACAATTATCTGCCTGACCAATAAATTTTAATAAACTGCCATGGATTTGATTTTTTTTTTCTCCTCTTTAAAATACAATCTAGTATGGAAAAACGTTAATCTTACATATGAGATACTTTTGTAGTAAAAAATAATAATTCACCAAGGTTTTTAAAGAAACTCAATATTATTGTAGGCAAAACCTACAACTTTCAAGAATATTCTTATCTTCAAGGAAGAGTATGGCTGGCAAGAGAAATAAAATGTTGGAAAGTTATTTAAGTGAATAACAACTTGAATGTATCTATGTAATTTGTAAAATATATTATAATCTTTTGCTAATTAATATCATTACATTTTTGGTTAAGTGTGAAATATTATTTAAAAGAAAAGTTGAACGATAAATAATTCGTTCTAGGTGAGATACATAGTCAAATTTTCATCCCTAAATTAACTATAACATTTGTTTTCTTACTTAAATTAATCATCGATCTTTAATCTAAATGCAACTAAATCATAATCTAACAATTTAAGGGAACTTACTAGCTTGAGCAGCTCAACTGATTACAACATATGTCATCGATATGCACATCTAGACATACATTCTATAATTTAAATTCTTAATTCACATAATCTAAATCTATATATGAGTTATACAAGTGGAAACTTTTCAATTTTGAGCAATAATAAACTCAAACTTATTGAAACTCATTACCAAACATTCCATCAAAGATTTTAGCCATATCTTTAGGTTGGATTTGGAACTCTTTCAATCATTTTTCCCATTCTTCCCCAAAAGAATAAAACATTTAAAACACAAAATCCAAAAAAGACA
>NW_019104496.1:772979-795794 GCF_001995035.1 Momordica charantia
GCCGCCACTTTCTCTGTCCAGTCATTCCCCTTGGCGGCTCCGGTCACCACCGTCTCGGAGGGAATGAACGGGTACAGAATCGGCCCGACGCTGGAGATCGAATCGAAGATGGAGATGGCCGGTAGGGTTAGGGTTTTGCACTTCTTCACTCACCATGTGGAGGCTACATCCAGTTGCAGAGTCGCCATTGCTGTAAGTGACGGATCTGTTTTAGGTTTCCATTGCTAATTCTTCTTCTACTTCTTCTTCTCCTTCTTATCTAGCTCTGCAGAAATTGTTCAACTGAGTGTTCAAAATTTCTTACTCGAACTGTAAAAAATAAAAAAATCAAAAAAAAATTTTGAGCTCTCTCGATCGAGTAATTTGCGAGGATTTGTGCAATTGAATTGCAGAGTCTGATCTTAGATTTTGCTTGGCCTTAAGCTCTGTTAATGTGATTTGTGATTTCTTTAGGATAATGAAGCTGAATTTGATTCCTAGGGACAAATCTGTGGCTTCAGATCATAAAGGAATGTTGATGTGACAAAGTTTAATTGCAATTGAAACTAAGAACAAAGTGGGTTTGTACTCATTTTCTTACACTCTTTTTTTCCAGCTTTTTTGAAGTAGAACAGATTGGGCAATGGGCACTAATCAAAGTTTATTAATTTAAAGTGGCTTTTRGCTAAGGATTGGAATAATTAATGCAAGGCAGTTCGACTTATTTTGGTCTTTGTTTTTAGTCATAAAAGTTACATTAGTTTTTTATTATGATTTTTTAGAAATAATTTTTTTTTAGGAGATTAAACAATCTCTAAAGAGTGTTTACGCTCAAATTTGCTTAAAATAAATTATTCTTTTTTCATGTATCTAATTAATTTTAATAGAAATAATTATGTGTGAGTGGATTTAAGTTAAAAGAAAAATACTAGTTGACAGCACCCACTTTTGTTGACAAATAAGGGATATAAATGACAATTTTTTTTTTCATTTTCTAAAAATTTAAATGTCAAGTTTTTATCGGTGATGAGACAAAAAATGAGTGTTGGTTACTAAAAAAAACATGAGAACTTGTTAAATAATTGATAATAAAATAATAACAACAATTCAAATTAATTTTTCTACAAAACGTTAGACACTCAAACAAAATATTTAACCCAAAACTCTATTTTTGGATGCCACTCTAAGCAATATAGCTCTAGCAGGTAAATATTTGCACATAATTGTGGATTTGGATTATACCTTTTTCATTTGCAATGTAACGTCGGAAAAAAGAATAAGCTTATAAAAAAATTCTTTAAGAACTATTTAAAAAAACATAATGATTATACGAAGATTAAAAAATTTCTATATAGTTCAATTGATTAATGCACTTATGTCTTATCAAAAGTTCAAAGTTACTTCATGTATGGTAGGAAAAAAGTATAAGGATGGTATGAAAATTGGAAAAGAATCTATAAAGTTACTTAAATTTGAAATTGTTTTGAAGTAAATTTGGAGTGTGAAAGAAAAGAAATGGGGAAACTGTTTTTGGTCAGAGTCTCCAATCAGAAATGTTCTGTGCAAAGGAAAAGAAAGTTTCAAATTTTGCTTTTAACTCCCAGAATAAGGGGTGGAAATCGAGGCACTTCAAATTAAATATTATTTTAGTTAGTTTATGTAACCTCAAAAACTTTTATTTTCATTTCTGTGCATTAGAAAAAGAAAAGACTATTTTTTTTTTGACCATTGTTTTAGCGAGACACAATATTGACCAAATTTTTAAAAATGGATTTGTAATAAAATATTTTGATGATACATAAAATTTGTGTAAAATTTTACCAGCAAAACTTAAAGTGATCACTTTTAAATTAGAAGAACTAATGGGCGAATGATAATTAAAATGAATAAAAATTAAAATTACAAAAATCAAAATTAATGACTGAAAAATTGCATTTCTTTTATATTTTATATTTTCTTATTTTTGTAGCAGTGGATGGGACCCAGTGGATAAATAATGAATGGACAGTGGGGGGGCTGGAAATAGTATGACATAGGGATTCGGGAATTTGCTTTATTGACGTTTCGATTGAAGCTGTGGGCCACCCCCTCCATTTTTACCCTGCCCCACTTCTACTAAATTTACCTCATTTAACACGATTTCTTTAAAAGAAAAATTAAATTAAATGATGGGTGATTTTTTTTTTTTTTGATAAAATTAAATGATGTGTGATTTTATCGATTATGGGAATTTTTTTTAATAAGTTCTTGTATTGAATTTAACAATAATTCTTAAGGTCACTTCAAACAGTCCGTTAAAGGAGTTATGTTTAACTTAAAATAACAACGGTTAAAACACTGTTTTGATATTTTTAGTTCTGACTTATTTTGGTAAATATAATTTGAATTTGAATTTATTTTAATCTCTGTATTTTTTGTTTATTCTAGTTCATGTATTTTAAAAAGTGACAATTTTAGTATTTAATATAAATTCTATACATAATAGAAATTTTTTAATATAAAATTATGATTACATCTCAATAAATATATTGAATTAGTGTTGTGTTGAAGTTGTGATTGAAAAATAAGATTAAAACAAAATTACAAAACCAAAATAGCACTTTTTAAACTACAACCATTATTAGTCGGTAACAAATTGGAGAAATCTGAAAACTGTATTATTTCTCCCACGTGAATACATGGTATATTTGGTCAGTATAAATACAATTCAATCTGTAAGCTTATATCATAACAAACTATCTAACTACCATAGTATTAATTAAACTATGACTAACACTAATACTCCCCCTCAAGATGGAATGTAAAGATCATAAACACTCATCCTGGATAGCAAAGAACGTAAAGCAGAGGATCCCAAGGCTTTGTAAACATATCGGCCAATTGTGAACTAGATCGGATAGGTAATAACTTCAAGAAACCATTAGCGATCTTGTCTCGTACAAAGTGGCAATGTGCTTCGTGCGCTCATGAAATGTGGGATTTGATGCAATGGCTACAACAACTTGATTATCACAATAAACCACAACTGGAGGAGAAAAAGGGATAAACAAATCATAAAGTAACTGACGAATCCACACCAACTCGCTAGTGACAGCAGCAAGGGCACGATATTCTGCTTCAGCAGAAGAACGAGAAACAGTAGCCTGTTTCTTAGACCGCCAAGAAAACCAAAGAGTCTCCAAGAAAAACACAAAAATCGATGACCGATCGACGAGTATCCAAACAAGAACCCTAATTTGCATCAACAAAAGCACAGAGATTGAAAACAGAGGACTTTCGCAGCAAGATCCCTTGACCTGGAGAGCCTTTCAGATAACGTAACAAGTGATAAAGTGCTGCCAAATGACCAGAACATGGATGTTGCGACTAAGTTTGTGGACACAAAAAGATATATCAGGCCAAGAAATCTGTAAATAAAGCAAACGACCAAGTAAACGACGATAAGAAGTAGCCTATGTGTCAGAAAGAGGAGTGCCAGCAGACTTAGCAAGCTTAAGATTCGGGTCCATGGGAAAAGAAGCAGGACGAGCCCCGAGAAAGCCGGTATCTTCAAGTATTTGAAGGCAATACTTTCATTGAGAAAGAGAAATACCATGTTGGGAACAAGAAATCTTCAAACCCCAAAAAATACTTAACAGACCCCAAATCTTTAAGTTGAAAAGAAGATCGTAGAATGACCTTAACAGAGTCAAGTTCTTGTGGAGAAGGCCCAGTCAAGATAATATCATCAACATACACGAGTAAAGCCACAAAAGAAGAACCACGCCCACGTGTAAACAAA
Organism: Momordica charantia; assembly: GCF_001995035.1. The sequence continues at coordinate 776,740 of NW_019104496.1, forward strand.
GAATAATCGGCCCGAGACTGAGTGAATCCATTAGTAAGCAAGACATGCGAAAATTTCGTAAACCATTGACGAGAAGCTTGTTTTAAACCATAAATGGACTTATTAAGTTTGTAAACAACAGACTCCCCCTAACTGATAGAAGTTGGCTTATAACCATGAAAACAAATATTTTGAGAGTATAGTGACTAAAATTAACAAAGGTAAAACTACACATATTATAATAAAAATAAATAGATAAAAATAATTAAATAATATTTTAACCCTAAGACTATCTTGTTAGTTTTTGTACCAACTGGCAGACACACAAAATGTCAAAATCTACACCCTTAACTCAGAAAAAAAAATTATTTTTCTTTTCTTTTTCTTTAATAATTTTTTTTTGGTATTAAAACAAAAGAAAAAAAATTATTTAAAAGTCGCAATAAGACAAAATTGGTGTTGAATACAACACAAAAATTTAATAAAGGACATCTTTTTATATAAATGTTTTGTTTCTACTTTTTTACATGTAAGAGTGTAAATTAGAACTCTTGATCTTTTATAAAATTATAATAAACCGAGATAGGTGCTTTAATCCTGAATGCTAATTTTTTTTTATAAAATAATGATTCAGCGAAAATGAAGTGCACCAAATTTAAACTTTGAAATTATATTATACATTTTTTTAAGTCCTGTATCGTTAAAAAAATGGCCACTTTGACCCCAATTTGAAAGCTTATAACATAATTTTTGTTCAGATTAAAAACCTTTTAATAAAAATTTATAGCTATATCTAAAAAAAATTATGCTAAAATTTATTATGCTAAAATTTTTATGGAAATAAATGAATTTTAAAAAATGCCTAAAATAGTCCAAAGTATAGATATCCAAACGAATGTTTCAAAGTCACTGAGACCAAAGAAAAAAAAAGAGTGAGAATATGACTAAAATTAGTACAAATTTTGCATTTCACCCTAATTTTCGAAAAGCATTTTAAGCCTAAATTTATGGATTGCCTTGCCTTTTTGAGTGTTTCAGCCATCAGATCATTCCCCAAAGCTCAAACCTGTGCGCCAAAAGAGGAGATTCTCCTGTCCTTTTGACTCCAACTTTTTTGGCAGAGGCATCTCAGATCCAAGATAAAAATTAAAAAAATAATAAAAATTGCCATATAAACAGCACAAGAAGTTCAAAACAAAGAAAAAAAAAATACAGGTATTTCCTTCTTATAATACCGTGTAATCGTAATCGGGATATCGGTATCCATATCACCAAGGATCGAAAGATGGCGAAAATCACTTCTTTATATAGGGTCTGGAACTGAATACAACAAAATCAGCTTCTGCAGCTACCACCTTCCTCGCAATGTATGAATGAAAGAATTGTGCTGCCATCTTCCCCCTCCCAAATACCAAATACAGAAGAAGATATTATATATGTTACAATCTACTTCGACCAAGCAACGGTGTCGATTTCTGCTTGTGCGCTTCTGTATAACTCGAGCCTCTTTGCTAGGGCAGTACGCCGCTCCATGATTGCTGGATCCTCGTTCAATAACGAAGACAGGCGCTTTTGCTGCAGAGGAAAGAACATGAACGTAATATTAGGTGGAGAGAGGAAATCTTGAGATGATCAATTGTATGGGACGAGGGAGATTATTCTACCTCTAGTTTACCCAGATCGGTGAAGAAATGGTCAAGTAGGCTTCTTTTGGCCTCTCGTACTTGACAATAAACAATGGACTTTGGAATCGAGTTTCGTAAACTTGCACAAACCATATGGACATAGGATAGCACTGTTGTTCCTGCATATCCCAACGGAGAATGTACATATCAGTATATAGATTACTAGGTCCTCTTGAAACATGAATTCAACAAAATTTATAAAAGCTCGGAACATGTAAAAGATGACATGCGACAAACAAGGCCGGGATTATTATTAATTTGATTTGGAACCTACCGACACGCCTTAGATACGAGTCATTGTATCGGTCAAAAATTGAATGTGTAGGGTTGCCTCCCTTTTCGATATCTTGAGGAAGCTTCCGGAAGAAGTCAACTGTCAGGTAACTGCACTCCATATCTACAAGCTGAAGTGATGCTTTCTTGCTTTGCTCCCTCATTCTTTCAAGTGACTCGATGGCTGCGTTTCCTACCTCCACTCTTAGACCAGGATACTGCTTCAATTCCTGAAAACAGCAAAAGAACAATCATATACAAGAATCAAATTAAAAACGTGGTCTTAAAAATCAGAAACTGGGGATGTTTTCATCAGCCTTGCCCAAGCAGTGCCTACTACTAAGCTAGGAACGAAATAAGAGATGACTCTTATGAAGCAACTCGAATCAAAAGTCAACAAGTTTTATAACTCCAGTCCAACTCAAATTCAAGCATTACTGCCTTTCAAAGCCTTTCTTCTTTGTAAGATAATGAACARATTATACCAAATTATTTTTTAAGTAAAGGTTCACATCAAAATGGGCAACTTTGCCTCCCACTGCCACTAAATCACCACCCCCAATTCCATGATTCTAAAGTAGTCTCAAGTTAAGGCCAAATATTTTTGTGCAATAAGACTAATAATGTTAACCGACCAAATCCAACGCAGGACTACTTAAGTTGAAGACCACCAAACCAACAGTGAGTCACGACACAGACTAGAAAAAATATGAAACGTGGTTCTGATAAAGTGTATCATATGCAGGGTTCAAGAACATACTAGAGTTTCGCCCATAGCTTTGTGAACCAGATCCTTCAATATGGCATGAACCTGAAATTAGGGAAAAGAATAAGGGCATGAAGAACGATGAGTATCCAATCGATTCTTAGATTGTGGCAGGTGAACTTTGATCTAATATTGAGAAAATATGCTAGATAATATATAATAGTGCAACAGTATTCTTTGATGAAAAGAAAATAGAAGTAAACAAGCGAAAAACCATGTAAAAAGTGGTAATGCTAAAAATAAAGTTTGCCTGAAACACAGCAGTTATTAACTGATTCCATGAGCATGATACGGAAACCTATTATTAAACAAAACTGATCACTCTGAAATTCAGGTTTTAACAGGAAAGAAGAATTGTTAGGTCAAAGTCCTTGAAGAGGCCAAGAACAACAAATTACCCAAGTCAAAAACCATCTTTTACCAGATGAAAGCCAATGGCGATTGTTCAACTTCCCTTTCCTCATTCATATTATTGCACAAGTAAAGCATGCATTCATGCATTCCAAAGAAATTTCAAGTCATTCTGTGCATACCGCATCAACACATGCCTCAGCCGGGCCTCTAATAGTAACCAAAGTAGATTCAATTAGACGACGATATCCTTGTTCAGGAGCTATTAAATGAGGTTGATATCCATCCGCTTCAGTAATGAGCTTCTTTACGTTTTCCATTGAGAGTTGCCTGTCAAACTGCAACCTCTTCAAAGCAGCAGGAAGTTGGTCATCAAAGACATTGTAAATTTTATCACCACCAGGACGCCTGTAGAGAGATCAGGATATGGAATTACTTAAGAAACACAAGAAAGTTCATCAAGGATACAAAAGACAACAACAGAAGCATAAACATACACGCCATCAAGGTGTTCTTTAAAATTCTGATCAAAAGCACGACAAATCTCCATAATCATGTATAATTTTCCCTGCATTTAGTGAACAAATGATAATAAAATGTCAACAAAAGATGAACCCTAAAAGATAGGTTCAAGACCTGACTAGAGGCAACCAGGAAACTTACTCCAGCATCATTTGCAACCGGCCTCCCAAGACGGCTTAGTTCCGATTCAAGTTCAGAAATGGTCTTGTTAATAAGGTTTTGAATGCCAGGGATTTTGGACTTGATAACCGTTTCTAGATGCTGAAGTTAAAATTGTAATTACAATAAGTCAGATGTTAATAGCCACAATATGCCACTTACACAATTCCCAGGGGGAAAAAGAGAAGAAATGAGACAGAACAAATCGTAGACTTACCTTTGAGAGGACCTTAGCTAGATGCTCAGAGCCCATTCTATGGGCAAGGTGCTTGTATTCTGGAGTATTAGAAAAATATTCACGCTCCCTACGCCTAGCTGCAATCATGTCAACATTTTTGTTGATGTCTGCTTGTGAACGATTCACAACACCAACCCAAGGAAATTTTAGCCGGTAAGCTTTGCCTTCCAATATCTATTACACATCCATCAAATCAAGAAAAAAATGTTCAAGTACTGATTCTCTGAAGGGGAAGAAAATAACCTTTTTAGTTATTATATATTGTTCTTATAAAAAGGGGGCCTATATAATTCTTAATTAAATTACTTTACAGTTTGAACCTGAGGGATTTAATGAAACTTACATCAACTGCATCAGTTCCCTTATCCATGAGATCAATCTTTGTCAACACACCAAGAGTCCTCTCCCCTAAGAGAAACATAGCAAAGGGTTAAAAGTATCTTACAACAGTTTACCCTTAGAAGAAGTTTCGTTTTGGAAAACAATTCTCAACATACAAAATAATAAATAAACAATGGATTATATAACAAACAACTTAAAAAGTTTGGATTTACCAGTAGGATCAACTTCACGAGAGATTTTAATCGCATCAGATGTAGCCAAATCTTGATTCGCAGGTGAAATTGCAAGTATGATACAGTTAGGCTGCATAAGAGCATAACAAATAAATCAATAAGCAGAATGAATTTTCATCCTCCTACTAACAGTGGAAGCAGAACTGAAAATTGTATAAAGTTACGAAACATATATAGCGGCATTACAGATGAGGTAAGAAGACAAAAGTTCCACTAGGAAGTTACAAGACAGAAGTAAACAAGTATTTCCTCCAAAAGAGTAGCAACGTCTAACAGACTGTACAAGAAATAACTTCACTCACTTTCCCTAATAAATAAATTAATATTAATAATAAATAATAAATAAATTACTTTTAAAAAAAAATTGACGCTACTTTTCAAGGTAAAAATCAAGGTGGAACACAACTGATTATATTAGATGATTAGAATAGAAAGAGAATCCACTATTTGTTGAAACTTACCTTTTCAATATAGGAGCGAACCATATTCTCAATTTCTTGAACAATACTTTCTGGTTGCCCCTCTAAATTTTTGCAAAAAAAATTTGTCAGCCATGTGATTGATAAGATAACGAAATTAAACCAGAGAACAAGAAAGAGAGAAAAAGAAAGCAGAATAATTTTATCTTTTACCAAGGGAAACATGAACTAGGAAAGGATCTCAATTAAGTTTGATAAATGGACATTAAGTTCCATGGATGGACAAATCAGATAAACTTTCTCATGTACGACTTGCAAGCAAGATCTTAAAGACAAAAGTGACTTACCAACAGCTACTTTTGTGAGCCCGGGAAGATCAATAAGTGTCAAGTTTACAACTGCCAAAATTTGAAGAATACAAAAAACATATGAGAAAAAAAAGGAAGGAGCATGAATACTAAATGTGTCAATAATGTAAGTAGAAAAATATAGAAACGTTAGCATCTACTAAATATTCCCAAGACAATGCATTTCCAAAACAATTTAGAAAATAAAAATAAAAAAGGATTTCTAAATCAGTTTCTCAAATTGCCACTAAATATCAAACCAATGTTCCACTGCAATAAAGTAATTGGAAATTTGGAATTATTAACTTTATGACATTAGAAGTTCTTTGAAGAAAGGGAATTATCTGTTAACACGAAAAGAAAATTTGTACTGCACCACACAAGATGTGCAAAAGATGTATTAAAGAAACAAATTAAATACTTGTCCTACCATTAGGAGAATATATACTGAGATGAATTGGAACACTGGAGATTTGTTTACTACGACCAGTCTCTCGATCAGTCTCATCCTGAATCTCCTTCCTGACATCAACTGCAAAGATATAGTTGGCAATGCAATAAGAAAGAAGTTCGGTGACAGAATCATTGATACATCTCTAGAGCCTTGTTCAAGAGCGTAACACAAAAACATTGCCCAACTAACTTTTCACTACAACTCGAGGAGAATGCATTAAATCATCTGTATATAGGAATAGAAAGTAGTACTCGTGATCTTCAGCAAATGAATCGACCCTATCATTATCGATCCCTCTTCATAATGCATTTTGTATAGTGACTCTAGCATGAAAGGAATCAACAGATCTTCAAAGAAACCAAAATTGGGATCGAAGACTACTGAGACTATACCGGACTTTTCTCCTCAACTTGGTGTTATTTAGCTAGAAATTTTCGTAATTATAAGCTGTAATATATTTATATGTACCAATTGAGAATAGTTTTTGAATCCATTTCGTTTAGCCAGAATTTTTTGCCTCCCCTTTTTTCTATTGTATATTTATTCCAGACTCTTCTCCTCAACTTGGTGTTCTTTAGCTAGAATTTTTTTTGTAATTATGAGCTGTTATTTATTTGTACCAATTAAGAATCGTTTCTGAAACCCTTGGTTTAGCAAAGATATCTTATCTCTCTTTCGTCGTAATACTTGGCTTTAGTTTTTCTTTCTCTCTTAAACGAATTGGAACGACGAAGGGCTGAATTTCAGTGGATCGTGGCAGCAAGGTCGTAATACTTGGCTTTTGTTAATATAAGCATTTCCATGTTTACTATAAAAAGAATGCTAAGGAATATCGGTCTATTAGTCTCACATTTGTCATGCCTGACTATTGTGGCCCAAACTTTGCCAAGAATTAGAAAAACTAAGCTGGGTACCAAATAGCTTCTTTGTCATTGGTTGAGGATTTATGGTACGAGAGCTTTAAAATGCTAAAATGACTACTTGCTATAAGGTGCAATCCAAATGTTTTTGCAAGTAATTGGATTGGAGCGCAATAGAAGGAACTCCAAAAACAATTTTAAGGACGTCATGAGCCACTCCTTTCAATGCAACGAAATGGAATCCAATCATTCAGTATTTATCTGAAGGAGGTATCAAATCCCTAGTCTTTATAATGCATAATTTATTGTCCTTATCAGTAAAGTTCTGTTTCTTACAGAAAAGTGAGCAAAATTGAAATATCAAATAAATATAAAGACATTTACCAAAATTAGTAAATTTTTTCCGGGGAAGGTGGAGAAACTCTGCATACTCTCTTCCTTCATCAATTTTATGGAGTTGCAAGACAAGAGGACGCCTAGTAACAATACCTGTAAAAAAATTTGCACATCGTCCTGTTAGCCAAAAAGTGCAGCATTATATTTAACTCCTCAAGAGTCTAAGTTCTCCATTCATTACCAGATCCACGGGGTAAGAAGTCCTTCCCAACTATGCTCTCCAAGACTGAAGACTTGCCCGAACTCTGCAAGAGTGGAAAAACGAGAAAGGTTATTTCTGCTTGGCTATGGATTGAGAGCTACAGCTCTCTCCAGTTACATCGGCATATAGAAACAAATAGACATCCAGTTGATAAGAAAAATATCATGGAGAACTTTTTGCCATCAAGAAAGTTCCGACATGAAAAACTTATCGCGCCGACACCTCGTTCGTACTTTTTTTCTTCGACAGAGTAAATAGACTTTTAGTTTATATATTATTTAACGCCTATTAACCCAACGGATCCATCCATGTTTGAGCTGAACTTCGACTAATTACACGGATCCACATAATATACACGATAGCAAAACCAAAAATCAATCGATTTAGCTACAAAACCCTCCATATCTAATGTTTATTGAGCAACAAAAAGCTCCACAGGGACGATTCACGCGGTAAAAAACTGCATCAACCCCATACGACTAAAAAGAAGAACCATCGGAACAATACCATCAGTTTAGATCGCTAAAGTCGTGTTAATCAGAGAAAAAAAGAGGGAGATCGGAAACATACTTGGCCACCGACGACGGCGATAGCCGGCAAGGAGTCCCAGAGTGTAGGCAATGCACTGGCTTCGCCATGGTCACCGAGAGCCGTACAGGCCCGCTGAATTTTGTTAACCAAAGAGATCAGATTCTCCATTTTTAGAAATGAAATCAAAGATCCAAAAAGGCGTCAACACGAAGTCAGATCAGATCGCCCGGATCCAACGACTGATCGAGGCAACGACGACGGATGAAGAAAATTCAAAATCCGAGATCTCTGGCAGATGCCAAGCGCCAAGCGGGGGAGAGAGAGAATCGCGTTTGAAGAAATTGGAAATGGAATAAACGCAAAATGGAGTGGCGGTGGTAGTACACGGCTCCCATTTTATATACTTCACAAATTCCCAACGCTTACTTTTAATTTTTTAATTTTTTTATTTTTTTTTCTAACCGAGCTCGAACTTAATTCAGCTGATCAAAATATCAACCTCTTCAAAATTAGAGGTTCTACACCTAGTTATTGAATTAAAAAAAATCCGAACTTTTGAGAAATTTCATCTGTTTGTCAAAACAAGTAGGCTCGATCAAGACATCTTACTTACTTATAAACTCGATGTTGCATATTTATTGCACTAACCAAAATTTATATCTATATCTAAATATAATGGAAGTTGAATGTTAGTTGCACTATTTTTTGACTTCTCAATTAGGTCAGTAACTCAAAGTTTAAGTTCAACCTATATTAGTAAATAAGTTTGTTTACCAAAATTATAGTTTTATATCTGATTAGGGTGAAAGAGTAGGCTTCTTAATCCTACAAGATAGAGTGACTTATCATTATATCCACCCACTAAATATAAGTTACCAATTCAAACACTTATTTTTATGAAGAATGTTATAAAAACCATTCAAATAAAGGAGGAAGATTTGAGCCTCTAACTTATAACATAAGGTCATAATTGATATACATATCAAGCAAATTAAACTTTTCTAATTTATAGAGGGATAAACTTGTGCCTATTAAAACCTTCAAACAAAATATTCTCTTCAAATTTTAACTAACTGATTAAATTTAACCTTCAACAAAACATTTGATTGTTGGAGATAAAAACAAAGACAAATTTGATAAAGAGTTAATGTACTAAAACTAAAATAAAATTCAATTTAGAAAACTAAAATAAAACAATAATGAAACTTTAACAACCAATACAAGATTTATTTACATTTACTTTTTTTTATTATTGTAGTCTATCTACTTTCAAGTATTTATTTTGATCCGTACTTTTAAAAAATAACCATTTTAATTAAAAAAATTAAAAATTACAACTTTTTAATTAGAAGCAGGCGTCGGTACACGTCACAAAAATTTGATATCTTAGTAGGAACTAATAATGTGAAGGAAAATTTCCAATATGGTTTCAAACCACAATCTGATTGGACCATAAGGCGATTGATGCCGAAAACACAATTCAAAATATTTTGAGCCGTTGGAGGGGTCCACCAGCCTCTAGAAAAAGCCTTTATTTTTCTTTGAAATTGTCGCTTGGACTTAGTTTTTTAAACACTAAGCTCTGTTTGGCTCTTTTAGAAACCCATCATAATGACTTTTGTCATTACCATTTTACCATCTTTCCGTTCATATACCCATTCAAATTCAAATTCAAATTATTCAAAGAACAGTCACAAAAGATGACACTACCAAATTTAAACTCTCACTCTCAACAGCACATCATAGTCCTTTTGGCCTTTGGGATGCTACCATCTAGTTTCGGTCCTGGACGAAACTGACTAAACCGACCAAATTTTGGACCAGACAAATCTACTGATTTTTAGTTTCGAAACCGACTGACATGTGTTGCTTGTTCTTTTGATTTCAACTTGCACCCTTGATCTGCAATTCACAGTTCATAACTCAATAAAGAAGCAAAGGAGCCTTTTTATTAGATTGAGGGGTGGCCGAACAATCTTCAAAATATCGATATCTCGGTGACGATAAACTTGTATCGTAACCAAGAAGTTTATATAACATAAGATAACATAAATCTAAAAGTGGAGAAGTGAGAGTAAATGCAAAAGCCTGTGGGGCTAAGAGATGGCCCCAAGATTAGATTAGTGTAAGGCATCAGTTGGAGTTTGGAGATTCATAGCCATAGGGATTTTTGCTGGCCCAGTTCCACTGATCCCTGCACATCTCGTCGATTCCATATTTTGCTCTGCATTCACAAGTGGAATTGTTAGATGATCCCAACCTCACAAGGAACATAACAACTCATAACCATCCGGTCTCTATGTTCATTGTTTGGTTCGAGAAATGCCTGACTCGATTCGAGTGTTTGGTGGTGCATTCATCCTTGCTACTACTACTTTTAACATTATATCCAAAACCATTAAACTCGGGTTGTTCGGTACACCGTTCTACTTCTGATAGACCGAGGAAAGTAGCTGGTGGAACATAAACGCATATAATTTATAAAGGAAACCATTAAGGAACAGAAAAGACGTACTTCCAGTTCAACTCCTTTTCTGCCTTATGCGTTGATGCGTAGACGACCTCAGCATCACCAGGTCGGCGTTCAGACATCACTAGAGGAATTTTCTGGAACAGAGAAATTAACCGGTAAATTCATACGGGAAGTGACATACAGCCATGATGAAATAAAGAAACAATCAAACACATCAAGAGGACAAGAACTTCTAAATTATATTTCGATAATGCAGTCAGAAACAGGTTATTCGAGCTCGTGGTGTAAGAGTCGCTGTGATGACTCTGTTATGATGAGGATGGGTTATTGGTTCTATCCATACTTGGTAGTTGGAATCATAGCAGCTTATCTCTAATCTGAAAAATGAAATCCTAAATATGAATTCAATTATTGTCATTTCTAAAGCGTGGCGATCTTACCGCATAATCAGGACAGCATTGAAAAAAGGAATACGTTACAGTTACTTTTATTACCAAAAACACCCTAAATTCCACCTATCTAAAGAACCCGAGTTTCTCGGTAATATATGCAAATGAAATAGAGGCAAAAATACCTTTCCAGATGCCTTTTCAAATGCTGCAACCATCTCCAAAACTGATGTACCCTTTCCAGTTCCCAAATTGAAGAATTCACAACCTGTCATGACATATACCGTTCAAACTCTCGAATGCTTTAATTTTCACTTGTCATTATTAGCTATTTTAATTAGAACATTAAAAAAGAGCTTTTTTTGTCTCGGTCCCAATTCAACAATAAACAAGTCCGAACTAATTGAAACCTGAAAGAAGAAAATCAGAGGGATGCAATCGCCCGAAAGAAAAAACACAAAAAAATTCCCTCCTTGTGACCAAATCACTACTCAGTGCCCCAGAGTTCAAAAATTTTATGGCATAAAATAATAATACCAAGGTTATTTTCTTTAACTTAAAACGTTGATTACAAACTGACTGTAAACATTATTCTCCCATGTAATGTAGAAATTTGTCTTTTCAGGGAGTCTACAGTGTTCTCATGGCATTATGAACATTATTAGAACTCAAGATATAAATTTGGCGTAAATAATTCAAGCATCCTCCAAAACGGTTCTTAAACACACAAAAAAAGCAAAAATGAACAAGGAAAACTCGTAAATCTGGGAAATCTACTAAGCCCAAGAGTATGCAAATTACCAACACCAGCTGCATCTAATTTCCGCAATGCAGCAATGTGTCCATCAGCTAAATCAACAACATGAATATAGTCACGTACCTGAAAAGGGCATTAAATCTTTTAATGACCATCTTCTTCGACTTCCATAAATCTCATTTGTGAATATACATTGAGAAGAGAGTTGTTGGAAGCTCAGACTAAGCAAATCTAGTTCAGCATAACAAACAAACAATCATGCAAACAACATAGTTCTAGTGTTCATAAAATCAACATACGCCAGTTCCATCTTTTGTTGAATAGTCAGTTCCAAAGACCGTCAATGCAGGACGCCTGCCAACAGCAACTTGCTGTACAAAGGGCATGAGATTGTTTGGGATTCCATGGGGATCCTCACCAATATGGCCGCTGGAATGTGCACCCACGGGATTGAAATATCTTAGCAATATGATTTTCCATTCAGAGTCCGAAAGGTATATGTCACGACAAATTTCTTCTATGAAGAGCTAAAAGAGAACCAAAACCACATGTTAGAACTCGATACGAAGAAAAACATGAAAACAGCATCGCTGCAAAAGTGAAACGACAAGATGAATTATTTTCTATAATATCATTTCATCAGCAGATATAATTTATACATAACTAATGACCAGCTACAGTACGCATGTGAGATGTATACCTTGGTTCGTCCATATGGGTTTGTCGCAGAGAGGGGGAACTCTTCTGTACATGGTACCTCCTTCGGCCAACCATAAACAGTGGCTGAAGATGAGAACACAAGCTGAAATGTTCAAAAGTTACGAAAATAATTAAGTGGAAAAATCTGGTCTCAAAAATAACATAAATCCAAGGAATACAAAAGCAGAATAAAGGCATATGCTTGATCCAGAAAAGTCACATGCTTGCTTCACTGTATGGTACTGAGCTGCCAAGCAATTTAGAATTTTATGGACAATATGCATATCGAGGTAAGATCAGGGACTGTACAGACCTTCGTCAAACAAAGCTATAATTAATTTTGAACTAAAGGTTCAAATTTATATTGTAATTAACTTGACAGACAAACAATTTAAATGAAGGAGAAAAAGGAAATTCAACCTCGAATATGAAAAAATAAACCGTAACACATTTGTTTTCAATTAATAATAGTAGAACAATATTTCTACTAGCAATGAAACAGGAAAGAAAACCTTTTTACACCCATGGGCCGCCATGACTTCCAATAAAGCAATTGTTCCAATTAAGTTGTTGTCATAGTAAAGCAATGGTTTCTGTACACTTTCACCAACTGCTTTCAGTCCAGCAAAGTGTATAACAGCATCAAATCTGCGATGAAGATTGGTTGACTACAAATTACAAAGGCTAGATAACCGATGCTAAAACACATCAGGAATTAAACACCGATATTCTAGTTGAATAAAAATAGGAAAACATACTTCATGTAGTTGAAGTTCAAGGATATTCTATTCATAACTTGTCACATAATAAGATTGGCCTAAATGATCAAAGTGTTCAATTTGATAACATTTCAGGATGGTAGGAGATTAAATAAATAACCTACTCAGTCCATACAAATACCACGGGGAGAACGCTACGCTAAGCAATACGCATGGAAGCTTACTTGTGTGCCTCATGGGTACATGTGTGGAGCCCCCTCGGCATCTTTTTTACCAATTTACTTAATCAAAAAAGAATAAAGCCCACATTTAACATAGAGATCTAAGGAAAAATTCGTGCAAAAATCCTGTTAACTAAACGAATCTCTCTTTTCCTATCCAACGAAAAGGTTCAAGAGTAGAGTAGGTCCTTACGGTGTTGAAGCAAACACCTTCTCCAGTCCCCGTTTGTCCCGGAGGTCCAGCTGTAGAAAAGAAAATTTTTCGATTTTATTTAAACCAAAGCAGAATTAAACTAGTGTCTGAACCAAAATCGAAGTGTTGAACCGAGAAGACACATGTTTATGATTCCATACATCATCTAAGAAACGTTTTGCCGCATTATATAGTCCAAAATATAACCAACGTAGTAATCTAGATGGAAGTCAAAAACAAACATTTCAGTAACAGAGAAGATGATTCGTCTCAATAACAAAAACAAGCTTCAAACATTTCAAGTACACAATCATAATTGGGGGTAAAAGAAAGGTATAGCAAGAAAGGTGAAAGAAAAATCAGAAACCCCCCAAAAKAAAACCAAGTATAAACAAATAAATAACAATTTTCAAACAGTAGTTAATCACAATTTAACAAAACAGCAAAAGGAATTGGAACCAGCAAGAAGATGAGAGGAAAACAGAAATTCCGAAAGGAAAAACCAAGCAAAGCCGAGTACGACTACACTATAACAAAAAAAAAGTTCAATTAATCCAAAAAAGAACACGCCTCTTCACAATTAAACAAAGAAGAAACGGAATTAAGAAGTTCCAAAAGGGAAAAGAAACGAGAAACTGAAGAGCCGTTTCAGGAGTAGAACAACAAGAATTCAGAACCGAAACGGAAACCAACCTGATGAAACGTAAGGTTTTTGCCGAGATCTCCGGCGAGCTCCTTGACCCGGCGAAGAGCAATTTCAGAGGAGTTGTCCAAGTTATCGACGACGACGGTGCGGTAACCGCCGAGGAGGAGCTGGAGAACAGTGTGGCTTCCAATGTAGCCAGCGCCACCGGTGACGAGAATAGTTTTCGCCATAACCATACAAGATTTTTGAAGAAGGAGAGTGATCAAAAGAAGAGAGAGAGAACTCAGAACAGAGTTTTGAAAGATCACTGAAGAAGAAAGGTTTGGAAATGGAGCACAAATTTATACAACTTGAAGCTCGAAGAACAGAATAAATTATCAGAATTCAGAAATAAAAGGTTTCTGTTTTTTTTTCGTTTCTCTTTTTAAAGGTTCCTTTTTGTTATTAATAGGAAAAAAGAAAAAGAAAAAGTGGGACTGGGAGGGGTAATATTGGAATTTCGGGTATTGTGTTTGGCCACCTCAGCAAAGAGAATATACTATCAAATTTATCATCCATGTTGTTTACCTTTACTTTGGACTTTGGAGTCAACGAAACAATAAAAAGTATTAAATTGCTTTCGATTATTTGAAAAATATATATATATATATTAATTTTTTCGTTTTTTGCTAAGTAATTGGTTTATAAATAGGAAAACAATCCTTCTCGTCGGTAATCTTTACTACCATTGAATTGAAAAAAACTCTTTATTTTTCATTTTTCTCAAACTTATTTATCACATTTAAAGGGAGTTTGGACGGATGGTCTTGATAGAGTTATTTTTCTTATAAATATACCACTCTGATTAAATTTAAATGATAAATGTTTTGGATAATTCGATATAATTCAATTAGTTAAAACACTTAAGTCATGAATTCGAATATTCACTCGATCAGATGTTGTACTAAGAAAATTATATACATTTTGGGTTACTATTTATTAATGTATTTGTTGTTTGATAAACATCTTGGGTTCCTACAATGCAATTATTATTTTTGTTTGTCAAAGTGAGCATAGTTTACCGATAATTTGCATATATCTCCAACCAAGAGGTTATGAGTTCGATCCCCCACCCTGTATTCTTTTTATTTTGATTTTAGGTCTCCTGCATATAACATCTACTTGGGCAAGGTTTTGATCCCCGTATTTTTAAGAATGGATCATTTTATTACATTCATTTTTATTTCTATCAAAAGTTTAGCATGAGTACATATTACTAACTAAATTTATTGAAATGTAGACATAAATTTGTATTAAATTTTTTCCATAATTTATGTTAAAATTTTACAAATAGGGACCAAAATGATCAATTTTCTAAAGCACATATGACACTTTAAAAGTACATAAACTAAAATAAACAAAAGTAAAAAATACATGGATCAAAAGTAACAACGTGAGAGTAGCCACCTCAAAATGAATCAAAGCCGAAAGTACAGACACCAAAATCGTATTTAAACCAATGTTTTAAATATTTAATATTTAATCATAAACTCCTTTAGTATTTATTTATTTATTTATTTATTACTTTGTATTTTACAGATGCATAACATACTTTTCTCTCCTTTGTATCATTGATAAAAGATGGCAAAAGGCATCCAAAAGCCAATTTCTTCTTAAGAAAACATATCATCTTTTGTTTGGTACTTACAGAATTTCCAACAAACAACGTAACTTATATAAATTAATTAATATTGCTAAGCATAGGAGGCGATTAATGAAAAAGTATGATCATGTGGAAAAAGATGGACATTTTGGAATATTAAACATTATTAGATAAAGTAGATTGAACATTAACCTAATCTCCCCCAATTCTCCCCCAATTCTTACCTTTTTTTATATGAAATTTAAATGTTTTAGAATGAATGCATGAGTCCAAAATTTGTCAAAAGCATTGTGAATTTTTGATACTTGAAAGTGGTAGCCAAAATGACATAAAAGAATATCTTTTCCTTTTTTTTTCACCATACACTTGAAAAATAGGACTTTTAGAGAATATGCCCAAATGAGTAAAGATTATTGCATGTTCATTTTAAATGAGCAAGTTTTATTATATAAAATTTAGGGTTGTAATTGTTAGAAAGAAATTCGCTTCTTTTTTCCGTTGACATATTTAATTATTTTCGGAATAAATAAAATTACTTAAGAATTAAAATTAAACTTAAAATACTTAACTGTAAGCAGGGAAATCAAAATTTTCTTCCTCCCTTGTGTTGGTCAAAAAGGGATTCAAACCATATGAAGAATTCAAAAGGTAAAAGTTAAATGGAAAAGTCTAGATTGAACCATTTAATTTTCAAATTGTATTTTAATTAATTATAGTATATCTACTCAATCATAGATCGACAACTTTAAGTGTTTATCGTGCTATCTTAAAGTTTCTCTTTCGTGAATTGCACTTTATAAATGAATATCTTAGAGTGTGTTTGGGAGTGGCCAAAATCACCTTAAATTGATTTTAAGGTATTACTTGGATAATGATTTTGGAAAATTAATTATAATTAAATCTATTTTTTCAAAATCACTCATTCTACTGTCACCCCAAACACATCCTTAACGTAGCAATGAAAATAGTATCCTTTCTTTTTCCTTTTTTGTTTTTGAAAAAATAAAAAATAGATTGATGATGGTGGAACTTGATTCTCTTTAATAGCTAGAAAGATTCAGTGTCAATTGGGACAGTAGTGGAAGAAATTCAATAACAAGAATAAATTAAAGAAAATGAAATTTACCTTTTTTTTTTTACTACATCTTTCGCGAAAATGAAATTTACTTGTTTGTTGTTTTATCCATCTACATTTTTAATTCCATAATCATATCCTTCCCTTTAATTAATATTTTTTTTAAGAATGTCATTTTTTTTATCAAGTAAAAAAATTATTGTGTTGGTATTTCCAACTTTGTATAATATTCATAAAATCATCCTTTTTTTTTCATTTTTAACCTATGAATTATAAAATTTTCTCAAAAATTAGTAACCACTAATCAAACGTAACCCAAGGAAGAAAAAGTAATTTTTGTTGCAGAATTTAACATAAAATATTAAATTTTTTTTAGTCTCTATAGTTTATTTATTTCCCTCCATGTACTTTTAAAATATTCAATTCATTTTAATGTAGTTTTAAAATGGTTCTTTTTGTTCATGTACTTTTAAAATTAATCATTCCTTTAATTTTATTTTTCTATCCAATTTCAACATGACACTAAACAACACTCAATATAATTTTTTAAATATAACCAATATAGTAAAGAGTTTCCATTGTAGAACTTGTATTGAAATTTTTGTAAATAATGACCAAAATAATCACTTTTTCGAAATTGAAAACCAAAACGAACATTTTAAAAGTACATAGATTAAAAAATCTATAAACTAAAATTGAAAGTACAGACACCAAAATAGTATTTTAACCTTAAAAAAAATAGTATTTTAACCTTAAAAAAAAGTAAAGCTAAAAGGAAAGTGTTGTTTTAAATTTTTACTTTTTTAATTCAACAACATTTACAAGAAATTGGTGTAAGTTGGCGCTTTGAGGACCGTTTGGTAAATTCTCGTTTCCTACTATTTCTTGAACAAATAAATCTTGATACATATGAGAGTTGAACCAATTGCCCTATATAAGTGTGCACCTACACCAACTGAGCTATAGATCCATTTGCCATATAATTACACAATGTATTACTTAACTGGAGACCAAGAAACAGAAATAGCAAAAATAAAACAATGTTTCGTAGTTTCCAAATTTTAACCCCTTTTTTTGAAACGTTTCTCAAATTTTCAAAACGAAAAACAGAATGGTTACCAAACATGTCTGTTTCTCAGAAAATAAGAAACGAAAACAAAAAACAAGAAACATGAATGTTACAAAACGATTCCTTAGTTTCCATAAGAAACGTCGCCTAAAGACAAAGCGGGTTTAGGGTGAATCAATATGGTACAATTACTTGCTACTTTTCATAACAAGTTTCCCTAGAGTGATCAAGTATCTTACTTCTTGTTGAACTTATTCTTATTTTATCCGTTCTTGGGAATGATCTACAAAGTCTCTTAAAAAAATGAGAAATATTTTCAAAAAGGGGGAAAAAAAGAACAAAGAAGAAAGGACAATGTCCAACCAATTCCAGCTCCAATCTCAAGGTATAGAACATATCATTCAGAGGCTATAAATTAAGGCTGTACCTTAAAATTCCATTGGCCCTTCCTCCTCATAAGATGAATGTGAATAAAGCAAGTATCGTACCAAATTCCATTCCCTGGCTTAGAGGTAAAAGGAGAGAATCATGAATCTGAAGCTAAAGAAAAGAATCATGAATCTTTCTTTCTAACAAGAGAATCATGAATTCCCCTCTTTTTTTTTTTTTTTTTTAAGTGTCCTGTGGGAAAGGTCCATTGTAAATAAGAACACGCATCTTCATTGTTACAAGTTATTTAGGATAGAATTCAAAAGTAAAATTGTATAGGCTTCCGTTCAAAGTGAACAAATATATATAATTGCTCATTGTCCTAACCAGCAGGTGGGCAATAAGAAGAAACTATAGCTAACCTGATTATAATCAGACCCAACTAAGAACATAATTAAAATGCAAAGATGGAAATCCATTAAATAGGTAATGTGTTATATTGCTTGCATGATAAATCACATTTCAGATCTCAAACTTAGATTTCAATGTACTTTTTCATAACAATAATACAACTTAACAGCTGAGATCTTCAGTAATGACATATCTTACAATGAAGCACTGACCTGATGATGCTTCAAAACGTCATGTACTGGGGCTGATTGCAAAGCGAAGAAGGTTTTGGAAAGTATTGGGTCATGTGAAGGAGGTGTTGATGCTCTCTCTTACATGGGTTTGACCAAATAGAAAGTCTGGGTAAGAAGTTCAGGTTCATAAGATGTGGAAAAAGGAAGTATATACCTGGATCGAAAACATAAGCACAAACTTGTCTAGACCTTTTCTGTTGGCATTGATTGGTTGAGAAGTCTTTCAGCTTCATCGTTAGCTTCTGCTTGTAATTTCCATTTCTGCATAGGTATTGACATAAAAGGTTAGAAGGAAAAGTAATTAATTAGCCAAAAAAATGGATGTAGTGTCTGCTAATTCGCTCTGAAGATGAGGAAACCAATGCAGCCCAGAAGAAATATGAGAAACTAATAAGGCAACAG
>NW_019104496.1:801587-834428 GCF_001995035.1 Momordica charantia
GACCGGGTTGGCTGGTCTATTGGCAATGGTGGAAAGTTTTCTACTAGGTCTGCTTGTATGAAGATGGTGGAATGTACTCCCCCTTTGAAATCTTCTCTCATCCAAGCTATTTGTATGTTTGCCTCTCCAAGAAAGGTCAAGGTGTTCCTGTGGTCCTTAGCACACAGAAGCTTGAACACTCATGAGAAGCTTCAAAAGAAATGCAGCAATTGGGTGCTCTCCCCCTCTGTTTGTTGTTTATGTATGGCCAACACTGAATCAATAGATCATATCTTCATTCACTGTACGTTTGCGGCTCGAGGGTGGCTCTTTATCATGGATCTCTTCGGGTTGTCTTTTTGTTTCCCTAATCATATAGATGTTTGGTTGGCCGAGGCCCTGCATGGCTGGACTCTGCCTAAAAAAGCTAAGTTTTTGTGGAAATGTGCTTCGAGAGCTCTCCTTTGGCACCTTTGGTTGGAAAGGAACCTTCGGGTCTTCGAAGATAAGTCTTATTCTTTTGAGATTTTTTGTAGAAAAGTACAGCACACTGCCTCTTGGTGGTGCATCAACTATAGCAAATTCTTTTGTAACTACGACCTTTCCATGCTTATGTACAATTGGAAAGCGGTTGTTTAGTTCTTTTTGGTGGAGTTTCCTCTACCCAGCCCTTAGGTTGTTCCTTTTGTCTTAGTTTCGGAATATACAAGTTTCTTATCTAAAAAAAAAAGAATAGCTTTGATTCCTATAATGAATACAACAATACTTGCCTAACACTGGTTAGTAGGACTGTCGATGAGGTTTATTTTTAGTAGTTTAAAAATATTTGTGGGATCCACTTAACTATCAAATGTAATAGAAATAGACCCATACAAATAAACTACATAAATAAAAAAATGGAGCCCCCACTAGCTGGTGTGTGGACAAGTATTGTTTCGATGAATATAAGATTTTGCCGAGTTTATATAGTAAGAGAGATGGAAGATTAGTTATCTGATCAGCTAGATATCAGAATAGGACACGAGAAAACAAAATGATGTTTCTATGATAAGCACACAAATCTACATGTTTGAATATTTTATGGCTGCACAATTAAATCATTGAACGTATGTCGGATGAAATCAATTAACAGATCACAAAAAGTAAACCAGAAACAGGGAGATGAGAAACTATTGCAATAATCAAGAAAAGATAATAATTCATGCGACGACTCTTTCCTGCTGATGAGTAGACAGATCAAATGAGCAAATATTGGGAGACGATAATAGAAGCATTTGAAAATGCCAGAAAATTCTGAGGTTCTACATACCACAATGGAGTGAATAGCAGCAGGGATTTCTCGCTTCATTATATTCAAGAATCGGAGTGCTTTTTCCCAAGCTGGAGTATCCATGCTGCGTTCGGCAGGAGGAGATCCTTAGAAAAAGTGAATATTCCAGGATCAACATCCAATGTAAATATGTTCAGTAATTAATATAAAATTAAGTAATAAAGATTTGAAATAATTGATTATTAGCCTGAACTATATGTCAAGTGTACAGGGTAGTGGGCAATGAAAGTGCGTATTAGTGGGAGAATGTATTGAGCTCACAACTGTATAACGATCATGTACTTAAAAGATACTTCAGAGGTTGACCCATAGCTTATTAAAAGCAGAAAAAAAAAGACGCTTGAGCCAGCTAAATAATAGCTATTTAGTTAGTAATACAAAAACGAAAGTAAACCAACCTGATTTCTTCTGACTCAATATTAACTATATTTCCTGAAATAAGTTCATACTGGTAGCGGCACTTTGCACAAGATACAATCTGCAAAAGAAGCATTGTGGAAGGTATAAGGATAGCAGAGGGATGGGTGTGGTTCATTAGAAAAAAGTTGGGAAATAAAATATATGTATTTCTCAGAGATAAAACATTCTGGTTACTAAAACCACATGTCTCAAAGATAAAGCATTGGCATTTCTTTGTTCAAATATAAACCAGGAGCACTGGACAAGTGCTTGATTAGGTGCACAATGTCAACATGGAAACTATAGTGGCTTGTGATACTTCCATTGACAAAAGCCTCAAAATAAAAATCTACTGTACTTCCTAGTGGCAACTGGCATGAGAGGATGGGAGAGTTTGAAACTAATATAAATTTGTAATTGTAACACAGACGGTAAATAACTGCCCAATCATGAAAATAAACTTAGGAGAAGTTTTCTTCTGAATCATCTCAATCTTCTTATGGCATGAAGGTCCCATATCTTGATGGATATTGCACAAATATGCGGTGTTAAATGATGTAGAAAATACTTCACGATCACCAATAAATATGGAACTATAATACTATTTAAGTATATATATCAGTTATGGTCTATAAAATGCAGCATATCCACGCTTTATCTGAACATCTAAACGTAGTTTCCCAGGGAACTCGCAAATCTCTTCGTCAACCATACATTCTAGATAATGCGCCCTGATAAAATGCAAATCTCAAAAGCATTTGTGTGTCCGTACATACCTGAATACCGTGCTGGGGTTGTGCAACTGCAATTGCTACCATACAACAGGGACACTGTATTACCTTTCCAAATGGGACCTTCAAACAAAGTAAAACCATTCAGGAAGCCTATGTAACATTGTTTGATATTCATCAAAATGTAGTAATAAACAACAGCGTAAATGTCTGCCAACGAATGTGTTTATACATATCAAAAGAGATTAGTTTCTCACCTCCTCAGCAGGTGATACACCAACTCGGCAAATAATCTCAATCATCCTAAGAGCATCGGAAACCCTCAAGGACGCTGCAAGACCTTGAATCAGCAATGTGTATACATGGACATCTGGCCTTGACCATTTCCATCTCTCAACAGAGGAAGCATTCTGATTAACACCTTCCCATGCAGTAGCTATTTACAATGGCAAATCATTAAACAAATTAGCAGAAATCTCACTATTGATCCCGACCAATGTATGTAATCAATCTTATTCAGCTGTTATCCTAATTGCATACCCTTCCTGCATAGTTCCCTCATATAACAGGGACGCAATATCAGCTGCATAAGTATAGACGAAGAGTATAAAGCAAAGTAGCGTCAAGTTACATTAAGACTAAGAGCTCATTGTAAAAGACACCAAATCTAGAGATGAATGTCAATCGCCACAGTCCATTGTCTAGCTTAATTACTCGTTAGTTAAAAGAAACGACCTCATATTTTATCTAAACAGTTAAAAAATTACATAGATATCAAATAGAACTTCGCATGCGCAACAAACGTCACAAACACACACACCTTGATAGAAACTGGAGCGCATTGCGTAGAACACGGATAAGGCAAGCTCAGGATTGTTACGCTCAAGTGCAGCCGCGATAATCAAACGACAGTCCGAAACAGCCACAGTACCTCCACTTCTCCCGGACTTATCAGCAATCACCAGCAACGCCTCACCAGCATCCTTGGCACCCGAAACATCCCCGAGCAACTCTTCGTCGAGTAATTCCGAAACAGGATTCTCAGAAGCCGCAGCGCTGCCGCTGCCGCTGCCGCTGTTGCGGTCATTTGAAGAAGCTTTAACTGATCTGGACTTGGAGAAGGAAGTGAAAGCAAAGAGAGCTTGGGAACACAGAAGGAGAGGCATGAGAACGCTGCCATTGTTTGGAGAGGGGAGTGGTTCGATAAGTTTTGGAGGAGGAGAGAGAGGGAGACGAGTGAGAGTGATAGTGAGCCATGGCGAAGTCGAGCTCAGAATCATTCTTCAATGGAGGTTTAGCTTGAGGAGGGAGAAATGGAGGTCGTAAGATAAGAGAGCATAGAATTTCGTCAAATGCTCTCTCTCATCGGTTGTTTCTCTCTCTAGAGTCTGGAGAAGAGGTTTCTGGCGGATAAAGGATGAGGAATGAGAGGTCGTACACAGACGAGCATGGGGGGAATGGTTGCCTGCGGGCGGATGCATCGGAAGACAGAATGGAACTTAAATCACAGCCGTGCAAATTTTGTTTATTTTGCGAAAAAAAAGGATGGAGGTGCGGGGAATCGAACCCCGTGCCTCTCGCATGCGAAGCGAGCGCTCTACCATATGAGCTACACCCCCAATTCTTGACTCCAAACGTACCAAATGTTATCTTATTAATACATATTGGGAGATAAGCCGCGCTCTTTTTATTTACTTTATTTATTTATTTATTTTAGTGGTCATGTGAATCTTTCACCTCTTTAATAAAGTAAAATATTACCGCTCATGTAAATACAAGATGATGTCATAAGCAACAAGTATACGACTTCAGATTTATCTGATTTTTATGGAAATAGATACAAATCCAATAAAGTGCATTTCTTGACTATTGATCTGAAGCAGACATGAGGTTTTTTTCCCTTCTTTTTATACAAGCTGACATGAGTTAAGCTCACTAGATCATGACGGAACGAAGGACTAAATCTCTCATCCTCTTGTTAAACTCATTTTGATAAATTATTTTTGGGTAAAACACATTTTTGTAAGTTAAAATTGAGATTAGATTGCTATTTGATTTTTCAAAGTTTAATTCCTTTGGAAAATAGTTCTAAAAGTAATTCCTTTGGAAAATAGTTCTAAAAATATCCTAGAGTCAAAATTTCGTCAATGACACTAATTTCCTGACGGTAGACACAGCTTTGCCGTCGGTGACGGTTTCCCCAACACCGGAGGCACGAGGGTGATGGGAGGGATGACGGGCAGTTTTCCGATGATCGGGGCCTGGCCCTGGATGACTTGGAGCTGTGGCTGGGTCTGCTTCTTCCGCAAACGAGAAGAAGAAGTGTACTTTGAAGCCTACATTTTTCTTTCTTCTGAAATTCAAGTAGTTGGTAATAAAAAAAAGATCATACTGATTATGATTATGACATGATAAATTTTAGTTTAATAATGAATAGTGAGAAGTCGATGATAATTAGTTTAACTGCTTTATTGATTCATACTAGTTTAACCGCCCAAGGTAAAATTTGAAGATTGGTATAGATATACAAGCTAAATTATATACATATTTTGTAAATTCTTTGAGGAATAGATATCAATATCAGCTACTATAAAGACGATGGAAATTTGAACTATTATCAAATTATTCTAAAGCCTTTAAAATATGTAGTAGGCAGTAAAAAACCGCTTCGAATAGTTGCAACACACAAGTAAAAAAAGAGAGAAAAAACGAGAGCTCAATTACTTTGAACTGAAACAGACTAAGAAGAAACTTTACACAAACTGAAAAATACAAAACTATAGTACTTGGTCCATAATCATCATCAAGCTAGAAAATGCTAAAATGTAAAGGGTTTGGTTAAAGAAAAAATGACAGGTAACAACTACATTACTTTTTGTCCCCTATCAACTGGCTACTACTATTGGGCGCAACATCTACAATTCCCACACAAATTTCTCCATCCATTGCATGAAGTTTCTTCATGCGTAGTTGCCGAAGCGGCCTCTTCCCCATGGAGGTCTTTGCTGGCGACCGCCACCATTGCGTTGTGGAGCACCATTTCCATTTTGTCGCTGCGACAACACCCTCAACCTCTGCTCCTTCATGTTGGCAAACAACGAGTCAAGTGTTTGTGGCCTCTGTCTTGGCATTGTATTTGTCTGGGGCTGCGCCCGTGCTGCTATTGCTACCTGCAGACAGAACCACGGTGAAAACTCAGATTGGACAATTGAGATCGAGACTTCCATTCATCGTCTTCTTTGATGAATGACTTCTCCAGACTTGTGATCAGAATACAGGTACTAAAGAGCAGTTTCTCATTAGATAAAAAAAAGGCATGCAGATTAATTATATGAATATCTACTATGTGGGCAATAATAGTAATGTGTTAAATGCTAATAGAGTACTCGGAAACAGAGATAGAGATAGCTAATAGCTTCTTAAAAAATCTATTAAGGGTGGTGCGTTTAGGAGTGATTATAGAAGGATTAATTTCCAAAAAAAAAAAAAGTTTAATTGATTTTACAAAATCAACATCCAAGTGGTACCTTCAAAATCAATTTAAAATAATTTTAAACTATTCTAAAATATATTTTTTTATTTTAGATTTGCGAACCTAATTGCTAGAAAGAGGAGTAATTAGACACTAAATAGAGATGGCTTCTTTTCAGCACTAGAAAGAACTAATTGCTACTAAAGATGCGAGAAGATGTATTTAGACAACCTCAGTAAGAAATATAGTACCTTGGGAATAAAGGTTCCATTAGTAAAAGGCTTCCTCTGTACCGGTGGAGCATCAAACCTGTACCAAGAATTATTGAAATAATTGAACAGAAGAAATATCATTTTATATACAGAACCGCAAGGCAAAATAAGTACTATCCAGTTAGCATTCCACAAACACCAATAATTTTCATCATGTCTTCAGGATGCAGATAGATCAGAGTATCTTACCTCCGTGAGCAAATTCAACGGTACCCAATCAAAGAAATAAAATACAAACCAGATCAGGAGAACGCACGCATCAAAAAAAGTGAATCAGCTCAAAATGTGTTACGCTTGATTGGAATGCAAAACGCACTTTCCGGTAAAATAGCAAGACTTTCCTCAAATCAATGACCACATCCTTTGCTTGATATTAGTGCACAATGAAAAGCTCCAATTAGTTATTAAGCAATGAATAGAAAATCTACTCCAGGAAGATTACTGTCCCGAACTTGAACCAGAAAATGAAGGCTTCAACCAGGATACGATAGCTTAAAAGTGGCATCAGCATGCACTTCTGCTGTACAAGTGTATTCCACTGTGACTAAAACCCAGAATCTCCACACAATACCTCACAGAAGAAGCCGTAAATGCCATTGTTCAACACATTATACCAAACCATTCATACTTTCTTCAACACTTTTGTTATCACAGGATTAACAACAAAATTACCAGAAGTACAGTGTTCTTGTTTTACTTGCAACATGCAAAATTTCAATTCCACCACGGGGGAATCTAATTAAGAGGATGATGGCCAGGGTGACTCAAGAAAGATCAAAAAACATACTGTTCACAAGTGGAAATTTTTCAAGTCAAAGGTCTCGTCACTTGCAGATTTATAACTAGTCAATTAGTACTGGAGACTTGTCGACATGGTAGTTTGATGGCCGGTGACAGCAAATGGGAAAGGAAAGCCAAACCAGGGTCAAGGAAACTACCAGACCGATCAAATAGATACAAATAGGTGCAAATTCTGACACCATCACATTCCGCTTGGTTCTTTGCATGCAATTATTGAAAGCAGAAGTATATTTGTCAATTGTCATCCACCAGGAACGGAATATTAACGACGGCAGACTTTGAACATGGTGAAAAAGACTACTGTGGAATTGTCGTTTAAAGGATGATACCACAATCTTAATCCTCTGGTATAATTGAAACATCACACATCTTGCAAAGCAGCTTCCACATCCTTACAAAAGATAACTGGTCGAGGCTGCTCTAATCTTATGAATCGTCTATGAAGAATCGAGTTAATCCAAAGACAATAAACACATTTAATAAGGGCGCAAACACTCAAAACTATACACACTCATCCAATGTACACAAAAGCTTTCTTTACCACCAAATTTTTCCCGATTGTTGCAGCAGTCAAATTCATTCAAATTTCCAAATTATCTTTGTCCCACCTTCTGCCGACTCCCATCAATCACTTATCAGAAAACCAAAATATAACCCAACACATTCCGAAACCAAACTTAAGAAGATAAAGCAGAATCAATCCCAGGCAGCATGGAAGAAATGAAATAATTTGAAATACCCCCCACTTCAATTCAACTGGTTGAAGCATAAATTTATCACAGTTGTTCCAAACCAACACATAATGTCGCTAACTTCATATAGTTAAACTTGATGGGTATTGTAGAAGTCATCAATTTTGTATAAACGTGATTTACCTGTCATAACATCAAAATATCAAATCAAACCAACAAGCTATCAGATTTCAAATGTTCTTCTTCTGGATTTCTTCTTCTATTTATTTCAGATTCAGTAAGTTGCCAGGATTGTTGAAGTAAAACATATAATCCTCATTCACAATGAAAGCTTTCTGTAGGCCAAAAAGTACACCCAATACCTTGTCTTACTCCAATTTGGTGCCCTCCGATTAAAACCTCTAGGGCGAATTGGAGCAACTGCAGCCTTTCTTGCAACCTCTGCTGCCAAAGGAAACTGATTCCCTTGAAAATTTGACCTTTTTTTGGCCAAAGCCCCCTAAAAAATAAATGAAAATTTAGAAACAACCATACAAAATAACCAAAAGAAATGATATGCAAGCTAAATAATTGAATAAACCTGTCTTAGAGAAGATCTTGAGTCCATAAATCGCTGCAACTTCCTAGGTCTATCCTGAGTAGCATTATTTGGAAATTTCTGCGTTTTGTTCTGCATGTGAAAATATAAACCATTATTATAATAAAAAGGAAACTAAAAATTTCCAAAATAAATTACTCAGGTAAAACATATTCTTACCGGAAGCCGTCTTTGCTTTCTAGTTTTGTTTCCAGTATTTTTGGACATTTTGATAATGTCGTCTAAATTAACAAAAAGACAGAAAAATTATAATCAATAAATTATCAGGAGGCACGTAAACTCAGAAGTACTAACGCAAAAATTTCAGAACCAACCTAAAGCCATGTCCATCTTCTTCTCGGTTATGGCAATTGCCTCAGTAGTAAGTGGCTTAGCCGCCATCTATAACAGAAGATTAAAAACCAGAGTTAATGGTGAACTGAGGAAAGAAACCATTTGAAGAAATTTGCAAGTAGATCAATATAACCAAATCGTCGACAGAAAGAACAGGTAACAAGGTTGCTCAAAGAAGCTATAAGAGTTCAGAGAGAACAAAAACAAACAGCACATACCAAATCTTGTTCCGAAAGAAGAAAGAAAAAAATAAAAGTCTACGCAAGGTCTCAAGAGATAATCCAGGCTTTCGTATCAACTTCAGAAATAGAAAATTGGTAACTAGTACAATAAACTTTCAAGGTTTCAAGAAAATCGAAGAAACCACGCTCTGGTGTCATCTAATTACGAAAACAGCAAATCCATCCGAACACACGCCTTTAACGACAAAACCCTAACAGAACCAACCAAGAAAACTCCTCGCACTCAACATAACAAATAAAAGCATAACATGAGGGACAGTAATCTACTCCGCCTCCCCGAAAACACCAAACAACATCCATAACCGACTCCTCAAAATCCAAAACAAAGATCTAGGGTTTCAATCGTCAAAACAGAGATCTACACAGAACAGGAAGAACTCACCTCTTGACGAGAAGATAATTCGTCGCTCGAGAAAACGATCGGAGAAAGATCACGAAGAAAATTAGGGCAGAAATCTTCCGAAGATCCTGAACGGAACAATTCCAGAGGTTCGCGGGAGAGTTGATTCCTCACCGCCGAAGGAAAAGGAGACGCGGGGTGAAAAAAATAGGGCAAAGCAAGGTAATATATAGGGTGGAAGGAACGACGTCGTTGCGAAGATACTTCACGTAGAAAAATATTTAAGGAGGTTTGATTAGGATTTGGAGTCCGCATTAGCTGGAGGAACCGAAGATATTGCTTGTCCCTGTGAGCGGCCCGGAGTTTACGTACGGGGTAGATGACAGCTCAGCATTTTGAAAGCAACCACTCAAATTGTGACAAGTCATCGGATCTTGGTTAGCCTTAGCCTTGGCAAATTCACCTGTGTGGAGCGACCAATTTTCCCCTATGAAGAACTTTATCCTACCATCATTTATGTTGAGATGTAGCAATTTTCGTAGCTTTATTTTTTTTTACCCAAAGGTACTTTATTGAAAACTACATAGTGTAAGATGGGTATTAAGGAAACACAAAGCCTATGTGGTAATCTCTACAAACCAATCAAAAAGGTCAGTGAGCCGAAACAAGTTAAGCTTTCAATTAAATGCATAAGAAGTAGTTTTGTGGGTTGCCTGATTTGAAGACTTTTAAGTATTGGTTACAAACAAATGACGTAATCGAGTCAAGACATTACTTTTAGTTATTGTACCTCGATCTTTGTTGTATCTTTAAAAATATTTTTTTGAAAAATACATATATTTTTATAATAGAAGTTATAAAAGTAATTTCTAAGAAAATAATTATAAGTACATGTAATTTAAAGGAAAGTACTCTTATGGTCTATATGTTTTCAACCATAGGTTTGTTTAGTCTCTGTGTTTTTTAAATTGTACATTTATGCCCCCTACTTTCCTAAAATAGGTTTAAACAGTTAATCTACCTACAAAAAAGTCTCTAACAAAAACATGATTGAATTGATGTACAATATGAGTTACACAAGATCGTCGCTTTAGGATGGTCATATACAACTTGATTGGATAGATAAATATCGCGATCCTAAAACAACATCATTGTATCTTTTCATCTCACTACATTACATCGAGCGATATTTTATTCTAATAACACCATGATAGAGTGTAGGATCGCAATATTATTCTTCTAGTAATGCATCACAATGTTCATCCTCATATCATGTTATGTGTTGAACAATGCGATATGAAATCTATCACAGTAATGGTTGTCTAATAACCTTATGGATCTATATACACTAAAATAATCTATTTCCACAACTTTGTTCCGTTATTTCTTATTTGAACCAATTCATGCTCATGACTCATGCATAAGTTGCCAAAAGTAGTTTTTTGTTTAGGCGAAAAATGTTCAAAAATAATATTGAAAAAAAAAACAACCACTTTCAACTTTAAAGCTTAATCATCTTTTGATTAGAGAATTAACATAAATCTATTAGTGGGGGACCCTTTAAACATATTCTATAAAAATCCACTGTTGATGTATACTCCTATAATTCATTAAAATTCGTTAACCACTCTATTGATTCTAATTATGCATCGCAATTATTAAATACAATAAACAAATACGTACTCGATCAATTAAACTCTTTAATCTTAAATTGGATAGATTAACCAAATGAATTCACATCTTTCACCAAATGTCATATAAGCAAACATATTAAACTGGAGTTCCTAACCTGACTATTTTTAAGACATAGATCTACGTATTTCTACATCATACATGTTTCATTTTGGTAGGTTTTCTTTTATAGATATATCAATTTAGTCCATGACCTAATTGTCCATTAAATATTAACAAAAATCTGACATAGACACTTAGAAACATCCTAGCAAGACAAATAAAAGTTGTAAAGAGAGTAAAATGGACAAAACTTCCATCATGAAGATTATGGAATAAGCTCCTCCTGAATTCCTGCCTGATTTAGTAGTATATAGACACAATGTAGGATTTTAGGAGGAAGCTCGTCCTGAATCTTCATGAGGGAAGTTTTTTCCGACAAAAATATGAGAAGAACTTCGAAATAGAAATTATTGTAAAATGCTACTAATATAAGAATATATATATATATAAAGGGACATTGAATGATAAGGTTCTAATAATGAAGAATTAGAAAATTGCTTATTTCAGTAACTAAGTTCTACCAACTGTTCGTGTGTTTGTAGTAAATACTCTCAAAAATTGTTTGCTTGTAGCACATCAATGGGCCACGGCCTCGGCTCAGCACATATTTTATTCGCATAATTATGAAAATACCCGCTGCTCTTCACGGGTACTGCTGCCTAGCTCGAGTAAAATCCAGAAAGAAAAAGGGGAAAAAAAAACAAAAGGGAAAGGAAAACTCATCAGTCATCTCCGTAAATCCATTTCTCTGCATTGCTTGTGTAACTAACCAATTCCTCTGGTTTGAACCACAACTTGATCTCATCTTTGGCAGTCTCTGGTCCATCGCTTCCATGGATGATGTTCCTGTACATTTAATCAAAGCAGAATAAGGTCATTAAATAGTTGTTATCATTTAATTTTAGTTCCTCTACGAGTGAACTTAGATGCTCAGATGACAAATAGTAGTTTTCTAATCAAATGAATTATAACTGTTCATGTTATGATGATTGATGTCTAAAATTATCTGAACAAAATCAGAATATTATGAATTACTATTTATGTAGTTAAATATTTGAAATGAGACTCCCATGAATGCTGAAATGCACGGGAGTGACAATCTTGACTCTTAAAGCAACATCACGTCTTCTAATATCTAGATTTTGAGATATTTACAATGGAGAAATGAACTATCTCTATCAGAAAGTGGGGAAGTTGGCTGAGAGAGTGATTCTCATGTTCTGTTTCTTTTCCTACAAGTGATGACCGATAAGCATTATATTCAATTAGTAAGACATTACCTGCCAACTACGACAGCTAGATCCCCTCTAATGGTTCCAGGCTCAGATTTCTGTGGATCCGTTGCTCCAATAAGCTTTCGGCCATATCTGATCACTCCCTCTCCTTCCCAAACCTGCACATTTGAAGAATCATGGGGTTCATCCGAGCTCAAAAGTAGTTACAATAAAAGAGAGAGATTTCTGGTTCTGACTAACCATTGCAATAACGGGGCCAGAGCTAAGGAAGTCACAGAGGCCATTAAAGAAGGGTCTTTCTTTCAGATCATGATAATGCTTCTGGGCAAACTCCTTTGAAGGAACAATAACTTTAATGCCTACCAGTTTAAACCCTTTCCTCTCAAAACGAGATATGATTTCTGCAATCTGTTTCAGAGTAAGAGTATTGAATCAGATGAATATTTGAACACCCTTCCCAATCAGGAAAAAACTAACAAACAGTACAGAGTAAAACAACTATTATTATTTTAAGTTATACGCTTATGTGGGATTGGGATAGATCATAGAGGAATAATAGAAAGCTTGTAAACCTCTACCAAGTGTTCTAAAGCAGAGCTGTCAAATATCAAATCAGAATTGGCGCTAAGAAAAATGTTGCAAGGGTACGGTATAATCTTACCAGCCCTCTCTGCACACCATCAGGCTTTATGGCTATAAACGTGCGCTCGAACTGAGAGAAGTTATGAGAAAGTACGTAAGTAATAATGATCACTGGCTATTCGGTAAGGATAAGGAAAACGACAACGAAAAATCTAAGTTTATCATATATTACCTCTGCAGCATGGGCTTCCTGCTCCTGGAGCATGTAAGCTACATCAAAAGAAAAGAAAATTAAGTGCAAGTTAGGACGGTGAACCGAAACAATGGGAGAGGACGAAATCTCATTCTAATTTTAACTTTTTGTTAATGACATTTTATATATGCTATATAGATGATCAGTAGTCTACATAATATTTCGTTGATTGATTCTAATACAACCACCAAATATGGAGTCGTGTAAGAGTTCTAAAAACAACTAAAATCAAGATTCCAAAGTTTTAAAAATTAAAAGGAAAAAAGATAAACAAAAGGATGATTCGAAGGTGGAAATGTTTAAATCGTGGGTTAGTTAACAAATAACAGCGCCAGAAGTTCTAAGAAAGCAGGGCAGTGAAATTGGAACAGCAGAAAGTATGCCTCGATTCTAGGACTCTGCGTACGCATCATCCATGGATGTGACCAGACGCTGGAGAGGGGTTAACTTGAAATTGGTTAAGCATTCAACCTCGATTACAAGCCGAACGTATAACTAAACACTACGCGGACGCTATGAATTCATAGGGAAGAAATACCGGAGGCCACAACATCATAGTCAAGCCGGAAATTCTAATTCTACCTCAGCGAATGGAAGAAATTTTAGAGCATTTTTCCCAGAAACAATGACGAGTGTATTATAAGAGTTTTGTCGACTGAACCTGCTGCAGGGAGAGCAAACAGTCCAGAAATCCATCCTCTAGATGCGTATCCAGAACCGGCATTCTCATAAACTGAAGCTAAAGAAGGCAACCTTTCTCTCAGCGATACTGCTGCTGCGGAAGCCACGGCTCTTCCTCCTGCCATAGAAACAACATAAACCGGTAAGGATAGTTCTCATTTCGATAAACCGGAGTAATTCACTGCCAGTCTTCAATCCATGCGAATATACAAAACTGACATCGAAATACAAGGCTACAATCTCTCATTTCAATTCTTCAAAGTCTTTCATTCACTCACAATCACTGTTGTCCATATATCGCACAGACATATACAAAACCGCCATTGAAAAACGAAGTAAATCGCACTTTTTAATAAAGAAATTGCCACAGAAAATCAATAAAGCCATAAAACAGTCACAAACAGAGATTCATCCATTTCAGCTTGAATAATTGCCTAAACGAACAAACAGATCCCGCGTCAAAGCAACCTAACGAACAATTGCCTAAACGAACAACCGATGTAATACGAAGCTAAAATCTCTCACTACAATTATTCGGAGTCATTCATCCACAATTCACACTGTCTACATAGCACACAGTGATAACCAAAAAACCAACATTGAACTACAAAACAAATCACGCTTCCTAAGAGACAAATTGACAAAGAAAAACCGATAAACAGTCACGAAACTGAGATTCATCCATGTCAGATTGGATATTTGCCTAACGAACAGGAACAAACAAATGCCGCATCAGAACAATCTAGCTTCAAAATTCAAGAAACTACCAGTAAAAAAAAAATATATATATATATTATACCGCAGCCTTACGATCGAGCAATACAATAACCAGAACCGAGATGCACAGGATCAGAATAATCAAAAAGCGCAAAAGCAGAAGCAACGGAGTAGAGATGATATTAATTACCATTGGAATAAGAGCGAGAGCTCCTGGAAGCAGCGAGGATGGACCTGGAGGCTCTGGAAGCAGATCTGCAGATCTTGGAACTCATTCTCAACAGCTGAACCGGAAAATTTCAGCGGAGAGAGAGTGGAGTGAGAAGGCTGAAGAGAGAGAGAGAGAGAGAGAGAGAGGTTTATATGAAACAGAGGGATGGGTTGTTGAGTTCGTGTGGTTGGTTAGGTTAAAAAGGTAAACGAAAACCGTTAGGGAGGGACGCGAATACCAATGCGATGCGTTTCCGTCACCGTCTCTGACTGAACTGCCGTTTGGCAATTCAATTTCATGAACTTCCGCTAATCCGCTCATTTAATYTTCGTTTAATTAATAAAACCCATCCCAGGGAGAGTATTAAATTTTTGTCAAAAATGTCAGACATTTTTTTTTTGTGTACTCGACATTTTCGTAGTATTATAAAAAAATTTAATATCATCGATATAAACATAATCTCAATATTAATAATTTTTAACTTATTTAAAAATAGTGTCGTATACCTTCAACCAACCAAGTGGTTGTGAGTTCGAATCCCCCAACATATTGTATTAAAAAAAAAACTTATTTAGAAATAGTGAAATCGTTGTTAATGCAAAAATATTTTTTTATGAATTTTTATTTTTATAACATTTCAAATATCCATCACTACTCCACTAAAAAAAGTATATTTTTAAAAAATTAAAACCTTTTTAAAAAATTTTAAAAATATATATATCGGAGACGAGTTCCCCACGAGGAAATCATTCTCGATCACGGAATCTTCGCCCCCTCCTTGCCCCCAAAATTTCAAAGACGATGACAACTTCAACATTTTATAGATATTTTCATGAAATTGATACCTTGACAATTAAAACTAGCTTGATCCTATTAATATTATCGTTTTTATCATCTTTTGATTCTTTAAATTTTAAATTATTTTATTTCAATTTTGTAAATGACATAAAGACTTATATTTAATCTAATTTTTATAAGTACTTGGGGATGAAACTCATGATTTGATTTGCTAGCTTGAATGCTTAGATTAGATTGATAAGAGAAAATGAAGAAAATACTATCGAAAYTGATTAGAGGAGTATTTTAAAGTTCATTMTGGCTTTTATTCCAAAGTGGGAAGGAAAAGATATATAAAGGTAGGACATCCATCACAGCTACAATGACTCAGTTGAGACCTTTTTTTATTTGATTCAAGAGGTGATCAACCGCCGCCTTTGACCTTAAAATAGAAATACAGAACTGTACTTATTAATTGCTGTCATAATTTTAATATACACTAAAATGAGATCAAAATTCTAGGATGTTATCATGTGTCAGTGTATATGAAGTGTAACTTTATTTTGAGTATTTTGATTTTTTTGAAGTATGAGCACCGCACAACTTAATTAGTTAAAGTGGTTAGGTATTTGATTTCAAATCGGATTTAAATTTGCATTGAATAATTTAAAATAAAAAATAAAAAATTTCCCACCCACTACCTTACATCAAAAGAGTTATGTTCGCATTTTTACATAAAATAGTATTCTTTTTCCTTTTCCTTTATTCCAACTTTTTTTTCTCTTCATTTTCTTTTTAGATCTTATGGTAACATGAAGATTTCCAAAGGTGGGTTGCTCAAGTACCAAAGAGACAGCAAGAAAGAATCTCTTTTCTATTAACTTTTATCCACTCACTTTCTTTGTTTGCTTCCATTCACTTTTTCCCTAAGATTCTTTAATATTGTTTCCTTCCTTTTGGCCTATTTTTATATAATGAAGGGAAAAGAAATATGGAATGAAAGATGGGAACACGTGGATTTTAATTTGGGCAATTTTGTACCTTTTAATTTTACTAAACATTTTTTTTAGAAATATCGAGTTACATAAAAATGGGAGAGGTGAGTATTTGAACTTCTGAACTCAAGAGTAAAAATTATGGGTGTTACTTTTCTATGCATGGACTAAATTCTAYGTAGACTTGGTCTAAAATGATGCGAGAAATCCTCTTTAAGCATCCACAAGCAGGGATGAGATAAATGTTTCCAGTAGTAACTGAAGCATAAATGGAGACAGAGAAATTAGAATATGTTATCATCCCACCCTACTACTATTATTATTATTATGTTTAAAAAAYTTCTAAACATAAATATTTATATGTACAATTTATAAGACATTGTTGCCTTTTGAGACTTAATGCCTTGATAATTTAAATTTTATAATTTTTTATGTTTTATAAATCATAAGATATTCTTAAGAAATCAAGAATGTTATCTTTTTAAATTGAGATTTGCTATGAAAATTTAACCATTTAAATAGAAATTATGCCGAAAATTAACATTTAAATAAATACCTAACGTAACATGGTTATGAAAATATTTGGGTCAATTAGTTTGGATTATTTAGGTTATATATTCAAATTAAATTTTTGTTTAAAAAATAGTAAAGTGTTAGTTTCTTGAACATCTTTACTTTTTTCAAAAAAGTTTAGATTAAATAACTCCGTGACAACTTATATAATAAAAATCATACTAAAAAAGACTTAAGGAGCCGTTTGTTTTTTTGGGAATGTAGATGTCCGACATCTTCAGATGTCTGGAATCTCATATGCCCGGAATTTTAGATGACCGGAATTTTAAATAGCCACGTTTSTTTTGTAGAAAAATTTATAAACATATATGGGAATATTTTGATAACCATGTTTGTTTCGTACRATTTATTCGTGRGAATATTCTAAAGTTATGTAATGTTACAAAAATGCCCTTACCGATCATCATACAATTTATATGTTAAATTTAATGTTATTTGAATTCATATAAAAATTGTACTTTTATTAATTTAATGTTATATTTTTATGTCAATTTTAGTTTATGTTTGGTGACTATAGGAAGAATAAAATAAATGAAAGATTACACCCTATATTTGAATTACAAACAAATTAAGATATTATACATTGACTAATGTTTAGTTTATATTTAAATGTAGCATATAAATAAAATTGTATTTGGACATTTATCAATGAATTAGTGCATACATTTATTTTTAAAATAAAATAAAATAAATGAGAAATAAATATTATTGATGAAAAAATATTATAGAACAAAAATAATGAGGGACAAAATTGTCAAAAGAAGATGTCYTCAACACGATAGTCTTAGAAACCCATGTTGCAGGAGGACATCTACTCATCTAAAATTGCTCAGATGCCTCCCGTATAGGCATACTATGATRCACGGACATCTAAGAATATYTGGGTATCCAACATTCCTATCAAATAAACACGGACATCTGGATAATCATCCCACATGAAACAAAGGCCCCTAAAAGAAATCAAATTTTATTTTTTATAAAATTGTTAGTGACATGGAATAACATTGAATTAAAATAAATAGAAACATATTTAATTTTATCATAATTCATAAGTAAAAAGAGAGATTTTAATTACTAAACTTGGTTCAAAGCAAAT
This sequence comes from Momordica charantia, assembly GCF_001995035.1. Next base: position 819,631 of record NW_019104496.1, read on the forward strand.
TAAATTTTAATTTCAGTGAGCCCCTTAACTAAAAATCTACCTTCCATTTATTTGAAAACAAATAAAGTCAAAAGTTATAACCCACCCAAGCCCACATGCACATATTTATTTTTTGATTTGCAAAATTCTTTTAAAAATCTTTAACTAATATATGTCAATATGAGTTTAGCTCAACGATAATTGATATATCTTTGATGTCATAAGTTGGAATCCTTTCTTATTTATTGTACTAAAAAAAATAAAAAAATAAAAAATATTTTACTTCAAGTATCTCCACAATAGTATGATATTGTCTACTCTAGACATAGTGTTCACGACTTTATTTTTGGTCTCACTCAAAAGACCTCTTACTAATTAAGATAATTATCATTTATTCTGATTAAATCAATGTTAGATTTTGTTTGTACTCCTTTCAAACTCAACAGTAACTTATTTCAATAATTTCTTCGAGGAATAAACAAGATTGTTGAGGAAGATAAAGTTTTAACTTAGCCCATCATTTTGAAGTTAATTTAAAGCTTTCGCTGTTTTAGCCAAAATTTTGATTTTCATCAATATCTTTCTCATTTTGTCAACTTCAACATCTTGAGCAAATCGAGGCACCACTAGGAGATCGACAAGTGTTACTTAAATTGTCTGATCATATTCCACATATGTTTGCTTGTCAATGTGATTCTTGAGAATGGGGCATCTGGTTGGCCAAGAGAATTTTGGGGGTAGCAATGTCTTTTTAGCCACACATTCACTTGTTCATAGATATCATATTCATATCACACTCCAATGAAATCTAAGCCACATATTAACTATCCTGTCTTATAAAATTTAGTTATTGTACCCAGTTTCATCTTTATCCTCATTTTTGTTAACTTAGCCTATAAAGTCATAAAATTAGAAATATTATATGTCATTCACCTTAAAATTGAAAAAATAAAGAGATTAGAGCATTTCATAGTTAAAGAAATCGAATCAACGAGTAATTTGGTAAGGTTTAATGCTTTGATTTTTGTGCAAAAACGAAGGCCAACAAAATAAAGTGGCTAGAGAGGGGAGTAAATTCCCCCTCGTGGCAAATTAGTACCTCCCACTCCCTCTTTTTTATTTCCAAATCCTTAGAAAAATAATTAAAAAAAATAACACGGTAGGTAGAGATTAAAATTTTACGAAAATAAAAAAACACGTCTTGAAACTTATCCCGACTTTGAAGTTTGAGTTACCCAACATCTAACACGTGACGATTAGTTATCAATTAGGGACGAGTAGAGATTGAAAACTGAAATGTCACCTCTTCTACTGTCATTCAATTAAAATATTATTCAATATTTGTTCTAATTTTACTTGGGTTTAATTTCATACAGAGTTTAGTGATTCGAATTACGTGCAAGATAGGTAGAAATATCAAAAGAGAAAAAAAAAATATCCGTGGCTATCAAAATTCGAAATCATCCCAAAAATCATTAAAAAACGAGATATTTTTATTATTCCTCATTTAAAAGGAGGATGAAATGAAGCAAAAGGCTTCAAACATTTATTGGTGAAGAAGAAGATAATAGAAAATACCAAACCAAAGAAAGCCAGTTGAAGTGGGTAATGCTACAGTGACAGTCACAGACTCACCGCAAGCAGAAGCAGAAGCCATAGCCATAGCCATGGCGTCCTCCATCTCCCTCCCCACTCCGCATCTCAAATCCACCTTCCTCGGCCAAAACCGCCGCCGCTTCCTTCCCCACCGCCGATTCCCCCTTCCCCAGCGAGCCTCATCGAGCCATCGCGTTTTCCGGCCCGCCGCCGAGTTCGATTTGGGTCAGCTTCTCGGCGGGAGAGGCCTCTGCAATGGCGAGCGAGGTCTGAGAGAGGAGCTGAAGAGAGACGTTGCGGAGATTCCGGCGGAAATAGGGGGTGAAATTCCTGAAATCCCCGAGAAATCGGCCGCCGCTGGGGTTTCGGAAGATGGATTCGAGAAGGAATTGATGGGCCTAACCGGCGGATTTCCCGGCGGAGAGAAGGGATTGCGGAAATTCATATCGGAAAATCCTCCTCCTCCTCCGACTCCGAAAGCGAAACCGCCCGCTTCAAATTCCGGCGAAATCGGTGCGATTATGAGTTCGCAGAAGCCGAAGCCGCCGGATCTGCCGCTGCTGCTGCCGGGAATGATCGCGATTGTGAAGAATCCGAACAATCCGTACTACATGTACTGCGGAATTGTTCAGAGAATCACAGATGGAAAGGCAGGGGTTCTTTTCGAAGGGGGAAATTGGGATCGATTGATCACGTTCAGGCTGGATGAACTCGAACGAAGAGAAAAAGGACCTCCAATGAAGAACCCTAGATCGGCTGTTCTAGAACCGCTTCTTCAAAAGGATTCTCAATGAATTCCGATCGGTGGTGCTGAATTTTCTCTGCAGTTTTCTGTTTGTTTCCCGGCTCGGAAAAGAAAATGTGTGAATATTCATTCCCAATCTCAGAATTAAACAGGTTGATTTTTATGATTCGTGTTGCTTTAAAGTTTAACGAGTGATTTATTAGAGATAGAATTGATCAAATGATAGAACATGGAGTGTGAGAAATCAAGTTCTTAAATTTTAGTTTAGCCCAAGAATGTTAAGAAAACAAATTGAAATTGACCCGATTGAAAAGAATTTGATTGATTGAAATTTGTATATTTATTAATGTTATGAAACTGAATCAATGGTCAAACTAATTGAATCAACTAAATTCATTCAATCATACAGAAAATGAGTTTTGGAAGCTGGAGACCGATGATGCAGTTTTTAATGGGCAGAAATGAAATGGTAGAATGTTATTAATAAAATATAGTTATTTATTAAAATTTAAATATGTTTGAAAATCAATTAATCTTCTAGAAAAAAATCAATTAATTATTCTAGATCAAATTTTGTTCTTTTTAATTTGGTGATTTTATGAAATGGGGGAGAAAGACTACAACGTTGTTACTTGTTAGGCATTTGAAAATCAATTTTTTTTCCCGCAAAGGAAAAAATAACTTTTCGTAAGAGCTCAAGGAGCGAGAGAAAAACTTCAGTTCCGCTTTAAAAAAAATCCTCAACGAGAAATAAATACAAGAAAATAACTTATAAAATAAATAAATAAAAAATAAAAAAATAATGTGTAAGACAATAAGTTAAGTTGATTGTAGCAATTTGTAACACTTCTTCTGTCTGGAATGCCTAATTCTAATAAATTTTTTCTGGCCAAAATCATGACATAAAATCAGTTAAAAACTCCGCCATTATCCAATGCAAATCAAAACGACTTATTATATTTTATTTGGTGATAGCGTTAGAGTTTGAGAAACAAAGATTTTTTGGTACATTTGTTTATAGACTTTACTCTTCGTAAACCTTATCTGGTAAAGCAAAGAAAAACAAGATTGTGCCACATATTTTGTGAATGAGGCCTCTCCTTCCATTTACAAAAGGAAGTTCTCAAGTCTCGAACCATTTGAATTGTCTATTTGATGATCTCTTTGATTTTCTAAGATTTATGGAAGACTAATGATGTACGAGATTCTCGACAATGCGCCCATGAATTATAATGGTGTTAGAACATCAAGACCTCTCAATTGTGGAGTTAGCTCGACTGGACCACCTCGACCTCAAGACATTGGTGGTCAACTCAGTTTGGCCACCTTGAACTCTTGTCTTTGATGGTATGCCCTGCAGTTAAGCTAAAGAAGCTGGTCAACTAGATATAACAATATTTATTTCGCTTTTGTTTATGAACTTCCAAATGTTCTATTTTTATTCCTCGACTTCCAACTATATTATTTTAGTGTAGCCTTTAATTTAGAATTAAAATTTATTTGAGTTCTAACTCTTGACAAGAAATGTGAATTATTTTTTTCTTTAAACCTGGCGGCAAAAATATTAAATAGTGTAGTCTACACACAGAATTATATTTATCTCAACGAATATCTACTTCCCAAGGGGGATTTTCAGAAGTCTACGACTTGATTAACCCCAAGAAAAATATAAACATGTGGAACGAGTCATTCCAGCTAGTTTGAATATTCCAAGTGTCAAGTTATATGAAATTTGTTAATATTTTGGGACTGAAATTGATAATTCGAAAGTTCAAAATTAAAGTGTAATAATATTGAAAATTCAAGTTTGTTTGGTAATGTCGTTTCCGTTTCTTGTTTTCCGTTTCTAATTTTATTAAGAAATTTAGGTATTTATATTTCTTGTTTCTCATTTCATATAGATATTCTCAAAATTGTATAAAACTTGTGGAAACCATAAAAATAAACTTTTTGTTTTTTGTTCACATTTCTAATTATTCCAACATAAGTAAAAATGTTGTTTTATTATTGTTGAGTCTATGAGTGTTGGAGGTAGTGTAATTCTATTTTTCTTTATTAAAAATTAAGAAACAGAAACAAAAAATAAAAGCATTATCAATTGGTCTTTCRGGATCAAAACTTTCCAAGTAATTATTTTTATCATATTCTAAAAAAATCGACGAGATATTAAAATCTCATTAATGTACTACATAATATCAATAACAACAATTATTAAAATCTCATCTATGCACGTCAAAATTTTCAAATCATTTTCGTTTACATTTTTCAACATTTTTATTGACATCAGCATTTGAAACATTAATTCTCCGTTTATCGTGGATTGACCTGGGTGTGGAAAGAATGGAAAGGGCATCAAATTGGAGGTCTCGAACGACATGTCGGATTGAAGTTCTAAATTTAGTTGTCTGACTGATTTGAAATTAGACTAATTTTCAAACGAAAACGTGTAGTTGTGGAATTATGTTAATGCTTCTGTTCAACGTCATCCATTTTCTAACCCAAAATAATAATAATAATAATAATAATCATCATCACAGATTAACAATCAACTTCAACCATGTCCTTTTTCAAGACTCAGTCTCATCTCATGTTTTTCCTTTTTCCTACTAATTTTACTTTTTCAATCCCTAATTCTTTAACATATGTCCTTTTCAAATTAAAAAAAAAAAAAAAAGAGTTAAGCTTAATCTGAAACGATTATATTTTTAGTCTTTCATTTTTTGGAATTATGTTTAATTCCTCCTAATTTTCCTTAGTGTATTCTTCACGTTATTTACCAACATATTTAGATTATTAACCAATTTTCAAAACAAAAATAAAATTTAAAAAGCTATTCGCTCTTGTGTCTGTCTTTCTTTCTTTCCTTTTTTTTTTTAATTGTGTTTGTTTCCTCACCATCTTTGTTGGTATGAATTTTATTTAAAAAAAATATACTTGATTTCCTAGCCGTTTTGAAATTTAAAAAAGCTTTTAAAATCCAAATCTTTTTTCTTTTTGTTGTTGAAATGTGGTTTAAATTTTGAAGTAAGTAAATAACAAAAAAAGAAAAAACATATAGATAGGACTCAGGAATAGTATTTATAAGTTTAATTTTCAAAATACAAAATGGTTATGTTTTTTTGTTCTTTTCAGGATTTGGTTTAGGTTATCTCTAATTTGCCATAAATTAAAAATTAATTATTATAAAGAAAGAAAAGAGAATTTCAATGTTTTCGTTAAATTTTCTTTCTCCTGTTATAATGTAAAATGTTGTAAAATTTTCTTGTCCTCTAGTCATTTTATCTCTTTTTCTCTTCAAATTTTTTGGTAACTCTTTTTCTTTTCCCAATGAGTGTGTATTTTCCTTAACAAAATTGTACTACAACTTGGAAATATTGTGAGGTTTTTATGGTCAAATTATTTATTTTTTCTCCAATCATGTGTCATTGAACGGTAAAAAAAAAAAAAAAAAAGAGTGACTTTCATGGTTGAATCTTTTTCTTCCCTCTTTCTCCGTTGAATTTTCAACTTCGTGATATTTTACAATACTAAAGTAAAAGAAGTGTTATCCATGCTAATTGAAAAAAATTTAATATTATTTTAATCTATGTATTTTTAACTATTTTTTTTTTCAAAATTGTCCCTATATTTTTAAAGCGATCACTTATAAAATTTTAACACAAAATTTTAACATAATATAAACTATTTAATATAAATTGATGGTTACATTTAATAAAATTTATTAGTTATATTAAATTGTTATAATACTAAATTTTAACATAATATAAACTATTTAATATAAATTGATGGTTACATTTTATAAAATTTATTAGTTATATTAAATTGTTATAATACTGTATTCACTATTATTTTTTATTATTTTTTAGATCAAAAATTTAATTTGAGGCACTCAAGGGCTCGAATTATGTACTCACTGCTATTTTTTTATTAGTTTTTTTAGAACAAAAATTTAATTTGAGGCACGCAAAGACTCGAATTATGTACTCACTACTCTATTTTTTTTATCAGTTGGTTATTTGATAATCTATTTTATTATTAGTTCTTTATTTGCCACACTACTTCGGTGATATCTGTTTATATACAAAGGATAACTATAACTCATAATTGAATATGATTGAATATTCAGTTATCTTTGCTACTTTCRTCATTTGCTCAAACTCTTGTATTGTTATTTCTTCATTTTTTCTAATATTGGTTTTTACTTGTTAGGTCAAGTACAAATTTTCAAACTTACAAGCGATAAGAATGTTAAGATATTGATAAATGATTAAATTTACCATAATCCATTAGTTTAAGCATTTGAAATAAGTTAAGTTTCCTGCTAAGAAAATGATGGAAAGAAATGTAATAAAAGTAAAAATAAATAGACTAAAATAGTTACCATTATACTAAGGTTGGTGATTAGTTTACAACTTAATCAATCTCTCCACGCAGAAAAAAAAAAAACTTCTTACCTTTATTAATTCATATTCATCTCTCTTTGTATTTTTCTTATCCTATTTTTATAATTAAATTAATTTATTAAGCGCCAACCTAAACATAATTTATGTAATTGACATCCTATTCCTTCACTTAGAATAGTAATAAATATCTTATCTATTGGGTTATGCTGGAATAGGGCAGGAAAACATGAAATCAACGGAAAAATGCCCACTTTACCCTTGGGATGAAAAGGTTTTGACCGATTCAAGCATAGGTATTTTGGGCATGCCAAGTGTGTCCCACTCCTATAGCTACCTGGCTTGGTTTGATCTCATATGACAAATTAAAAAGAGTCAAAAACCAAAGGCTTTCCTTTTCTTGAGGAAGTTTTTTGGTCATGGGTCATCTCTAAAAATTACTTGACCCAATTGACACTCTTTTCTTTTTTGTTTTTTCATTTGACCATGTTGGTTTTCCAAACTAGATTTGAAAATTATACGTTTTATTTAATTATATTTTATTCAATTTAGATGTTTTTTTAATTAGCGTCTTAAAACTTATTCCAGCATCTTTTAATTTTCACACTTGATCTTATATAATTAAATTATTTTATTTCAAAGTTTGCATAAAAATCTATTGGAACCTTTATTGTTAAATTTTTATGGTATATTTAACAAAAAATATTACATCCATTTATATAACCCTTTTTAAGTAATTACATAAACGATAAAATAATTATAATACGTATTTTTAAATATAGCATCAAATTTAAGATTTTACCTAAATGACATAATTTGATTTTAATTGAAAAAAAAAGCTATCACATGAGAAAAAATGTCAAATTTGTAACTTTTTTGAAAAATAATACTAAAAGTACTAACATTTCTTAAACATCGAAGGTAATTTATTTATTCTCTTGACCCTTAACACTAAAATTGGCATGGAGTAAGAAAAAGTGGCCAATGATTTATGGAAGGCCAAGACCATAGCAAATTTTCACAAAAATTAAATGAGTGAAGGGAAGACTTGAACTCATGACTTTTTGTTAGACAAGATCAACTACTATTGATGGAAATGATTGATAGAAATGATTAACGAAACATAAAATGAAATTTAATTGAAATTTAATGGCAATAAATATAAAAAAAATTGGAATTATTGACAACACAATTTTTAAAAGGCAAAATATACCCCATGAATTTTAATATTTGAGGTAATTCTCAATTAGATCATTAATGTTTTAAAATTCTCATTTTTATCTTTGATGTATTAAAAAATTTTAATTATGCTCTTAGAGAAGCAAAATGTTTAGAATTAATTAACAAAAAATTAAAATATTGTTGAATTATTATTATAATAACTTATCTAAACGCATAGGTATCCCACTTACAAGAAATTGATATTTTTATGTCCACATATCCAATGTTAAAATGATAACAATTTAATGTAATAACTTAATTGAGAATTTCTAATAAAATTGAGAATTTAAAAAGGTATATTTAACTTTTGTTTTAAATAATAAAAAATAAGTGTTAATTAGTTTCAATAAGTAAAATACATGCCTTTGTAATTCTCCAGCATTCTTCTTCCTCTATATATAGTTCTCTTTTCCTCCCTTTCTTCCTCACAAACTCCTTCCATAATCTCCTCTGTTTCTCTCTCCCTCTCAACTTTCTCTCTCTACAAGTTTCCAAAAATCATGATCAGCAACTTGATTTCAAGCCTGAACAGAAAGCTGCAGGCGGTCGAAATTAGCAATCCCAGTCGCAGAAGACGAACGAAGAAGACGAGTTACGTTTACAGAGACGATTTGAGCAAGAAGAATCAGCCGCCGTCGCCGTCTCAGCGGGAGGCGGAAATCAAGAAAGTGAAGAAGAGAGTGCGATTTGCAGAGACGGAGCCGGTGATAATCGCCATTGACGGAGAGGAACAGAGCGCGGAGGAGGAGGAAACAGAGAAGAAGGCAGTGAGAATTACGGTGAAAATGACGAAGCAAGAAGCGAATCGGATGCTGTCGAGGTGCTCCGATGGCGGCGTTCTCGAATTCAGAGATGTGGCTTGCGAGCTCATGCGGATTCCTGCTGCTCGAGTTACCTCTGCTGTGGTCGCCAATTGAATTTCCCCCTTCTTCTTCGAGAAGTTCTAGGGCTTTCTTTTTCTCAACTTACATTCATAATTTTTGCCGTTCTTTAATTTAACTTTTTCTAGGAATTACCACATAATATGTTTAATTAGTGTAATCAGGATTTTAGGGTTGTAAATTATATGATACAGAGTATCAAAATTTTGTAGAAACGATATATTTGAATTTTTTTCTTTAATTTCTGGATTCACAACCAATCAACTTAATAGTTTTTCAGTCTTGTGGAGGGTACAGATCGAAATTGAACCTCATCAATTGCAACAGTAGATATGCTCGAGTGCTGTTAAAATATTTCGTTTTTAATTTTCTATTTTTCTAAATTACGTTTATTTCCTCCAAAATGTATTCTTACCTTTCTCAACAATCCATTAATTTTTTTTTTCTTACCAAATTTCAAATATTAAAATACTATTGTTTTCCGTCATTAAAACTTATAGTTATCAAATGAGGTATAAATAACACGATTTTGATGCTTGTTTTCATCTTTTTAAATTTACTATTTATTTGTTTATTCTTAATATAACAAATATGTAATTTGAAGATTTAAACCTCAAACCGATGAGAGTAGGTATTTTTGACACATATTACTGTATCAAAGATTGATGATTCAATCTCTCGTCATAGTAATTATTGAATTAAAAAAAAAAGAAAAAAAGAAAAAGCTCATTGGCACCCTCCATATAGTGTAAATAAAGATTAAATATAGTGTGATTAAAATTTCTAATATTTCTACTAGACAACTATAAAATAGTTTGATGTTATTTTTTTGTTCATGTTTAATTTCATAATTAATTATTTTATTCGTCATATAATAAAATTCAAATCATTTTAAAATTGTAATGATGTGACAAAAATTATCGAAATGTTAGCGTCATTTAGTTGGCCAATACATATTTACCTCTTTACTTGCTAAAGGTTAAAATCCTCCACCTCCAATGGATGGATTGAAAAAAAAAACTTTTTGATCGCATCTGAAATGACTGCAAGTACGTGCATTTTCCTATCAATATCTCTCATAAACTCGATAAAGCAGGTTCGCGAGATGATAGTTTTATGAGAGTAGTATCGAAAGATAGTTGCTGAAAAAATTATTAGAAAATATAGCAACAATTTAGTTGGTAATTTTATTATTAGGTGGCAGCCTCGTTGAATATATTTTCATTTTATTTATTAAGAAAAACTATGAATAAAGGCCGGTTAGGCGTTAACAGAGCTTATGATTGTGCAGCCACACGTTGATCAAGAAAGGCCCAAATAGGATTTTACATTTCTGAATTATATTTCTTTGGTTCGATACATTAAATTCTCTCTATTTACTTGTTAAGTTTTGAAGCTATATGTTTAATCCTAAAATTGACGGTGGTATCTATTTAGTTATTAAATTTTAAAAAACTACAATTATATTTCAATATTTTTTATTTTTAAAATTCATACTGGAGAAGAATTTGAACATGATAAATATCATAGCATATGATTCTATATTCAAACTAAAGTAAGTGTAACTTTATTCTTATTTTATATAATATATATTAAGTCGATGTTAATATCAAAGCCGACATGTGAATTTATATGAGAAAAGATAAGATGCTTGAATTTTATATAAGCCAAAATTAAAGTGTAGCTTTCTAGAAATTACAGCTTTTTGAAATTTGAATTGTCTAAAAAAGTGGAAGCAAGAAAAAGAGAAGAAAAAAATATAGAGAGCATCATTCTTGTGTTTCATATTTTCATACTGACTCATTTAGCCATAAGAAAAGAAAAAATAAATTATAATAATAAGAAAAAAGAAAATTACAGAAAGGAAGAGAAAATAAAAGAGAAAGATAACTTTTTAGCTTTTGTTCTTGCAGTCAACCACACATGGGTTTGGGTTTGGCAGTTGAGAGTTCATTGAATTCCATTCATTTATGAGAAGCTGCTAACTGCAATCAAACCTTCCAACAATTTTGTGGAAATTTAACAAATTTTTTTATTGGTTGGTTTCGGTCGGTTTTTGTCGGTCGTGTAATTATTTTCCAGAGAAATTAGGATTAAAAATTGATTACAAAATTGCAACTCTTATCGTCATTTTAATAACTATTTTGTTGGTAGTTTTTTAGAATGATTTGTTTGATTACTATTTCTTTGAAATCTAAGTGGTTGGCAGAAATGTGTCTTTACTTTTGAAATTTTGGTAAAAAGTATCAAAAGGAACGTTAAAGTAAAATAAAAGAAGCAAAACACATAAAGGCAACTTTTTTTAAAATTATCAAATGGGACCTAACAAGCATATTTAGAGAGTGCAGCGAAACAAGAATTGTTGTTGTATATTGTTTTACATGTTTAAAAAACAAAAGTATCTATTGAGATCGATAGAATAACAAAAAGTTTTGCAAAATTGAAAGAAAATACGTGTAAAGTGAAAAGTAGGTGGACTTGGATGGGTCGAATGTAAAGGCCTCATTTAACCCATGAGAATGCAAGAAAGTAATAGAGATAAATAATTCGAACTTGTGGGCTCGAGAGGATTGAATTGATGTCTAGAAGTTTTCTTAACTATATTTGATTTTAACCTCTTTAAATATGGAACCTATAATTAAGCTATCATACATATACCAACTACTAAATTTATCAAAATTACATCAAATTCAGAGTAAAATTTTAACTTTATGAAAATGAATTTCATGTATTGCTAAAACCAATTAAATCAAATCCATTTCATTTGTTTTGATCAAACTTCTTATTTATTTGACATTACATCAAAAAGTTTGGATTCCTTGATTCATTTTGGACAAAAAAAGATAATATGAAAGATCCGATTCTCTTTCCCCATTTCAAGGAATGATGGGCATCTCAATAAAAAGCAAGCTGGCCAAATATTTTATTTTATTTTTTAAATTTTTAGAAAGATTTGGTTTGATAAGGTAAAAAATGAACGTATATTAATGAAAATTATTTCCCTTGTCTTTAAGCAATCCCGTGAATCTTATTGTCGTTTCCAAAATTTGTTATTTTCTTCTGTTGTCTAGATTTGAAGATCCTCGGTTTTATATTTAGAAAAAAAAAATATATAGATTACCAATATTTAGTGGTTAAACTTTCAAAATTATATAGAATATGAAAATTTTTAATTTTTATGTTTAATAGATTTTTAAAACTAAAAATAAATATTAGATTCAAAATTTGTAGTTCAAAGGCCAATCATATATTTATTTAAGTTTAAAGATCAAGAAGACACGATATTGAAAATTTAGGGATCTGGTAAAAACAATATTGAAAATTTACAAATCTAACTGATAATTCAACAAAATAAAAATGAAAGATAAAAAAAAAGGAAGTTGAAACTACAAAGAAGTATTCGTTTGTATATTAATTTTGTTTCCTTGAGATTACTACAACAAATTTGATTTTTTTCAATGCAAATCTTTCGTCAACAGTAAACAAAAAAACAATGATATAGTTCTTATTCCCAACAAAAAAAAAATAATTTTATCTGCACAATCGTTGCGATAGAACTACCAAGATATGCCCTTGTCGACGAAATAAAAATTCAGGATAGAGCTATTGACGAGTTCAAATTTCGTCAGCATATCTTTGATATATGTCGATACTCACCTGCCGACAATAACAAAAACATTGGCATATTGTTCGACGTGTTTATTTTCATCTGCAAACTACTCTTTTCCCTCTCATTTCTATATCTAAATTAATATGATCGTATCGATGAAAATGTTGTTCTTATATTGATATTGTACCGTTAATATTGTTGACCTACTAATAAGTAAGTATGTCACGGCGGTGGTAGGGGAGTCGGCCTCTTATTTATTGGGGTGAAACCATATTTTATAGAATTTGTCCACACACGGAAAAAGGAGGGCCCTACGCCAATAATTTAGGGAAAAAAAAATATTTAAGAAAAGGAAAATGAATCTATAAGCCAGCCTAATAAATCAAAAACTTTGAACATTTAATACAACTCTAATGAGATCATACATCCAATCTCATTACATTATTTTGTATTTTTTAAAAATTTATTGTCACTCATTAATTTCATATAATTTTTTTTGGTTGGATGAAGGATGGTGAAATTAACTCAATTTTTACTGAGATAAGTAATGTCTCGATTGTATAAACCTTAATTCGATTAATAAAGTCAAATCATATATATTTTTTTAAACTATARATAGAGCATATTTACAAATTTAATATCATATATATACTTGGAGGCAATTTAATAAAAAAAAAATTAGATTTCATTTTCATATTTAATTTCTGGCACTTATTTTGAAGAATTTATTTTGGTGTAGTTTTCATGGATGAAATATTTGGTTTTTATCCTTAAACTTTAATAAAAATCTATTTAAGTCATTATCGTAAATCTATTTTTATTATGTGTGGAGATTCATAACATTCAAAAAAGATGTTATATTCAAGTTTAAGATATAAAAAAAAGGACAAACATACACAATAATCTCTATTATTCTATCTCTATATATGTTAGATTTACATATAATGCATCTAAACAAAAGTTCAAACTAAAGAGGCTGTCTCTAATGAAAACAAAATGTATTATAATTATTAATTACAACTTTTGGTTCATTTTCCAAAAGTAAAAAAAAAAAAAACGAAGAAATTGAAAAACCTAAACTAAAAGGAGAGAGAGGTGGGTGCAAAAAGAAATGATTTAGGACCCATATTTGCACCCATTTTTGTACTAACCAAAAAAGAAAAAGTTCTACTCTTTTTCTTCATTTTTCCTTCTCACAATGGTCGACTAAAACTTGATACTGATCGATAATCATCTAAGTATTTGTGTTCTATCTCTGCATGTGATCGGGGAGTTCGGGGCACTCCACGATGCTCTCCAAAGAGGGTTTCCAAGAAGCACTTGTGTTGAAATCAAGTGCTTCTCGAGAAATCACTTTCCTCGATCTCCTACCTCTCTCGATCTGTATTTCCTCCAACAAATCTTCTAAGTTTCTCCCTCCTCTCTCATTGATGTGCTCCATTAGCCACTCCAATTCTTCCTTGGTGAGCACAACTTTGATCCTCATTCCTCCCTTCATCTCCTTCTTCTCCTCCTCTGCCGCTTCCTCTGGTTTCCACACTGCCTCCACGCAATTGCCCATGCCTCGCCACCTATTTACCAAAATGCCCCTCCCCGCCTCCCTGTCTTTCCCCTCGATCAGCTGAGAGAAAAGAGCCACCAAGGAAAGGGGGGCTTTATAGGCAGAAGGCTCCCTTAAATTATTTAATTTAATAATGATGATAATAATATTGTTTCTTTTTCTATTTTTTTTATTTGTAGTTTTCTTAGTGACAACTAATTCCCATGCTACGTGATAAGATATGTAGTTTTCATAGACGGGTCAGAATCAATCTTCTTTTACTTACTATCGTGAAGATTTGAATAAATTTGAATAATATTTTCATGTTTATGGATTGGTAGGTACCGTACCACAATCAAAATTTTGATAAGTATTTATTTATGTCATTTTGAATTGGTTAATTTTCTGTCAGGAATTTAGTTTCAGTCTGATATTTTTTTTTTGTTTTATGCCTCATTACATTGGAATTCATTTTTTTTATCATAGCGTTAAAAAACACTTATTAATTAATAGAGCAAGTTAAAATGTTTGGTTTCCAAATAATTTTAAAATGATCAAATTGTCAAAAGAATATTATATTCAATAATAAATTCAAATGAATAAAATATTATATTGTCAATATATTATATATATATATATATATATATATTGTTTATGCAAGGATATACACAACAGTGTATTTCAGGTTGCAGCTCGAACTCGGCCTCCGGACCGATCTGAATACTTGGGCGGACCTGCACAAAAAGGTGAGCACTCCGACGATCAAGTCAGTATAGGTCGGATTCCCAGTTTAGTTCGAGGTCAGAAAATCATCGTACCTGATCGT
>NW_019104496.1:839223-863502 GCF_001995035.1 Momordica charantia
CGGTAGGTCGGACCTCGGCCAGGTTCACCTCGACCCTCATACTTAGCATCTGTCAACGCTAGTGGTGGTGATCTCGGCGGGTGGAGCTGGGGCATGACTCATGGGTCGCCCTGGAGCACTAATGGCTGTCCTCCCCGTGTCTACGGTATTCTTTCCCCCAAACATATACATACATACATACATACATACATACATACATACATACATACATACATACATACATACATACATACATACATACATTCAATTGCTAAAACATCATTACAATAAACCAATAAATATTCATAAATGGTTCTAAATTATTTTTAAAAACCAACTTTCAAACAAAATCTATATAGAAATTATATATAAAAATTATTTAAGCAAAGCATTGCTCATCCTTCAATGCATAAAGAAAAAGGTTAATTTTTTCCAAGTTCAATAATGCGAGGGATGAGAGAAGATGAAACATAAGAGAAGATCGAACTATCAACTCTGAGATGCAATATTGTTATCATCCAATAAATTATGTTCGAACTAGTAATTACAAGTTATTTTTCAATCATATATCTAGTGGTTACGTGGTTACGATAAATTTCATGTGCAATTTACTAGTGCATAGCGGAGACACGTAATGCTACATCCCATGTGCTTTCTTGTAGATTTACCAAAATTTTCCTTTCCATCACTCTACCACCACTTGTTCCCCTCCAAAAGGAAATTAATTATTATTTAATAAATGGTCCTACACTTGTTGGCTTTTTATGCGTTAGCCTTCGGAATAATATTACATTTATTTTTCAAAAAATAATTTCCAAACTAAAAACAAAATTTGAATAATTTTTTAATCATACAGTCATGTGAATTACAAAGCCTTGATCTTATGTGCTTAAACCACGGCGCGTTTAAAGGAAAAGCATACTATAAAACAATCTCATATGAAAATGATGTGTATAGTTGGACATCATTCAATAAAAATATTTTAATTAATTTTTACTAAGAAAACAATGCATTAATTCATTTGCTTTAAATTGGTTCCGTTCGAATTTGATAGAAAATTTTGTACTTACCTTCTTCCTAAAAATAAAAAATTAATAATTACTAATGTTTTTTTTTCTTTTGAATTAGGAAATAAGAGATAAATAAGAGAAAATAGAATTTACTAGTAACATTTTTCTGTTTTCTTGTCCGTCTAGCTACGAAAGTGAAGGCAGAATAGTTAATTTCAAAAATAGGATAAAAATTGTTTGTGATGATCAAACTATTCAAAGTGATCTATGTGAGGAAAGACATGCACAAAGAGAACAAACACTTCTATAAATTAATTAAGAATCCGACCTATGACTTTCAAAGATAAGAATCAAATTTGCATGCCTACGAAAAATTATTGTCTATTTAAAGAAAATGGATAGTGAATAATATATTACATTGTTGCTAGAATTAGTTAAATGGTTACCTTATGTGAGAATCCAAGCTATTCAAAAGTACTATGGTCGAGCTCGATAGATCCATCGATGGCCATGACATATTTTCAAAGTAATCAGGAGAAAGTCACGTGTAATGATTTTTTAATATCACTCTATGTGGTAGGTCGTATTTTACCCTCCAATAAAATTGATAAAAAGTCGATGTCATCGATCAACTAAAGAAACTGCCACCGTTATTTTATTTATCTAATGTTAAAAAAAAAGAGAAAAATAAATAACCTCTAGCCATGCATTAGACCAAATCAATAAGGTTGATGTCAATGTTGATTTGATGTTTACTTCGATTAGCATTGATTGACTTTCAACCCTAAATTTGAGGGCAAACGGTAAAATTTCATCAAATCACGATACCTATCTACTCAAGATATTGAATATTCTACTAGCTTTCTTTGACTCGAAAAAATATCATAAGATCAAACAATGTAAATTAATTTTTAAGAACTTTTAAATAAGCAATAAGTTAAGAAAAATGATATGATAATTAGGTCGTGTTTGGATGTGAGGATAGAATTAGTGATTTTGAAAAAATAGATTTAAGTAGAATTGGTTTTCCAACCTCATTTTCTAAGTAATACCTTAAAAATCAATTTTAATTAATTTCAAGTTTTTTCAAAAATAATTTTTTTAATTTGCCAAAATGATAAATGAAAAGAAAAGTGATTTTTAATTTTTCTGCAATGTTAGCAAAATTGATCCAGACTCTTTTCTACGACTTTTTATCATCTAATTAGAGACTAAGTATCAAATTCATATCTTTGATTAATATTTCAAACACCAAATTTTATTTATTTTTTGCTTAAGGATTTGCTCGGCGTAGCTGCTTTACTTTTCATTTGAAAAAACAAACTATTAATTAATTATAATTCCCTTTTACCTATTTTTAAGGGCATCTTTTATAAATACTTAACTAATTTTTTAATTGTTAAACTAATTGGGTTCCTCTTATCGATGTTTGGTTATTATTATTTTTTAATAATTTTATTTATTTTTAAGAATAAATATTTTTCTCTAAACTAATTTTTAAAATATCATTGTTTTGACTCTGTTGGAATTTGATTGGGAGCCAAATGGCACAATCACACACGAACCAGAATGTGAAATTGTTTCGACACGTGAGAGACAACTTGTAAAGAGTATAATAATAAGATACTTAGATAGTGAATTCTTTAGTTGATTGATATTCTATGATCATGTATTGATGAAGTCTTGAAAGATAGTATAATTATATAAAAGTTTTTGAAAATTTCATTCATGTTTGTAAAAATATGAGAAAACAAAAAAAAATTTCTGAAAATAAAAGTAAAATACAAAATAGTTTTTTTTTTTAGTACAATACAAAATAGTTATAAAGTAGACTCTAAATTAATCAGGTATATGTCTACATCACAAAGTTGGTGTAAAATAATGATTAATAGTTTAATAACATGGTTTTTTTTACTTAATTAATAATAACATGTCAATATATAGTCTATTTGAAGTGTGGAATTTTAAAATGCAAGTGATAAAGTTCCGGTAGAAATTAAGGCTATAATTTAACATTTAATGCATAGTGCTAAGGTACCTACACTAAATTTTAATATACAATGTCTCTATGCACTACTAATGGAGTGGAAAATTTTTCAATATCATACTTATTTTGGTTTATATCCCTTTCAATTAATGGAAAAATTATTCAACCTAGTTAAATTCGGTGTGATTTAAAGCGTTTTTTTCAGTAACGTGTATAAGTATTTTTTTACCAATTATAAATATTTTATTAAAAAAATCCCAATTTTTTGAGTTTGAGAGAGTTTTAATACGTGGACTATAACTCTTTCTATAGATATTTTAAAATAACGTTAGTTAAATAATTAATGTGATACATTTTATTTTTATTTTTATTACTTTTTTTACAGGATACACTTTATAATTTTTACCCATTGTATTTTAACATGACTCACACCACTTTACTTTTAGTTTCACTTCAATAAAGATAATTGTCCTTATTTATGTACTATGGATCACTCTCTTTCTAAACTAATATGAGACTTTATTTACACACCTTACAATCCTAACAATGTAAAAATTAATAACCACCAATTTGAAAAAACTTTTCTAAATATGAATATCTAAACGATAAAAATTAATTGGTGCAAAGAATCCATCAAAGATTTGAATCTCTTCATCTTATTGAAAGAAAAATAGAAAAAATAGAGGTCAAAAACTTTAATATTTAGAGAAAGCTAAATATGCAAATTGATAATCTCACCTTAGCAAGATCTTTTTATGAAAAATCATTTGCAATGCATATTTTGTATGTGGTCAATTTTTTCTTTTTTTAGTTCCATAAATATGTGGGGGTGAGGATTTTGAAATATGGTTCTCGTTTTTTAAAATGAATTATTTCAAATATATCACTATCGAAAATTCAATAATTTTATTTTTCTAGTTAAAACTAATAAAAAATATATGCACATAGTTGAATTCATTGCGATGTTTTCCTTATTTCAAAACCCATGATATTTAATTGCTATACTACAAAATCATGATATTTATGATGCAATCAAAGGAAAAAAGTTCTACATAAAAACTCTATCATGTCGGTGTATTATATAGTTTTCTTTCTTCTTTTTTTTTTCTTTTAGATAAATGCATCATATAGTTGTGAGTATAGTAAAACAATTAATAATTGAGCATTAATTCAATATATTGATATTTGACCCATTTATGCTGACAATAATGTCCCCACGAGCCAGCCCATTAATGGCATAAAGAAAGCAGAGGCACCTACCCTTTTGGTCCATTGAAAGGGACATTTATCTAAATATTGGAGAATATATACCAAAAATTAATATCTGCTTTTCATTTTTCAGCAAATTATTTTTAAAAATTACAGTCTGTGGCCCAAGTGATTTGGACTGGATTTAAGGTTTTTTGGGGTCTCGTGGTGAGGTAACTCTGACATATTATTCACGTGTATTTCTCAATTAATTTAATTTGTTCAAAAACTATTTTATATATATTCGAGCTTCAATTTAGAAAAAGATAATTGGTAATTTATCCATTAAAGTATGTCAAATTAAAAAGTTTGGTAGCATTATTTTGTTGGGAAATTAATGGTCTTGAATAATTTTCACTTCTAAAGAAATATCAAACATAAAATAAGGAAGAAAAATTGTAAACACAAAAATAAATGACACAACAAATTATATCGTTTTATCATTAAGTGCTACATCCAGTTATTCACCCAAAGTAGGTAATTCACTAATATTGTTTGGGATTGATTACAATCTGAGGTCCTAACGAAAGCTAATATAATACAATTACTTTAAGTACAAGAACGAAAAACACTCACTAAACCTACGGGATACAAATTCCTTTTTAACATTGTCCACAACTACTCAAGTCTCTTTTATTTGGATTATGTACAAATGAAACTTTAACATAAGGATTCTATTTATAAGAGGTCAAATATCATAATTCTTATAAAAAAACAATATTGTAATCCTTATAAGATATCATATCCTTGTAGGAATAAAATCTTTTTTTTTTTCATAGGACATGGATTTTCTGTTTTGACTCTATTATTTCAACATATTTCAAACAATATCACAAATAATTAACAGGTAAATTAAATGATTATTATAATTAATTTATATGTAATATATGAAGATTAATATCACGTCAAACTATATATTAAATTTGAGATTTTTGACGTTATTTTTATACACCAAATATAAATTTGTGCTATTTTTATAAGTTGCTACATACTTGAGAATTTGATTTTTTAACAAATTAAATAGCATTTGCTCAAATTGAAAAATAAAAAATAGAAAGTGTAGTGGTAAGTATAACTACAACAGTAGTCGTTAAGGTGTAATTGCAATGATTTCATGATTTCTAAAATTTAATTATAAAATTATGACCATGGTAATTAGTATGTAATATGTCTCTTAAGGTCAAAGATTCAAATCTTACCCTCATTTGTTGTATTAAAAAAAAAACCATAAAATTGTGACAAATCCTACCTTTTTTCCTCTTAATTTTGAGTTGAATAATTTTTTTCAAGCGATTTCTAAAAAATTAACAAGACACTTAATCAATATTCTAAATTGATGTTCACACTTTATAATTTTAGCGATAATTTTACATACAAGTCTTGTCTTATCTTGCTACACTTATACCTTGATTCTTGTGTCTAGTCTCTCTCACCCTTAAATTTATTGTCTCCATGTTCTCTCTCATTGGCCAAAGTTCATCTTATTTGGTTGAGATTGTTAATAATATTACATTGTTACCGATAAATCTAAGTTTTAAATACTATTTTGATCTATGTACTTTTATTTTTATTTATTTTAATTTTTAACTATTAAAATGTAAATTTAATTTATATTTTCAAATTTCAAAATATTTATTTTGGTAAAGTGATCCTTTTGATTCATTTATTGTTATTTTTATCTAATTTATTTCAATCATATTGATATTTCATTCAGTAAATTTCTTTAAAATATATCTATAAATTTGTATTAAAGGATTTAATTAGATATAAAATTTATGTTAAAATTTTACAAATATAGACTAAATAAGTCATTTTTTTAAAGTAAAGAAATCAAAACCGATGTTTTAAAAGTAGAATGACTAAAATGAATAAAAGTTTAAAGTACATACACCAAAATAAACGTTTTAAAAGTACACTAAAATTAACTAAGGCCAAAATTATCAAAATAATAGTTAAACCTAAATTTAATCTTAGTCAATTATTATAAACGATAGTTTAAACATTTATTTTTCAATTTGTAACACTAAAATGAACATGGAATCCAACAAAAGTAACTATTTTTGCCTGGTTTGGATTCCATTTCTACATAACACAAGACCAGTATCCGACAGTCAATTGGTTTTAGGTAGGAAAACGACATAGTTTCATTAAAACAAAAACTTATAGAAATATAGTGTTAAAACTTTATTATTATTATCATCATTATTTTATAATAGCTCTTAATTAAATTGTTAAAATTGTTGCTGGAACACATGGAAATGACCAAGATTTCTCCCGGAGACGTTACCTAATACACTGCCTTGGCCAGCTCTCCTTTAGAGAATGTTTGAAAAATATTGTAGTTCACACTTTGGAGTCAAAACCTAAGATTTGCTCTATTTCTCTATTTAAAATGCATATCTGTCAATATCTAACCTATATATCTTTCTTTTCTTTCCTTTGCTCTTATTCTTCTTCTTCTAACCCATTCAAAACTACACGAGGCTTGGACCTCGTCTCTCCGAATAATCTCAATATGTATGGTATGTAAGACGATTTCCACGTATTGAGGTCAGAATGAAATCAGGTGTCTTTGTACTCCGTTGGATATGATTGGTGAATCTTTAAAGTTGTAATCACGTGACTTCTTCTTTGAATAATATGAACGAGAAGCTAATTTATAAATTCTCGAATAAGGAGAGATAAAAACAAGAAGACGACGCTTTGTTCTTTTTATGAAGTTAGAGAGTGATGGGTTACTTTGTTTATTAAACAAGTCACGAATCGAATCCCCACCTAGTTCATAACTTATACTTATAATTGCATGCATCACTCCAACGCTATTGTGCCAAACTATTCATTTTATTTTTTCATTTGTTATGTCGAATCAACCAACGTTTATTTAATGCCAAAACGAGCATAACTTAGAGAATCACAATTGACATATATCTCAAACCAAGAGGTTGTGAGTCCGATCCTCCACCCCCATATGTTATATTAAAAAAAAACTAACGTTTATTTAATAGACATGTCACGTCATCGTTTAGTTTAAAACATAAACTACATGGGATCACAATTCAAAGTTCGATTATGTAATTAAAATATTTTGAAGTCTAGGGACTCGAAAAATCCAGTCTTAGCACAAATATTAAATTCAGTACATAACACCATTATTTTATTTATCACGTTGACAAAATATTAATGGCAATGTGAGAATTTTAACATGTAGTATAGACTGCAACCAAAAATGGACGCAAGGGATGGAGTGGGATTCTCAGCTGGGTTTGGGCCCAATCAACATTCATGGGTCAAAATGGGCCTTAATATATGCTCGGCCCAATATTTCGCTTGATGGACCTCCCCTGCCCTTTTTATTGGGCTTACACTATGCCAGACCAGCTCTCTTCTTCGCAAATCAGAGCGAGCCCATTATTTTTCATAGGTCTCCTTTTTAATTATTGGTATAAATAATTTTTAACTACAAATTAAATATTGGTTCATAAGATAATTACAAATATATTTCTTTTCAATTTATTTAATACCAATAAAATTGATAATAGTAACTAAGTCGTTTTTTTTACCTCTTTTTGTGCTTTTTTTAATATGTGGATTTACGTAATTCATATTAAACTTAGCTATAATTAATATGAAAGATAGTAATTATGGATTACTCTGTATTTTACTTTCCTTTTCATTTGATTGAACTGTTATTTTTAATTTTTTTTTTACAATATGAGACTCATTATTGGGGTGAACCCACAATATTTACAAAAAATATAGAAATCAAGCCAAAACAGTTTTTTTTTTTTTAGAAAGGGAAAATATTATTAAAGAAACATGAAACGTGGGCTACATTCGAGGGGTAAAAAACCTAAGAAACTTCCAAAAGAAAAGGGGAAATTAGAGCACCAAAAAGAATAAGCTAAATTAGTTAAGCAAAATTAAGCTAAAGATTGAGCTGGCATATTCAAGTTCTGAGAAGTTGGTGGAACGAAATGGAGGTGAAATTAGAGATGGATTTATGTAGATAACCCGTTTAATTCGTCTTCAAAAGTTAGAAATTTCTCCATTCACCAACTTAACAGCGGCGGGTAAACAATCAGATTCCACCAAAAGCTGGTGGCAATTAAAAGATGTAGCAAGCCACGTACCAAAATAGTTTGAGCAATATATCAATTGGTTTAGTTTCACAGCATTTAAGCCAATTAATAGTCATCTAATGTCACTTCAATTGAGTTTAATATTTTTTTTTTTTTATTGATGATCCTTTCAACTTTTAAAAGAAAAGTCAATATCGCATTGATTTTCAATTTTCTTTGAATTATGAATTGGTGAAGAAAAAAAATATAGTCAAACTTACTCATTGAGATAATACTTGGCATAATTGACCAAGACACAGCTTCATAATCTTTATAAATTAAGATATTATCTTTATGCTAACTATGTATTTAGTATTATATTAAAATAATTCGCATGACTACCTAACGACGAAAATATATAATAAGAACATAATCGTCATTTTGCTGAACAACTTATATTAACTTGATTGAAATTAATAATAAATTAATATACAGCATCTAGAAGTATTTGGAACAGATTGTTCCTTTGTTTTGGTCAAGTATTATAATAATAAAATAGCTAGAAAGTTGGAAAAATACCTAAACGATTTTAGTTTCTATTTTCCTTTCAATAATAAAATTCATAGTTCAAACTTGAAAGTGGAGTGGAAAGAGAGTGGGGACACAAATTATTGGAAATATAACTAATAGAGAGGGAGATGTTGAAATTTATATTTTAAAAAAATAGTTTTTTTTTCAATAAAATGTTTACCATAATTTTTAAGGCAAAAAAAGAGAGGATTTTTGTTGTTTTAATCTTTTAAAATTATATTGACCAAATTAAATGATAAAAATCAAATTGAAATTAAGTTCAACTATATAAACTAGATTGTCAAAACGAGCATAACTCAACGATAATTAGTATATCTTCAATCAAGAAGTTTTGAGTTCAATTCTCATCGTTAATTTAACCTAAATATTATTGAAAGCATGATAATGTTAGTGTGTTATATATTTGAATTAATATACATAAAAACGTAATAACAAAAATATCTTGCCAATGGTTTTAAAATAAAAACCAACATAAAACAATATTAAAATATCATAATGCAAGATGATTAAAAAAAACAATAAACAAAAAAGGTTGGCCGCCAAATGCAAAATTATAGTTTGAAATTTCACTTAATGACACTTCTTAACCAAATTGTTAATTACTATTTTTGATTAAGACATCCTTTTAAAATATGTACAATCCTGTTGGTGTTTGGAATTTTTGGTTGAACAGTAATAATTAAATTCTACTTATTTTTGTTTATTTTAGAAGTGATTGTTTGACTGCAACACATTTTTCAACACGCCCTTGACATTGACTCGAACCTACTATCATTTTGACTTTCTTTGCTTCATCCTTCATCATTTATTTATATATAATAAATGATTTTGAAATATTTTCTGTTGTTTTTTAATTTGTAATTGAATGATGCGTAAAAATTAACGCTATTGTTCATATTGTTCATATATGTTATAAATAATAGTTTTGATTTTTAAAGAAAATAATACAAATTAAGAAAAGAAAAAAATAATCAATGTAAGATTCTTTGTTCTTTTTAGATATAGATTAAATTTAATTATGTTGATTTAACCAATTAAAAGGGAGAGAAGAGGCATAAACCAATATGCATTTTATGTCCAGTATTACATTCAACTAAATTAAATATACACCGACATGAACTTAACTTAACCATAATTAGCACCCGTCTAATCAGAAGTTTATGGCTTCGAATATCTTGTACTAAAAAATAAAAAATAAATTCTCAATTAGATATATTTTTTATCCATATCATTGAAATTATATTTTTCATTACCGAAGACCAAAGAATGGTAATATAAAATACGAATTCCAACAAAAATATAAATTCAAATATTATGATCAATTTATAGTAAATAAAAATACTATATTGGTATAAAAAAACAAAAACCATATATTAATTTAGAAGGCACCTTATAACATGCGCCATTTAAATGTTTATATAATAATCCTCTTTGATTACTTTGATTCTTCTTAAAAAAAAACGTCTTTGATTTAAGACAAATCAACAGTTAGACAAAGTTTCTTGAAATTACAAATATACCCCCGATTTTTTTTAATTAATTTATTTATTACATAAATTGAAATTCAATGAACAGCCAACTGCGAACAGAAAGACGAAACCAGAGACTCTCAATTCTCATGCTCTATCAGCTCTCCGTGATCTCTACGATCGGAGCTCAAAAATGGCTGCCTCCAAATTCTGCCTCGCCGTCGTCTTCCTCTTAGCTTTCTTCTTCCCTAACGGGGCCGAATCGCAGTTTCTCTGCAGAAGCACCTACTGCGGCGGAGGCAGCTCGCCGCCCGTTCGATTCCCGTTCCGACTGAAGAATTCGCAGGATCCTCGATGTGGTTACCAGCCGGATTTCGACCTTTCCTGCAACAATCGGAACAAGACGATTCTAAATCTTCCGATCGCCGGAGACCTCGCGGTGGAGAGGATCGATTACAGACTTCAGACGTTGTGGATCAACGATCCGGATCAATGCTTTCCGAGACGACTCCTGGCGGAGTCTTTCAATCTGCAGGACTCGCCGTTTATGTCCTTCTACAGATCCGAAAACTTCACCGTCCTCAATTGCTCCTATGACGTCGAAACGCTGCCGTTCGATCGCGTCCGGAAGATCAAATGTATGAGCGGCGAAAACTACTCTGTAATCACCGTGCCGGACAGAGACTACGCGATGGTTTCCGCTTTCCTGCCGGCGCCGTGTAACGTATGAAAACAGAAATATATAGAAATTTGAACATTGCGATTGAAACGAAATCGCCGTCGTGTTTGGATTTGAAATCGATGATGTTTGTTTTCGTCTGTGCGATTGTGATCAGGTGATTGCGGCGAAGAAGCTTCCGTCGTCAGGGATGGCGATTGAAGAAGGAATGGTGCTGAAGTGGAGTGAGCCGGACTGCGGAAACTGTGAGTCGCGCGGCGGAGATTGCGGATTCAGAAGCAATTCGAGTGCAGAAATCGAGTGTTTCAATCTTCCGAAGAGCGGTATGTAAATTTGTTTATTCACTCTCTGTATCCCATCCGAATTTCTTTTCCGGCAAGAATATTTGCGAAGTTCAATAGTCGAGATTTTCCCCCGGCGGAGCCGTGAATCGGAAATTGCAGAGTCAACCATGGAAGAAGTCAACTAAAAAGAGTGCGGAAGGCTGGTTTGTTCACAAGACGAAGAAACTTGTGTCCACCTCCACAAATTCTAACAAATTAAAAAATTTAAGAGGATAATAACAGTAATTCCTCCAGTAGCCTTTTTTTTTTTGGAAAAAAAAACTAAAAGATTTTGCAAAACAAAAATTTGAAGGAAAAAATAGTTTTGAAAAATAAATAGTCTTTGAAGCAGTTCTGTATGTTAATTAAAAAAAAACATAAAAAGTTTATTGTTTTTCATAATTTTTTTAATATTATTTGTAGATTTTGAAACAAATGTAAAATGTGCTTTTATTTCTTAATCCTTGTGTTGTTTTTTCAGATTTTCACAGGCATAATCATAAATTGATATAATTTCTTATTTATAAAATGGATGAAGAATATTTAAAATTAAAATATGCGGAATATTTTTTAAACTAAACGTCAACGTTTTCAATTTTTGTTAAAGGAGCTCGTTAGACCAATTCCTTGTGGTTTATAGGGATTTCGAGGGGTGCCAAGTACGGGTTAATCATTGGCGTGGGGATCCCAAGCCTCCTTTTATTAATTGGGCTGGGCTGTTGCATATGCGGGAAATTCAAGGTCTTCACTCGGTCCAATCAGCGAATGATAAACCTCTCCTACTCAATGGGCCACGAGCCAACTTCCGTCGTAGCAGGCCTTGATGGGCCGACCATCGAATCGTTCCCCAAGACGCAGTTGGGTGAGAGCCGACGGCTGCCGAAGCCCAATGACAACACGTGCGCCATATGCTTGTCAGAGTATCAGTCGAAGGAAACCATCCGGACCATACCGGATTGCGACCACTATTTCCATGCCAACTGTGTGGATGAGTGGCTTAAATTACATGCCACATGTCCGGTGTGCCGAAACTCGCCAGACGAATCCCCCGCTGCCACCACACCTTCTTCTTCATCTGTCTCGAGGTCATCACCGTCGGTGACTTCATTGTCTCTCCATGACTCCGGAAGGTTTTAAGTATGACTCTCACATTTGTATATATCGAATGATTTGTAATGCTTTAAATCTTAGCATAACTTTGAGAATGTTGTGTTTTTCTTGAGTTTCATTATCTAAAAAACACACAAAAATGATTGCAAAACAAAAGTTCCTTTTCAGTTTTTCTTTTTATAGGTTGAGTTTTATAAGAATTGTGATAGAATGATTAATAAGATTAATTCCAAATATTAGAAGTTTTATTCGTATTTCTATATTTTAGACGTGAATATGGATGCCGTTGGTTATGTAAACATGGTTTGACCTATTATAATGTTTGGTATAAAACTATAGTAAAAATATAACGATGCGATCAACGAAGTCATCCAATAGGTGGGCTGTGATATTGAACATCGATTTATTTGTGGAGACCGATAATCTGGAGGTTACCCAAACCCTAAACAATAAAGAAGTATACCTTATGAAAGTGAATATCTTCAAATTCATAACTTTGATTTAACTATCCAAATAAAAAGTTTACGTCACATTAAGAAACATAGAAACTTAAGTTTAGTTAACTAAGCTTAGTTATCTAGGAACTAGCAAGATACAAACTTTCTTCCAAGAAACTCAAAGATCTGGGTGAGAACCTTGCCTTCTTGGCTTTTTGGTTTTCAATAACTCCCATGTTTTAATTTCCTATTTTTCTTGTATTTTCTTTTCTCAAAATAAGAAAAAGAGGAATATATAATATATATCTTCAAAAAAGTATATTTATATATACTCTTTCAACATTCTATTTAAACAATTATCTTTTAATCAAACTTATAAAATAATTACAACTAAATCTTGCCATTATAAGAATTTTATTAGTCAAAATCTGAAAAATGTATCCATTATCCTTCAACTAAGTTATTATATCTTTGCTAACTTATGCATAATTTAATTGATTAAGGTATCTATCTCCGATAAAAAAATTGTGAGTTTGAATCCTCACCTCTATATTTTATACTAAAAAAATTAAATTATATTCAAAAAGTAATATAAGGTATGATGATAAAATATTAAATAGTCACGAACCTAAACGTGAGAATGTTGCATTACAATTATACATATATAAAATTTTCTTATTATGGAACATTACATTAAGCATGGAGTTGCCGTTGTACCTATATTTATAAAATTGTTACAATATCTAACGTTATTTAATATTCACAATTGCCTATATTTCCCAAACCTAATGAATTTATATTTTGATTTAAAAATGTCAATATACACATGTATCATATTATAATTTTGATAGTCTCGTATTTTTAATCCAAATTCCAAATTAGTTTGGATAGGGATTTCATTCAACGACGTGAAATCTAACTTCTTGATGTGTTCAGCTATCCATATATCTCACACGTCTAGGATTCTAAACAGTTTGATTCGAATTGGCTTTTTGTCAAGATCAGTGTTGTAATTGATCTTGGTTTTTAGTAAGTTTTTGGTTTTGGCTTGCACTTCTACCGTGGTGTATCAAATCTATCAAATCAGCTAATACTTGTTTAACCTCAACTAATTAAAGTTCCAAATAAACCACCACTCAACCCACCACTCAACCCAAAAGTTTTTCGAACACAGGACCTCCCGCTCTGATACCATCTTAAGAATGAATAAACCACCACTCAACCCAAAAGCTTAAACTAATGGGTTGGGTAAATTTAATTCATTTATATGGATTCTAACAAATTGTATAGCACAATTCAGTAGTTAAGTCATTTATTACTACCTCAAATGCCAAAAGTTAGATCTCCGTCCCACTAACTTGAAAAAAAAAAAAACCAACAATTGCCCATTTTGGCGCAAAGGCATTAATAAACAAAGACAATATTAGAGTTATCATTTAAAATTTAGGCTAAATATATATTTTAGTATTTTTTTTGTGTATAATTATCTTTTTCAAATTTAGTTCTAATTATTTAAAATTAGTTGATAATAAACTTACCAAATATAATACTTAATGGATTGATAACAAATTAGAAGATGTCAGGTATCATTCCAGAGACAAAAATTTATAATTTATCCTCTAAATTTTAAAGAAATTAGAAACATTTTTGAGTTTTATTCTCTTAGATAGCATTTTTATTATTATTTAAATTTTCACAAATTGATGATAACTTTATTTTTAGTCCATTTTAATATTCACTAATGATGATCGACTAAATTAAACAGTCCTACAATTTTCTTAAACAGAAGAGACTAAATTAAAAAAAGAAAAAAGAAAAATCCAAAGGCTAATACATAGCCTAAAAGAAACTATCAATCAAAATTAAAAACATCAAATTAGTAAATTAAGGGGAAAAAATAAAAAATAAAAAATAAAAAATCGAACTCAACGTTTCGTGTCTTCTAAACCCAAAACCCCTCGTTTGTAAGCGCCAGGCTTCGATTTCCGGCACTGTCCTTCCGGCCTCCTCCCTTCTCGCCTCCATTCTTGCGATCGCCGGCGAGTTTACACTCAGGTACTCATCTGTGTTGCTTTTTCATCTCCTTAACCAGCTCCTAATCTGATTAGTGTTCGTCATCGAGATGTGTTCCAAGCAGATTTACCTAATTCGAACCGCTAAAAATGTTGTTTTCTTTTCGCTGTTTACTTTCTTCACTGTCTTGCTAAAGCAACACCCAAATCAAAGTAAATATATCACTTGCAGTTGAAAAGCAAAGCGAGCAATCTGAGAAAATTAATCAATTACATGACTGCACTCTAGGCAGGTAACCTCAATTTGCCTCGTAAAAAGGCTTCTCGTGTAAAAGAAGAAGGATTCAATTTGGCGGTAATGAATAAGATGTTAGGTTTTCCTCGCCCCTTATGTGTTGTCTTACTTATCAATTTCGAGCTATTTTCGCATATTTAATGAAGATTTTGAAAATAAGAACGTATTTGCTTGTCGGTTATTGATATTTGCAACCAACGTGCAGTTTGGGGAAGGACAGTTCATTAAGTAGCTGGAAATACCGGTAAAAGGGTGGCTATACGATTTAACGGCTGATGGATGTTATTTAAGTGCACAAAAGAGTTAGGGCAATGCACGATTTGGGTGATAAGAAAAATTTTCATAGAACACTCTGGTCTGCCCCCCGCAACAATCTGGGAGTTGGGACAAAATATGGACTATACCCTTTAATTCATACTCATTTAAAAAAGAATGTAATAGAAAACTTTATGAAGCATGTGGGGTTAGATATGGTGTCTATTCTTATCATGTCCGAATCTATTGGCATGTCATTTAATATGGCTTTAAAATTTAAAAAACTTTTTATTGTTCCATTTTTAACTCGAATAATTTTTGATATGATTACTTGTTCTCGTTAGACGATATCAATGGCTTACAGGCGCAGCCTTTGCACAAGAGCAGATCTTGTAGCTCGGCGGTGTCATCCATCATTTAGCATTTTTCTTCATCATACTGATGACCGTAAAGATCAACATTTGGATGGAGATTCAGTTTCCCCTGAAAAAATCAATAATTTCCTTCAGAGGAGATCATTTGGAACCAGCTTTAACAAGTCATCCAGGTCTAATTTTTTTGCTCATGATAGAAGATATCCAAACACTTTCTTCTCGTCAAGTGCTGGTTCCTTTTTCTGCCGCTACATGTCAAGTACTATAGGTGGAGGGTCTGAAAAAATTGAATTCATGAGTGATGTTGCAGAAGTTCTCACAGATACAACAGTTCAATCGGCAGTATCTCAGGCTGCTGTAGCTAATGAAGTAGCCATTGCTGCTGCTGATTCTTTTCTTCCTGTCAAGGGTTTGCAGTACTTTATAGATTCTATGCATTCTTTTACTGGTTTAAATTGGTGAGGACCCCCATTTTTTCACACTTGGATTTCGTTGTCATATATCGTGCCATGAAATTTTTGTAACTAACAATTCACGCAGGATCTGACTTTTTGAATCCATCAGGTGGGCTTGCATTGTATTAACAACCATACTGATTCGTGGTGCAACATTCCCACTTTTGATAAATCAACTCAAGTCTACTGCAAAGCTTACTGTATGTGTCAGTTTTTGGTTCTGCATTTCAGATGCACTTTATTTTTTAGTCTTTTAGACAAATGCAGTGGTGAATTCCACGATGCTTACATGATCCGTTCCATGAGTGAACACAAAACATGACTTATTGACTGCTTCAAGGTAACATCAAGGAATTTATTTTTTTGAGCTTTCCACCCAGTGCCTTGAACCTTAGAAAAATATTTAATCCAGCCTTAGCTCACACTCTGCAATCGAGGAGCAGTCTTTAAATAAATAATTGATATTGCCTTGACCTAAAATATTGCTGTTGTAAGCAATATTTTCCATGAGATTCTATTTCTCTCTAAGAGATATACATCTGGGTTTTTTGGATGTTTGGAGATACCCTAAAAAAATCTTGGTTCAAGCCCCTTAGGTTGAAAACTGAGTAACTTAAAATTTTGTTGTCTTCCAGAGTTGGTCTGGGGTGGGCAGAACCTTCCTAGAAATTTAGGTGTGCCATGAACTTATTGCTAGGAATGGAGCCCTGAATATCTTGGGTATAGAAAAAAAAGTAAGATATACATCCTTTTTGCTTGTCTTATATATTGCCACTTTGTGTCTGGTGAATTGGTTAGAGCAAGAAAGGAGTTAAGTTAGCTGCAAATAGGAACCCAGCACTATCTGTTTATTTGTCTCATTGATTTGGCACGATGGACTTAATATTTTCTGGCTCTTGTTCATTTAATCATACTATAGTTATTGGTCTTCAGTGACTTTTTTGCCATCAATTATCTGATGGAAAAGGAATAGGAAAAACATGTATGTGGATACATTCTTACAATCTAGTCCCACTTTCGTTTTCGACCTGCATAGAGAAAGGTTTCACCCTCTTGTTGTTGCACGTGCTGTCCTCTGTGATGTATTTAATTTGTGGTATTGATGTCATCTCTTTTAAACTTCAAGCTCATTTAATCTTTGTTCAGGCTTTTGTTACACTATCGCCATGTGAGTAAGAATTAACAAGGAGTCAAGTGCATCAGTGACAATTGTTCTGCATTTTTTTATCATGTTATCAGTTTTAATATGGTGCAGCTTATATGTTGATATTTTTACTATTGTGAAATATTTGCAACTTTTAGTTGGATATTGGTGCCTTTGATGGAAGATTTAATCAAGTCTCATTTGTTGTGTAGATGTTAAGGCCTCACTTGGAGGATGTTAAGAAACAGATGCAAGAAAAGGTATTGTGTCCAGTTCTTGTATTTATAGATATTTTATAGTGGTAACTGGTAACTTGAAGAAATAATTGCGTACTAACCATCTTCTGCATACTGCATTTAAAATTTTGGTCTTTTGTATATTAATAGTCATCATAGTTTTGTAGTATGGTCTTTTGGTTTTTTTCCGGGGGGGGGGGGGCGACTCCCCAATTGATGCTATCATCTTGGCTGCTGTATAATACATAAGTAGTTCTGAATTTTTTTAATCCTCTGTACACAGGTTAGTTGCTTTGATGCTGCCAAACCATTAATTTCCAAATTGTATTAGTGATAAAACCCCCCTTTAACAGAATTTTTTGAAGATATATTGATACTTCTTATATCTTTGTATAAATACTTCCCCATGTTTCATCATTATAACTTTTATAATCTTTTATCCAATTGGAGACATATTTTGCAACTCCATTGGATGGGGATGAATTTCATCTCATCAACAAAATTGTTTCTTAAAAAAAAAAAGATAAAGCCCCTTTTAACTCTGTTTATTTTTGGCCATTTTGGCCAGTTTTTGCTAGCGTAATAAAGCTCTTGTTGAAATTTGAAAATTTGATCCATTACTTTATCAAGTGTCATCTATGGGTTCATTTACCGTGGATGTAGTTATCATATCACAATTTTTCTTCAATGTAAAGGCAACTGTATTTCATGTATCACTTTGGTCATTATTTAAAGAACTTTACCAGAGTTACATAGTTTTTCTCCCTGTTTCCTTTTCCTCAGGGGATGGATCCTAGGGCCGTGGCTGAAGGTCAACAACAAATGAAAAAACTTTTCAATGAGTAAGCCCTCTTTTCCATACTGTTTTTTTTTTGCACGCACTGGTTGTTTCATTTTTTTCTGAAAGAACAAAGAGCTAAGAAGGGCCCACAAAAAGAAAGGGCCAAGCCAAAGAGGGGAAAGATAAAAAACTTGCAAAAATGAAATCCAACTTTTGGTAATAAAAAACAAAGGATAATTACAAAATAAGTTTGAATTGAAAGCCTTAAGAAAAGCATTTAAATGTGCCAAACTCCAAACATCTAAGATCTACCCACCAAAATGTTCTATGGTTCCTTTCCAATCATAATCAACCTGCTAGAGGATTGGGCTTTTCCCTTTGACAAGGGTTCCAGAACAACTTCCTCCAACATCTCAGATCAAGCCAAAAAACTCTGCCACAGACAACTCCACACTCCAGTAGTTAAAAGAGCACAACTATGAAACATGTTACTCCTACACAAAATGCATCAACTTGGGACTAAAACGAAATAGGAGGCTTTCTGCTAGTTGTCTATGTTATTAATCCTTCCTAGGGATATTTGCCAATGCCATGCAAAAGATCAGACGTACTTCGAAATTTTGGGTTTCAGAAAGAATAAAATAAAGAACAATGTGGAGAAGGGACATGATTTACTCCCACACAAAATGCATCAATTTGGGACTGAAACGAGGGAGGAGGCTTTCTGCAAATTGTCTATGTTATAATCCTTACTAGGGATACTTGCCATGCAAAATATCAGATGTTATTTGAGATTTTGGATTCCAGAAAGAATTAAATAAAGAACAATGTGGACAAGGACTGGAGATGAAGCCAAATTAAGAAACAAGGATTTGCAAGAGGAGGATCCAAATGATTAGAGGGCCCATTAGCGACAGTCTCTACAACCAAGAGAAAGAAAGTCAGCTGAAGTAAAGACTAGAGAGAAGCTAACTCCTCTATCTCACGATTAATATGACCTTGGAAATTGGAAGTCAAAAGTTCCCCCGACCAATAGGCTGTTCTTTTTATCATAATATACACAGATGTTTATGATGAAAAAAAAAATGTCAAAAGTGATTAATCCTCCCTGCGAACAAAAGATAGAGACGTTCAGGAGGATTTTGGAAAGATTGGACATATAAATGGGGTGGGAACTGGAAAGAAAGGAATTGTAATAGTCACTTTTCTTGATTGGGCCGTGGTTTAAGTTTCTTGAATAGAGACAAATATTAATATTTATTTTCTAAATGTACACCACCTCAAACTCGTCAGAAAGATATTATTATTGTTATTATTATTATTTTTTAAAATTTTAGAAATATAAACAATGGCATTCATTCTTTGTTTTCTATAGAGCATAATGCCTGCAGTTTTATAGCTTGTGAAATCATTATTTACATTAATGACAACAAGTTCATAGATGATGAAAATTAATTTATAGCTTTTTGCTCAACATAAAGTCATTTCTTTTGAAAAGGTTCTGTTAGCATTTGTTTTCTTGAAATTGAAGTTAGTTTACATTATCCATGTCTATCTTTTTTTAACTTTTGTTTTTTCTCTTTGACCACTCTGGATGTTTCGAAGTACTTTTTTTGGTTGTCTTCAGTTTCATGAGTTTGACCTTGCAGGTTTGGTGTGAGCCCATTTACCCCATTGAAGGGACTTTTTATTCAGGGTCCTGTCTTCGTCAGTTTTTTCCTTGCGGTAATGAGTATTTCTTTACTTATAAATGGTTAATGATCAAGCATTTAGGTACAACTTCTATTTTTCTCAATTACAATTTTCTTTCGCAGGTCTCAAACATGGCAGAGAAAATGCCTTCATTTAAAAATGGTGGAGCATACTGGTTTGTCGATCTCACGACTCCAGATACAATGTATATTTTTCCAGTTTTAACAGCACTGACATTCTGGATCACAGTGGAGGTAGACATCTGGTGGTAAATTTTTGTTTGTCTACTTTCCCAAAGCAGCAGTTATGGCTTATTATGGATTAGACTACATGGATTTCTTCAATATGCTCAATATCATTTTGTTTCTTTTCTTTTACCTGGTACTTGTAGTTAGTGAGCATCTTGAACCAGTAAAAAATCCAAAACTCCATGGAGTAAACCTAGGTAGAATGTGCCAAACATTTGTCTATTCGGTGTGTGTTGCATGCTGTGACTGCTGATAACCATGAACCAAGCTAAATTTGCTGAAACTGAAACGAAAGTACTTATCACTTAATCAGAGTCATTTAGAATTACTTTTCTTTTATCTTGACCTACATTGCCTATGAAGATCAATTCGCTTGACTGTATCTCTCTCTCTCTTTTTTTAGTAGTATTTTACACAACTAATCTCAAACATTCTGACTCTATTCTTTTTCTCAGTACAATATGCAAGAAGGTATGGAAGGAAATCCTATAGCTGGCACAATGAAAAATGTGATGAGGGGTCTTGCTATTGCTACCGTTCCCTTGACCATGAGTTTTCCAAAGGTATTTGCTATACTTAGTTGCACATGAATTTAACTGGACAATTACTGTATTTGTTTCCTTCTGGAATGAATGAAAGCACCGGACATCAAGCATTGTTTATCTCATGTTGGCTCTCAACTTAGTTACTGCTTTTAACGTTTGCATTTTTCTAGTAGCCATGTTAATATAATGCAAAGTGGTTCGTGGCAGACAAGCAGTTATCCTGCAGTTTTGTTTTTTGCTTCACATTTTATAAAGTCTTTTTCAAGTATTTATTTCCGAAGATATTACCAATTAACTCTATTACAGGATCTAAAGTGATGTTGATGGTGTAATTAACATGTACATATTTATTGTTTATTTCAATAAAATCTGTGTTAATAAATTTCATTATAATATGATTAGAGACTGAGTATCTAACATTTATACAAAGTCATTTAATGTTGCA
Organism: Momordica charantia; assembly: GCF_001995035.1. The sequence goes on from NW_019104496.1 coordinate 860,597, forward strand.
TCATGTATATGAGTGTGCTTGGGAATTTTTCTTACAAGATCTTTCTTTTCCTTACAAGCTTCACAATACCTGGAAAATTGGATAGTGGCATTTGGGGCCTAGCTTCCTGAGTATGCCTCAACTTTACTAAAATCACTTACTCTGGTAATTATATGCAGGCAATATTCTGTTACTGGGTTACATCTAACTTGTTTTCGCTTGGATATGGAGCAGGTCAGTCCTATGAGCTCCTAATCATCACCATCTATCTTTTACTGTTGTCCTTTGATTAAAAGATTTCTATAGTTTTACTGTTATAGCATGCACATTCCTTTGTCGTGATTTTGAAGCGTATGAAAATTCACCAAGTTCGATAAACTTAATGCTCCATTCTCTTTTTCCTGTGGCGAGACTGAAAGATATGTATGATATTTTCAGTTCTCAAAGTTCCTGGGGTAAAGAAGGCCTTGGGTGTTCCAGAAGTGCCAGCAGAAAATTCGAATACCACTCCTCAGCCTGCCTTCTCATTTCTTACAGCTATGAAACAGGCAACGGAAGCCAATCAACCAGCCACCACTTCATTAACCGCTGAACCGTCACCGGTGCAAGACCGAAAAATATCTTCATCATCAGTTATCAGTCAGAGGCTTAGAAGTTTGGAAAAAGAAGTGAAAGGAAGGAAAAAGATGAAGAACAAGAAAAAGTGAGTATAATACTTTAGGTGTTGGGACACCAATTACATTTATTTAGCTTTTCTGCTGGTAGACTGTAGTAGTATTCTATAACCAGTTAATTTAGTTATTATTTTCCTCCAAATGGTGGTTTTAATACCCCAAGAAGAGAGAGAGAGAGAGAGGGAGGGAGCAGCCAAAAGAAAATAAGTTCTTTTGCTTGTAGATTTTCTACAAGTTCAATCTGAATTTTTGGAGTTTTGAAAAGATTACTTTGTAAAAGTAAAACAGAGCTGAGAAATGTTAGTATATTTTTTTTTGATATAAGATGTTTAAATGTCTGATATGATTTTACCTGTCGTGAATTGTTTTCTCTTGTTTTGGGATTTGAATGCCTTGTATTGTATATGTATGCAACAACCAATACACAGATACAACATTTAAAAATTTTGCTACTTTGTTTCTCTTACAGGTTCAAGTTATTTTCTTAGGGTTTGCTTTGTAACGTTCTTGATATCTTTTTTTTTTGTTTCACGTTTTCTGTTTTTAGAAACATAAACGTTCGGTAAGTATTCAGGTTTTAAATTCCTTATTTTTAAGAATTGTTTTCAAAATTGTGTTATAATTTTAAAACAATAAAATTAATTTTTTTTTTCATTTTCTAGTTTTTTTTTCAAAATATAAATTAAAGTATTATTTTTTCAACATTTTCTTATAAAGGCACAATAAATATTAAAAAAATAAATATAAAACTAATTCTTTTTTAAATTTAAAATTTTGGAGGACGAAAAGAAATTATTAAGCATGTTTTCGTTTTCTAGAAAGAACGAAAGAATTATCTAATATAACTCTATTTCTATTTATTAAAAAGGAGAAAATGGAAACACTTTGCTATCTCTTCCTCTTTTCCGAGCTTAACTTCTCTTAAAGTTAGAGATGTTCAAATCTTTACTCCATAATTTTTTTAATTAAAAAAACAAATTGAGAACGTAAGGTGTTATTTTGAGATTTTTTTTTAATTTTTTTTAGAACAAGCCTGAGATTTTTCTTAGAGAGAAATTTCATCGATATAAAATATATAAAAAAAAAGAAAGTTAATGTCTCTCCTAGTCAAGATTAGGAAGCTAAAAGATTAATGTTTAAAAAGTAGATTTGAAGAGGAACAATGAACATGTATATATAATTTGGTTGGGTTAAAATATTCATCTTAGTTTCAGATTCTCTTGTTCGAGAGATACTTAAAGTTTAAAAGTCTCCCCTTAGTAAACTTCCAAGAAAGAGAAAGTAATTGAAAGCAACAAGTTGATTTTGCTTAAATCTCAAACTCTCAATTTGAAGTCGCACAAAATTGAATGAGAAATCACAAAACTAATCACAACCACTTGAAGAATCAAGCTTACAACCAACGACAATAAATGGCCAAGTTAAATGAAAATAATACTAAATACCTCCTTCTTCTCCTTCTTCTTTCTTTTTTAATAGCATGGAGGTGAGAATTCGAACCCACAATCTTTTGATTGGACTTAATTGAACTGCTCAAGTTGACAGCGACAGTGAGTAATTGTTAATAGAATAATAATTCTGATTTGATATTCTAACACTCCTTTAGAATATGATAAAATTTATCTTTTCATAGCTTAAAATTAATTTTACCATTTGTCCTTAACATTAGATATTCAAATCACCGCTTCAATATTGTTGAACTAAAACCAAAAATAGTCAATCTGGTTGGTTTCAAGTATATTCGTTGTTTGGTTTAGTTTTTCTAAAGAATACAAATAAAAAGTCATTGATTTAATGTAGTTTGGATGGATTTTTACGATCTCAATCGTTTTGTTAGGGTCAATTCGAGTCGAGTGATCGATTCAATTTAGAAGGAACAATATCAATATCGATTTTTTCCCCAATTCAAACCTGAATTTGTTTTATGCCTTTAAAAAATTGTCCCAAACCGTCCAAGTCTTTTCATACCATAAACACCAAGTTGTTGGTGCAATTTGGAAGTAAACTACCCGAAATTTCGCCACAATTATGGACATTTGAATTTTATGATAAAGTTTATTAATTTTAATGTTCTTTAATGTCCCAAAAGAAGAAAAAGTTCTCAAGTTCCCAACTACTATCAACTATGTGGTGGGTTCCTCAGAACCACACATTCCCAACCATTTGGCCAACCCCTTAATTTAATTATTCAATTTTATATTAGAATTTTAATTTTCTTCCCTATCCATTGACACCTAATTTTATTACATCAAA
>NW_019104496.1:872925-951994 GCF_001995035.1 Momordica charantia
CATTGAAATTTACCCAAACAATTTATACTAAAAGCAATTTGTTACATTATACTGATGCCAATTTAAAGCTAGTTGAACTTTAGAAAGCATTTACTCCTTTGACATTAAGATCAATTTCAAAGTCAAACAAATTGTAGGTTAAATTTTACCCTTTCCGTTTTGTAACATTTATTAATTTTAATAGTCCTGTCATTAATAAATGGTGTTAGCAATACTATGGAAAGCGATATTGATGTGATGTGATGTTGATATTTTTAGATACTTATCATCAATAGAGGTGACTTAAAGTACATATTAAAGTTGGGCCATATATTGAAAAATTTCCTTTCTTACCTAATTAACCCCGTATATATTCTCTATCAAAAGATATATATATCTAATTCTAAGTCTCGACCAAAAGATGTTAAAAGTATACTAAAAAATTGAAAAGACATATCTAGTTCTAAGTGAAAGGTACATGTTCTCAAATTAAAAAAATATATGTTCCAACAAAAGTTGGAAATCTCTCTAGAAAAAAAAAATCAGATAAATGTCTCTTTTTTGGGGCCACATGTGGTGTGGGTTGATATTAATATAAGATATGGACATGTGAAGTCCTACCATAAATAATAAATTATCAGACTCCCATCCAATCTTTTGTGTATTATTTTAAACCTTTCACTATTTTTGGTAAATGGTTGGATCCACATTTTGGGCCCCTTTTCATAACTACGACCCCATTTTGACAAAATGTTGCAGTTTTATTCCATCTTTCTCACGTGCCCAAACTGAAATTGCAGTATATAATTTTATTAGAGGAAATTGCAATACTTTTAAATTGGACTAAATATATGTTTAATTCTTAAAGTTGGGGTGCTTTGTCTCCTTACTGTTTAAAAATTCTCTTAGGGTTTAATATTTTTCAATTCTGATTTTTTAATATTGACTGATAAAACATTCCTGATATTAGTGGCTTTTCCTCTAATAAGTGCCTCAATTCCTCTTCTATTTTTTTTAACCAATTTTTTATGAAAGCTTATCATAAACCAATTTTAACATTTACTCAATTAAAAATAATATAATTGAAAAATGTTAAAAACTAAATTTTAGAAAGAAAAAACATTCAAACATTAGACTAAAACATTTAACTTTTTCTTTAAACTTAAATGGATTTTACTTTATAAAAGGGTATTCTAAAGAAATATACAATATTAATAAATTAATACGTCCTTATTAAAAGTATTTCTATGTCCATTTGTTGGTCATATGATGTATTCATATTCTCAACAAGTTCAGAATTTAACAAATCATTATTGCAATTCCAAGATTTTTGTGACTTGTTAGTTGATAATCCCCACCCCACTTGTACTTAAAAAAAAAATGCATGAAACAATAACTGAACTACAAGATAGATAACTGAACTACAATAACGCTCTCATTTCTTGTTTATAGTTTTATTGAAATCAAGTTTCTTGTTTCATTTATAATCTTTTCCAAAACATAACTGAAAATATTGTTTAACATCTTTTACTTATACATAACAAAAATAGTTACCAAATACAATTATATTTTTCTTTAGGATAAAATACACTTTTTGTCCCTGAGTTTGAGAATGAGTTTCTATTTGATCCATCACTTTGAAAATACCTAAATTTCAAAAACTGATACTTTGGTCCCTGACTTTTCAACATTCCGTTAGTGACGCTAATGAAAGTTTATCTTAAATGAGGTGGCATTTCTGATTTTTTATTTCTTCTCTCTCAAGCTTCTCCTTTAAACTCTCTAACCCTCCACTCTCCCTCTCCTAATTTTGAATTTATTTATTTATTTAATTTACTTTTAGTTTATTATTACTTTGTAAGCTGCATTACTTTTGTAATTTATTTTTTAAATTAAATTATTTATAAATTACCCCGAAGAAGAGTTCAAAAAATAGTCAAATAAAATTGGAAAAGAGATAGTAAATCATTTTACCAAAATAAATTAAAGTATTATTTTAAAATTGTGAGTTAAAAAGAAAGAAATTGTTTAAGAATTAGAGATAATAAAGAGACAAGGACCAACGTTTTGGAGATTTAAAATAAGTTAAAGAGGTAAAATATTTAAAGTGAGAAACACATCTTAAAATAGAAGTTTTGGAGAAAAATCAATTTATAATTTTAAAAACAATTATCGTATATTTAAAAACCCAAAAATTGGGGAGAGACAAAAAAAAAAAGAGAAAGAAAAGTGGAAAAAAACTTTTGAATGAAAAAAAAAAGGAACGAAATTTATACAGAGAAAAAAAAAGTTGAAAGAGAGATAAAAAAAAGATTTTAGAAACAAATTTGAGAGAGCCGAAACAAAATTGGAGATAGCGACATGAGAGAAAGGAGGTATACAAATTTTCGTGAGTAAAATAAATTACATAGTGCTTGGGAGAATAAATTAGATACAAATTTTGGAAATAAAAGAAAGAAAGTGAGAAAAAATAAGAAAAATAGTCGAGAGGTTAGGAACAAACATTTAACAGGGAAAACATGTTAAAAGTTAAAAATAAAATAAAACAAAACATTTAAAAGAAAAAAATAAAGCTGGGAGACAAAATTTGGAAAGAAAAAAATAGTTAATAAAGTTAGATAAGAGGGGATAGTTTTTTTATTATTATTATTTTTTTAACAAATTAAGTTTAAATCTTTTCTTAAAATGATACGTAAAATAGAAAAATTTATTCCTGGTCAATTTTAAAAAATCACCTCGCATCTACCCTCAAAGTTAGAAATGGAAATGACAAAAATTTTGAGGTAAAATTAGAGAAAATAAATAAATTTTAGAGATGAAAAAGTTAGAGAGGATAAAAATGTTAGTAAGATAAATAAATTAGGAAAGATAAATTGTTAGATAAAAAAAGGATAGTACGAAGGACAATAATTTGGAGAAAAAACATATAGGAAAGTAAAAAAAAAAATCGAAAAAAGCATTAGAGACAAAAAAAATTTTAGAGAAGAATCATTGAAAATTTTTATTCAAAGGTAAATTTGAGAAAAAAAATTTACAAAAGAGAAAATTGAAGAATGGAAAACATTTTCTTGAGAAAAAAGATGAAATGGAATAAATTTCGTGGGGAAAAACTTTGAAAGATAAAAATCTTAGAGAGATAAAAACACATGTTAATATAGGTAAGCTAAATTTTTGGAAGGGAAAGAATTAGAAAATACAAGAACAAAAAGAGAGATTAGAAAATGGTAGAGAAATTTGACAAAGAAATATTTTGGATGGAAAAAAGTTAAAAGAGAAAAAAACATTTAGAAGAAAAAAAGTTCACTAAAGGTAAAAATTTTGAGAGATAAATTTGATGAGAAAATAATTTTAAATAAAGTTGGGGAAGAGGGGGTATAAACTTTAGCTAAATAAGTTCACGTTTTCTTAAAATTATAGGTAGAAATAAGGTAAAATAGAAAATTTGATTCTCGGTCAATTAATTTTTCTAAAATCACCTCGCATCTACCCCTCCAAAGATTATTTAATGTGATTTTAATTATTGCTAAAATCCATTCAGACATAAAAGATATTGTAATAATTATAATTAAGTTAGTTTAAAAATAACTTTAGAAAGAATTAGCCATAAAAAATTTTAGAAACAGAGGACGAAAGTTTTGGAGGTTTAAAAAAAAATTTTAAGGTAAATTTTAGAAAAAAGTTTTAGATAGGCACAATAACATAGAATTAAGAGGAATTAAAAATTTAGAAGTTTTGATGAAAAAAAGTTTAAAAGAGATGGACAAAGTTTTACAAAGGGGGAAAATTTTGTGAAAAAGCATTTGCAAAAGAAGAAAAATTGTGAAAAGGGGAATTTATTGATGGAAAAAATGAACAAAAATTTTGAAAAATGTTTGAAAGAGAGATGAAAATGAAAAGTTATGGGAGAAAGTTAACTAAAAAAAAATTATATGGAGAAAAAATATATGAAATAAAATCAATTTTGTGTGGAAAGAGGTTTGAAAATAGAGGAGAAAAAAATAAAAATCTTAGAAGAGCAAAAAGTTTAGTGAGAAAAAAATTAAGAGAGAATGAAATTGGTGAGTGAAAAATAGAAATTTTGGAAAGAAAAAGTTAAAAAAGAGAGATAAAAATTTGGGAAGAAAGATGTCAAAAAATTTAAAGAGGTAAAACTAGAGGGGACATAAATTTAGAAGAGAAAAAAATTAGAGAGGTATGAAAATTTAGTAAGAAAATAAACTATGGAATGAAAGACAATAAAAAAGACCAAGAACAATATTTTGGAGAGAAGATATAAAGAAAGTAAAAAAATATATATCGAAAAAAGCATTAGAAAAAAAATGAGAAAACAATCATTTGAAAATATTTAAAGGTAAATTTTNAAATGTTTGAAAGAGGGATATGAAAATAGAAAATTTCTCGAGGAAAAAAGTTTAGAGTTAAAGAAAGATATGAAATGGAATCAATTTTGTGTGGAAAAAGTTTGAAAATAGAGGCACAAAAATAAAAAATAAAAATCTTACAGAACAAAGCTTTTAAGAGTCTAAAACTCTATAGAGAGAAAAAAAAACTTAGAAAATGAAAAAAAATAATAATAATCATGTGAGAAAAAGTTAGAATGATAGATAGATAAAAATAACAATTTAAGAGAGAAAAATTTGTAAGAGTGTAAAATTTTATAAAGAAATCTTGGATTGCTGACAAATTATAATATGATAGGTACAAAAGGTTTAGGGAGAAAAAATATATGTTAATATAGGTAAGCTAAACTATCTGTTGGAAAGAGAATAGAAGGACAAAAGTTTGAGAGAGATAAGAGAATGGTTAAAAAAAAAAAAAAGTGACAAAGAAAAATTATAGATGGAAAAAAGGTAAAGGGAAAAAAACATTTAGAAGAAAAAATTTAAGCCGAGGGACTAAAATTTTGTAGTGGATCAAGAAAAAGACTCAGAGTTAAAATGTTCGGATGAGAAATAGTTATAAACATTGGAAGGGAAAATTTTTAAGAGAGATAAATTTGATGGGAAAAGAATCTTAAAGTTGGGGAAGAGGGTGTAAATATAGGTAGGAGGGGAGGTAAAATAGAAAAATTGATTCTCGATCAATTAATTTTTCAGAAATCATCTCACATCAACCACTCTAAAAATTATTTAATGTGATTTTAGTTATTACTAAAATCCATTAAAAGATAAGAGATATTGTATAAATGATAAGTTACTGTAAAAAGAAATTGAAAAAGAAATAGAGATAAAAATATTTTAGAGACAGACTAAGGACAAAGGTTTTGGAGATTTTAAACACAAGTTACAAAGAGAGAATTAAGTGGAAAATTCGGAGAAGTTTGAAAGTGAGAAAAAATTTAAAAATATATATTTTACAAAAAAAAAAAAGACTTTATATTTTCAAAGAAATTAAAACCGTAAGTATATTGTTAAAATGAAAACTTAGAAAGTGTTAGGAGACAAAATTTATTGAGTGATACAAAAAAATTAAATGAGAAAAGAAAATTTGGACAATGATAAACAAAAGTTTTTGAGATATAATTTTATTAGGGAAAAAAGAGTTAGAGTGAGGAAGAAAAGATTTAGAGAGAAAAAAAAAAGTAAAGAGAGAATAAAGTTAGTGAGTGAAAAAGAAGTTTTGGAAAGAGAAAGTTAAAAAGAGAGATGAAAATTTGGCTAGAGAGAACGAAAAATTTAAAGAGGTAAAACTTGAGAGCAAATAAATTTCGGAGAGAAAAAATTAGAGAGGTACAAAATGTTTATAAGAAAGATAAACTACGTTAGATAAAAAAAGACAAGAGGACAATATTTTTGAGATAAAATATATAGAAAGTCAGTAAAAAATCGGAAAAAGCATTAGAGACAAAAATTTTAGAGAAAAACAATCATTCAAAAATTCTAAAGGTGTAGATTTTTTAAAAAGTTTTAGATAGAGACAATGACATAAAACCAACAAGAATAAAAAAGTTAGAGAGATGAACTAAGTTTTACAAATTGGAAACTTTAGTGAAAAAAGCATTTGAAAAAAAAATTGTGAAAAAGGAAAATTTTATTGATGGAAATATGTTCCGGCAAACACATTTCAAGAAAAATAGTTAGAAAATGATGAACAAAAATTTTGAAAGATGTTTGAATGAGGGAGATGAAAATAGAAAAGTTGAAAATTAAAGAAGGGAAAAATTTTACAGAGGAAAAAAAAGATATGAAATGGAATTTATTTTGTGTGGAAAAAGTTTGAAAGTAGGGGCACAAAAATAAAAATCTTAGAGAGAAGCTTTCAAGAGTCTATAACATTAGAGAGAGAGAGAGAGAAACATAGAAAGTGAAAAAAATAATAATAGTTTTGTGAGAAAAAATTAGAAATTGTAAGAGTGTAAAATTTTAAAAAGAAATTTTGGTGGCAGGGAAAAATTATAATATGAAAGGTACAAAAGGTTTAGAGAGATAAGAAATATTAATATAGGTAAGATAAATTTTTGTGGGAAAAGAAAATAGGACAAAAGTTTTAGAGAGATAAGAAAATGTAAAAAAAAAAAAGTGACAGAAAAATTGTAGATGGAAACAAGTTAAAAGAGAAAAAAAAACATTTAGAAGAAAAAATTTAAGACGACCGACAAAAATTTTGCAGTGATTAAAGAAAAAGACTAGTTAAAATCTTGGAGTGAAAAATAGTTATAAATATAGGAAGGGAAAAATTTTGAGAGAGATAAATTTGATGGGAAAATAATTTTAAATAAAAGTTGGGGAATAGGAAGCAAAAAAAATTAGATAAATAAATTCACTTTTTTCTTAGAATTATAGGCAGAAGGGAGGTAAATTAGAAAAATTGATTCCCGGACAATTAATTTTTTCAACAATCATCTACCACTCCAAAAATAATTTAATGTGATTTTAGTTATCGCTCAAATCCATTAAAAGATGAAAGATATTGTAAAAATTATTAAGTAAGATACTTTAAAAAGAACTTGAGAAAGAATTAGAGATAAAAAAAAACAAATTAAAAATAATATTTTACAAAAAAAAGGACTTTATATCTTCAAAAAAATTAAAGCCGTAAGTATATTTTAAAAATAAAAACCTTGAAAGTGTTGGGAGACAAAATTTATAGAGTAGAACGAGATGGGAGGAAAGGAAAAGTTTTTGAGAGGAAAGAGTTGAGAGTGATACAAAAAATTTAATGAGAAAAGAAAACTTTGACAATGATAAACAAACGTTTTTGAGTTATAATTTTATTAGATAAGACAATTAGAGTGAGTAACAGAAGGTTTAGAGATAACAAAGTTAGTGAGTGAAAAATAAAAGTTGTGGAAAGCAAGAGGTTAAAAGAGATGAAAATTTGGAAAGAGGTAAAATTAGGAGACGACGTAAATTTTTTAGAGAAAAAAATTAAGGAGGTACAAAAATGTTAGTAAGAAAAATAAACTACAGAATGAAAGAAAAATTGTTAGATAAAAAGCAGGTAAATTTTATTGATGGAAATAAGTGCTAGCAGAAACTTTTAAAGCAACCTAGTTAGAAAATGATGAACAAAAATTTTGAAAAACTTTTGAACGAGGGAGATGAAAATAAAAATTTCGAGCATAAGTTAAAAGGAGGAAAAAAATTTAGAGAGAAAAAAATATGAAATGGAATCAATTGTGTGGAAAAAGATTAAAAATAGAGGCAAAAAAATAAAAATCATAGAGAAACTTTTAAGAGTCTAAAACATTAGAGAGAGAGAGAGAGAGAGAGAGAGAGAGAGAGAGAGAAAACATAGAATATGAAAAAATTAATATATAATAATTTTGTGAGAAAAACTTAGAAAGATGGATAGATAAAATTAAAACTTTTAAAATAGAAAAATTTGTAAGAGTGTAAAATTTTATAAAGAAATCTTGGAGGTAGGGACAAATTATAATATGAAAGGTACAAAAGGTATAGAGAGATGAGGACAAAAGTTTTATAGAGACGGGAAGAAGAAGAAGAGGAAAAAAAAAGTGACAGAAAAATTTTATATGGAAGAAGTTAAAAAGAAAAAAAAATTTAGAATAAAAAGTTAAACCAAGGGACAAAATTTTTTGTAGTGAATAAGAAAAAGAGTTATAAACAGAGATATAAATTTGATGGGAAAAGAACTTTATATAAAGTTGGGGGAAGAGGGAGGAAAAACTTTAGCTAAATTAGTTCATTTTTTTCTTAAAATTATAGGTAAAATAGAAAAATTGATTCCGGTCAATTCATTTTTCTAAATCAACTTGCATCTACCACCCAAAAATTATTTAATGTGATTTCAGTTATTGCTAAAATCCATTAAAACATAAAAGATATTTTAAAAATTTTAAGTTACTTTAAAAAGAACTTGAGAAAGAATTAAAGATTAAAAAAAATGAGAGACAGACAAAATACAAAAGTTCCGGAGATTTAAAACAAGTTACAAAGAGAGATGCAGAAAAAATTGTTAGTAAATGAGAGGCAAAAAATTTGGCAGACAGAAATTTAGTAAAATAAGGGAAAAATTTTAAGAGAAAAAACATAGAAAAAGAGTTGTGTAAAAATTTACATGAGAAAAAAATTTACAGAATGATTAACAAAAGTTTTGAGAGGAAAAAATTAGAAAGTGGGAGACAACACAATTTTAGAGAGAAAAAACAAAGAGAGGGAGGTACAAAATTCTAGAGATAAAATCTAATTTAGTAGAGAAAAGTTAGAGGGGAATAAAAATTTTGGAGCGAACAAAAAAACAAAAGTTTTAGGAAGAAAAATAAGTTAGAAGGTGGGAATTAAATTATTTAAAAAACAAATATTCTAGAGAACACTTTAAATTCTCAAAAACATTTTTTAAATGGTAAGTAAATTTTAAAAAATAATTACAAAGATTTATTAATGAAAATTTTAGATGGAGTTAAAGGGAAAAGGAATTAAAAAAAAAACCTTAGAGAGTGTGAAATAAAAATTTCGGAAAGAAAAACTTAAAAGGAGAAGAAGTAAATTAAAAATTTACAGAGAAAATTTTAGAAAGCAGAGAAAAAATTTAGGATAGAATATCTTAGAGAGAAACAAAGTTAGAAAGAGATTAAAAATTAGAGAGAAAAAAGTTGGACAATGATAGCGAATTACTTTTGAAAAAAGTTTTATAAAGAGTGAGGGCCGGAAATTTAGAATAAGTTTGAGATTGAAGAACAAATTTTAGAGATAAAAAAGTTAGAAGGATGGGGATAAATTTTAGAGAGAAAAAAAAAAGTTGAAAGTCATAAATAAATTTTTCAAAAACTAAATAGAAAATTTAGAGGACAAAATTATCATAAAAGAATAATCTTTTTAAATTGAAAGTAAATTGTAAAACAAAAATTTAGAAAAGTTAGAGAAAACAAATTTTAGAGACAAGATAAAACTTTAAGAGAGAAAAAAGTTATTGAGGAAATAAAAATTTTGAAGTGAGAAAATAAGGTACAAAGGGGGTACAAAAATTTGAGAGAGAAAAAAAAGTAAAAGAGAAAATTTTAAAATAGAAAGAAGTTTGAGAGAAAATTTTAGGGAGAGAAAACAAAGAGAGAGATACGAAAACTTTAGAGAGAAAAATGGTTAAAATGTAAAAAAACAAATTTAGAAGAGTAAAGTTAGCTAGAGAGGGACAAAAATATTTTAGCAAAAGAAAAAAAAAAGAGAAACAAAAGTTTTATGAAGAAAACAAATTAGAAGGTGGGAATCAAATTTAAAAAACAACAATTCTAGAGAACACTTTAAATTCTCAAAAACATTTTTAAAATGGTAAGTAAATTTTAAAAAATAATTACAAAGATTTATTGATGAAAATTTTTGAGGGAGTTAAAACGGGAAAAAGAATTAAAAATAGAGAAAAAAACTTAGGGAGTGAGAAATAAAACTTTTGGAGAGAAAAAGTTAAAAATAAAAATTTACAGAAAATTTTATAAAGGAGAGAAAAAATTTAGGGTAGAATATCTTAGGGAGAAACAAATTAGAAAGAGATTTAAAAAGATTAGAGAGAAAAATGTTGGACAATAATAGAGAAATACTTTTGATAAAAAAAAAGTTTTTAGAAAGAGTGAGAGACAAAAATTTTAGAAATAGAAAATGAATGTTAGAGAATCAAGAATAAACTTTAGAGATAAAAGAAGTTAGAAAGAGGGGATAAATTTTAGAGAGAGAGAAAAAAAAAAGACACTAGAAAGATAAAATGAATAATAAATGAAATAATAAATTCATTGGAACAATAACATAATAAAAATAGGGCACTAGGAATAATATAGTCATCTGATGAAGAAGCCAAACAAATTTAATATACATAGGTAATGAATAATAAATTTATTAGAACAATTAGACAAGAAAAAGACACTAGAAAGGAAAATATATATGAAACACAAATCAGAGATAACAATGAAATAGATGCAAAATAATTTTTATAAAGGGGTGGAAAAAGTTATGACGTACCTTCATCTAGAAACTTTAAATCTGACATCGCAAACGTAGAAGATAGAAGCTCTGCTTCCATCTAGATAAATACAAAAAATAAAATGACTATTCATTCACTATAATTATCAAAACAAGTTCTTTCTAATTCTAACCAACTCAAGCCGAAGTGATAGAATATAACAACATCACATTCCTCTGGGTCACAAATCTTGCCAAATTTATTCGATCATCAAAGTAATAGAGCTACATAAACAAAGAACACGAAATCAACCCAGTTTTATACATCAGAATACAGTGGAAAGGAAATCTGCAACTTACGTAAGGATTTCATCGCCTCTGGTCCACAAACAGAGCATCAAGGACGTAATCCTCTCTCTCCTCGATCCTCCTCCTCCTCTTAAACCTTTCAATTAAACCTATAGAAAGAAGAAGTAGTTAAGAGCTGATTAGCATGAAAGAAAAGAAATAACATCCATACACTTGTTCGCCTTCTTCGTGAGATGTCCTGTAATCGTCTCTGTAATTGTAAAATCGATGTTCTTAATCTCCGGATCCGGATGCGATTTGTAGGTTCCGGTCATCCAGAAGAATGGTGCTGCAAGCGCTGACCGTACGATCCACTGAACAGTAGAAACAGATCGTTAAAAGAAAAGCAGAGGATGAAGACAAGACCAAATGGCAAATACAATACTCCATTATGATAAGTAAAGGAGAATTGGGAAAACATTGCAAGAAAATTAGTCAAAGAAAACAGAGTAGAGTATGGGATTAAGAACTTTTGGAGAGGAATAGAGATGGCTTGAGGAACAAGCTCCAATTCCGGAAACCCTAAAATTTGATTTGGCTCCCTCAAAACGACTATATTCAATTCCCCCGCTCCTCCTGACACTTATAACCGCTTCACCACACCACCCTCTTCATCTTCTACTTATAACTGTTTCTGACACGTTTCATTTTCAAGTGGGAACGATGCAGTAATGGATTTTTTAAAATAATATATCTTCCTATTTAAATCTAATACCATTTTTTTTCAACAATATATGTCAATTATAGCTGACTTATGCAAATCTCTCCTATAATTATCATCGAACTCTCTCTCTTATTATTGGCCAAGCATTGTTTAATAAAAGGTTATGGATTCGAATCCTTACCTCACATATCATTTAAAAAAAAAACACGAATTATAGAATTTTTTACAATTTAGGTTTTTTTTTATTTTATAAAATTTCAAAGTGTAATATTAACCATTAAAAATTTTTGCTTTTTGAATCCATGTTAAACTACCGTATCGACTTAAAATAACAAAAATTTGATGTAAGAAATTTGGGTTGGATTATAACAACTCATAGTTTCAATATTTGATTAGAACAACACTTGTTTGTGCATTTTTTGCAATTTTTAAGTGTTTAATCGAAACAATTTTGTAAGTTTAGGAGACCATTAATTGAAATTTGACGACGTGATTGAAACAATTCTAACAGTTTATTAGTATTTCTATGATTTTCCCTAGATTTTGTTATTAAATTCTTATTTTGCGCAACAACCTCTATAACAACTACTTTTTCACTAAGACAAAACAACAACTAATAAAACCAAAAACAGATAAACCACCTAGACTTCTAGACTACAGATAAAGCACCTAAACTATTAAGACAAGTAAGCTTCTCCAGACCATACAAACTCTTCATCATCATTCATCAACTATATAACTCTAAATCATTTCACTAATAACTTTCTGACACTCGAACAATGCGACAGATGACTATGTATTATTATTACAGGTAAAATACATTTTTAGTCCTTAAGTATGAATATGGATTTCTATTGGGTCTTTAGATTCCAAAAAATTGGGAACAAAGGAGTGGAAACGTCTGAGAGAGCGCTTCGCGAAAGAATCGTGTGGCGCGGTGAAAGGTTTCCCGTTGGGGTTTTTTGTATGAATATGAATTTCTATTTGGTCCTTAGATTCCGAAAAATGACAACTTTGTTCCCAAGCTTTGGTTCTAAAAGATCCTTAGAATCAAACTCATATTAGTATAACTAATGAAATGCTAAATGTGACGTGAAAATTTGGGGTATTAGATGACATTTATTGATGTATTTATTTCAAGTGAGGTGGCATTCGTGGCTTTGACTTTCTTCTTTTCCGTTTTCTTCTTCAACGGAAAATCACGAATCATCTCTCTCTGAAATGACTAGCAATCTKTAAATAAATATGGAAAAAAAGAAAAAAAAGAAAATCAAAGCTATTGCATGTTTCGAAGAAAACTTCACTATATTTTCAATACATAACACATAATTGGTAAGTAAACTTAACGATGTAAATACAATGAACCTCAGTCATCAATAATAAAATATGATTACCAAAAAATTCAATTCTCAGAATACCTTCGAGGCTGCCAATTTGTAGCTTCCTGAAAAACTGCTACGATTACGGAATAACTTCAAGATTTCCTCTTAAATACCTTCGTCTTCTAACTTACTCCACCTTCTAACTACCAATCTATGGAACAACAGTGATTAATTTATTCATCCTCCTCTTTTAAAATCCATGCAAGTTTACTCCACTGCAAAACTCTACTTCACTCCTGCCATTAAATTTGAAAGAACTTCTGTTTAAATTTAAACCTCTCATCCCTTTCCTCTATTGAAAGATTTCTCCCCTTGCTCAATGTCCTTCCCTTCTCCTGCTATGCTATCTCGAACGTTTCGGCCCTTATCTTTCAAGTTCTGATCTCAACCAGAAGCAAGTGATTTGAACCGTGCATTGAACGAAAACTTCACTACATTTCCAATATAGATCGCGTAATTAGTAAATGAACTCAAAGATCTAAATATAATGAATCTGAGCCATCAACAGAAAAAGAGGATTGCCAAACAATTCAATTCTCAGAATAGTTCAAGCACCTTTGTGTTACTGCATCTTCAGGTATCAGATTTCTGACCAATTTCACGAGTAGATGTGGAACCATGGGACAGAGAAGAAAACTGTAGGGCAAGTAGCTCTTCGCTACTATACTTCAACCTTTGATCTATTGCATAAGGGTAAGAAAGGAAGAAAGAAATCATATAAGCCTTGTAAACAATAACCTACTTAGAGTCAAGGATTAAATACTGACATTGGTTGCATTGATTTGAATGCCCAAAATCAATATTAACCAGAACATCAAACTTTACATCATAAGGAAGATATATTTATATCTGTTTTGTCAATTACATAGAGCAGATTTTATTTCGTATATAGGAATATGTGATATCTAAGAAGCATGGATATGGACACGAGATATGGATACGACACAGACATGGTGACACATCATTTTCTAAAAATTTGGGACACGAACACAACAAAAACACGTTATTAAAATATATCATTTTAATTCTGAAAGAAAATTCAAAGTCAATAAGTTTATGCAATTTTATACTTTAAAAAATGAGTTAGTATTTTATTCTCAATTTATTATTTTATCCTACGTTACTATTTAGGTCTATTTCTTACACTTAACAAGTATTCGATACGTGCCTAATAAATGTCGAATCTATATTCACTTTCTACGACTAATGTGTTGTACACATCTATTGAGCTAACAAGTGTCCAATAAGTATCAAAGTATCCGACACCGACACCAAATTGAAGTGTCCGTGATTCTTAATGTGATTCTTAGTTGTTATATATAAGATAAGAACTAATCCCAAGTGTCTATTTATGTTTTAGTTTGACTTAAAATCTTATATGAATTATTTGTCTGAGTTACATACCTACAAAATATGGTGACATGGCGGCAGATTTGTTCCTCTGGTTCAATTGTAATTTCTTTGGAGTAAAATGAGTTGAAGGTCGATCAGAGGAAGTTTGATCAGATGAGAAGTGAAAAAGTTCATGTCTAACTTCAATTTGTGGAAACCTTCGGTGAAATTCTAAAAGACCATCTTCAGTTAACAGCCAACAACCTCTCAAGTCAATCTTTTGTAGAGTTGCCGCAGGCTTAAGCAAATCAAACGCCTGGTTTGTCAAAACTGCATCCCGAATACTGAGGATTGTCAGCTTGGGCAAAATCGACAAGTAGCTCAGTGACACATCTGTCAATGAGGGACTTCTAAGCAGCAAGTGACTCAGCCTTCGGAATCTTGATAATGGGCGTAGAGATTCATCGTCCACATGAGTGCGCTCCAAATTCAATATTTCTAAACAATCAAGGTTTTGCAAGTCTGTAAATGAGAGATACTCATTTCCCTCCGCAGCTGATAGGTAAATGTAACCTGAAATTAGGACAAAAAAATATCAGAAGACTGCAAACTTCTCAGATTTAAAGAGCCATGGTGAAAATAGCAGCAACAATAGGTGCCCATGGTTTCGAATAAATTTTGTTTTGTTCCTATCAAATAACACWGAATAAAGGATATATATATTTTTAATAGTATTCAGTTAATGAAATGGCAATAGAATTACATGCACCGGCATGTGAAATCACTCACATAAAACCTGCACAAGGATATTGTGCCCTGGCACTAAGAAGGAAACAATAACTTCCTATGCAGAAGCATAAAAGCGTTCAGCACAATGACTGAAAGAAAGGTGCTAGATAAGAAGCTGATAGAAGGACTGAAAGAAGGTTCTAGATAAGAAGCTGATGGAGTTGGTGTGTGTACAGCGCCCTAGAGAATGAGCAAGGGGAATATGCAGCATACGTGACCTGATTAAGTACATCATAGCATTTTTTAGTACAAAAGCAATACCTTTAATGTCTGTTTCGCTGAGGTCAATGCTCTTCAAGCCAGGCATCAAACTTATATATGATATGGCAAAATCATCAATCATGGTGTGGGATAGTGACAAAGTTTCAAGGTTTGGAACTTTTCCAGCTAAAATCCCAACTCCAGAAGAGCTGACTGTTGTGCAGCTGAGGTTTAGATGTTTCAAATTTTCTCCAACGGATGCAATTAATCCAGCCGAATTGTCTCCTATGGCAGTAGAGCTAAGGTCCAAATGTTCCAATGCTTTCATATGAGGTAAGAAGCAGAATCTGTGAAGACAAGCATTCGAGAAGTCCAGATGATTTAGGAAACTGGTTCCAACAAATTCCAGGTCTTCAGTCTCGTTTGAAAATGTAGCTCCAGAGGCAATAAGCTTTCTTAGAGGAACTTTAGCACCAGACCCTTTAATAGTAGAGTCAATTACGCAGTTACTCACGTTCAGGGACTCAAGATGAGGCAAGTTTGGGAATTTGGTGACATTAGTCCAAGCTATATTCAGGAAGTTCAACTTCGGAAACATTTGTAGAACATCAGATCCAGTGTTAGATATTTTACTACCCCAAAGGTCAAGGTATTGTAATTTTGTGAGCACCTAAAAGAGAGTAGGACGAAAATGGGATTAAATTAAAAATATTAATTCAAAAATATGAATTGCAAGGAAGGAGCAATAAAATTTAATAGATTAAACAATAAATAGACAGAATTTACTTGGAACAAGTAAATAGTTAGAATGAGTTTGAGTGGAGAAATAACAATATCATCATCTATATACTAGATTGTTGTAGAAGCTATAATGCAATCCAATCATCAATTGGGACAAAACTTCATCAACAGAAACAATCATCTTGAGTAACCTATGCCATTCACAGATCCAATAGCCGTGCAATACATTATCTGTAAAGGTTCGCATCTTATCAAATAAGACTGACAAACCATCAATCCAGCATTATTTGATGGTGTAGACATGTGCAAGTGCAGGGAAGCAAACGCCTACGCGTTGAAACTGCAAGATACAATAGGTGTATACCATGCAGCCACAGTCCCACAAAGGAACATGGGATTCACAGTTAATCCAAAAAGGGAAACAGGAAAAACCTGAAGAGAACTCAGGGCCTGGTCGGTGACAGCTAGACCACCCAAATCCAAGAACACCAATGTTTTTAAGGAAGAAAGGAGTGTAACTCCATGTGCAGTGATGCCAGTCTCAGCAATGCATAGCTTTTCCAAAGTTGGTATGGATAAAAGATGCCTAATTCCAGCATCAGTAACTTTCGAACATCTCGAAAGGTTCAACTCCCTTAAAGTAGTCATCCCTATAAATAAGCATAGGACATCATAATTATCAAACTTAACTAAATTGCAGCCACTGAAATTTAGATGGCCTGTCGATGTCCACAGTTGATAAGAGGAGGACAGAAAGTAAAAAATATATTTCTTTTCGTGGAAACTACACGCAAGATTTCCACGGCACTGGACTAGTGGAGAAATCACAACAGGGTTAAGTCACTTCGACACAGAACTTTCTGTGACTTACAAGTCAGCCTTCAAACTAACATTTGTATCATTTTCTATAACATACCTGCAATAGCCCATATACCAGAACTAGAAAGCCTGTGGCAGTTGGAAAGATTTAATGATCGTAAGTAACGATATGCTCCTAAGTAGGCCATCCATTCTGAATCAACAGCATTTTCACCACTTAGATCAACCACCTCTACGGTAAATTTGAAAACTCTGCATCAAAACATCTGAGTTCAGCAGAACGTTAGTGAACAACAAGGATAACTTCCTAAACCTACTCAAGTATAGTTGAAAAACAGTGAGAAAGAAAGAAAGGACATAAACTTTGTTGGCACTCCCTGATGTATATCAGCTAATAAAACAGAAGAATGATGTTTTGATACATAATAATGGAGGCAAAAATGCCAAAAGTATAAGCTGTAGCTACCTCTTCAGCTACTTTCTAAAAGGTTTCCAGTAAAAACCAGATTGAGGACGATTACCAGCATCTCCATCAAGAGAAACTTAATTTTATCTCAACTAAGCTACGATTCTATTACGAAGCATCAAGCAGCAGGATCACTCCACGTACTTAATCAAATCCGAATTCATACAAATTTCAGGCATTTCGATCCAATATAGAAGTATTGCATCTTGATGAGAGACCTCGGTCTCCAATGGACAAAATGAGAGCCTAAAAATTCTGAATCCGCTTTCGATCGTTCAACAAACTTACTTCGATAGTCAGAAACAAAAATGGAGTTGAAACGTACTCGAGAATAGAAGGATAGAGGAGACGACGAGCGTGAAGACGGCGAAGGAGAGCATCGGCGAGTTGAGAGGGCAAACGCTCAAGGCTTCGCTTCTGCCTCCGCCACTTCTCGACGCTGTCCTTGCTCTCACAGGCCGAATTGATGCAGAATTCCACCAGTTTATTCTCCATCTCTTAGAATGTTTCCTGGATTTCAACTCTCCTGTCAATCAGAGAAACTTGTTCTTGTTCTTGGTTCCCAATCGCTAGATTTGGCGGACGATGAACCGGCTCTCTTTTCTGTTTTACTTTTATCCATGGAAGGAACGATGAACTTGTTAGTAAATTACATTTTTAGTCATCACAGCCCTCAATTTCTATTTTATGTTAATTTCCGTACATATACTTTTTATAATGTTTATTGTCAAGTTCGTGGAGTTGAAAAGTAAAAATTGAGTCGAATAAAGTTTCTAAAACCATTTTAAAGATGGTCGTGAATTCAAATCTTCATTCTATATAATACTAAAACAAAACAGTATCAATTATTCGATTCTTTATCTCTATTATTATTGAAGTAAAGAAAAAAAATTAATAAAAATAAAAGGTTAAAATTTATTTGTAGAAGTGACAGATGACGTCCATAGCCTAACTTTTTATTCTAAAATCTAATTTTATCGAATTTGGATGAATCATAATTATCGAAGATATTACTTTGGATTTTTGTTATTAACCATAACAATGAGAAGTTGAAGTTATAATAAGAAAAACGAGGGTGACAATGAGACTTTTCAAAACTTGGTAAACAATTAACAAATAAATTGAAGCACGTGGACTAAATTGTAGTTTTATTGACAACTTTTCTAAGCATATGGACTAGAACATAATTTAACTAAAGAGTTTCCTTTCTCTCCAAGCATCTTCTATACAAAGAAACTATTGTTATTTAAGAAAGGAGAAAAACGACCGATGTAGCTCACATAATTTTTTTTATTTTTTTATTTTTTTGAAGAATAATGTAGCTCACATTAATTAAACTTATATAGCTCCTCGTTATTTAAGGAAGGAGAAAAGACAACTCCATAAAGGATAGAGTGACTCACATTGATTAAACCTTTATAAATTTATTACTTCTTATTATATGATAATAAGTATTTCATAGCTCCACTAAATTCTCGATCATGTTTCTTCATTGCGCTCTCTCTCATTTCATTACGAACAATACTTAAATATTTATCAATTAAAATCTATGTTTGTATTAACTATTTAATTATTTGAATAACATAAAAAATACCTATGTTCTATATCTCTCTCGTCAAAAGTTAAGGGTGTTCACTAAGGTCTGTTTGATAACCATTTTAGTTTTTTATTTTTATTTTTTCTTGTTTTTAGTTTTTGGTTTTTGGTTTTCTGTGTTTAAAAAACGAAAATCATATACGTTTGATAACCATTTTTTGTTTGTTGTATTTAAAAAACAAAAAACCAAAACATTTTTTTGTAACCATTTTTATTTTTTTGTTTTTAAAAAGTTAGAAAGTTGAAAATACATATTAGAGAGAGAAAGTTTTATGTAGGGTAGTTTTATGTAGGGTAGAGATGATGTGACTACGAGTGAGGATGCTCTCCCCCATTGTCGGGCTCGTGAAAATTTTTAGTCTCCGTCTCCACCTCGTTCTTGGGTCCGAGAGATGTTCTCGAGAAAAATTATCGGTTTTATAATTGTTTTTAATTATTTTTAGAATTAAAATATAAAGAGTGTAATAAATATATATAATTATTTAAAAAATGGAATCGGGGACGGGGACGGGGTCGGGACATGCATTTTCTATTTGCGGAAATCTTTGTCTTCCCCTGATGTAGAAACATGAAAATAGATATGTAAATAAACTTTTGGAAGATAAATTTTAGAGAGATAAATAAAAATATTTTAAAAAAATAGGTTGAGAAAAGTTAAAGACAAAAAGAGAAAAATTTTGGAGAAAGAAATAAAGTCGAGAGGAGAAGATATGTTACCGAAAAAAAAGGAAAGGGTTATGAAATGGGCCTAAACAATGAGTATTTCTCGTTCATTTTTGGTATTCATCCCCTTCTCCTATAAGCAAATTTGTGACATCTATTCAATCTTCACTACTTAGAATGAAAATGCTTGAAAAGTAGTTGTCTTCACATCCGTTGTTTTCAAGCTACAAATGCCAAGTCCCACAGTTTAAGAACATATCAAAATTTTAAACTCGCTTTAGCATTAAAAAGAAGACACAGAGCTTTCAGTATTGTAATGAATTACTATCTTAAAAACAAGATACAGCAAAAGCACACCATGTTTCACAAACTATATTTGAGTGTGAATCAAGAAACTGTAGCAAAAGGCACACATTCTAAAAAGATACACAAAACTACTTACTTCACAGTACAAAGAAATGAGAACTCTCTCTTGCAAATCCTTTGAGAAGGCCATTTTTTGTTGGCTTTTCTCTGGCACTCAGCTATTCATTCTGTCTATAAAGCGCTGAAGAGGTGGAGAAAGAGGATGAGCACCATTTTCAAACTCTCTTCTCTCCTTTCTTCCCCCAAATTCAGCACCATTATTTAAACTAATTGCATCTAAAAACCTAAGCAAATCCATATCACGCGTAAATATTGACTTTCTTTTGAAAAAAACTGGTAAATATTGACTTTCTTTTGAAAAAAACTGGTGAGAAAGAGACCGCTCTGGACTTCGCTATCTATATAACTGCACAATTCTTACACCACTCCATAAGCTGCAAAAGGCTGTATGTGCTGGTATATCTCCTTGGTTTGGTTTCTGATATTATTCTCCCCCATTTAGGAGAGAGTGTAGCTGGAGACCGAGACGTTGGCTGGAGGAGCAGTGTGAATGTAGACGAACTCGAGGCTTTCTCCAGCAGCTAATGAGTTGAGCCAAGATGGGAAGACATATGAATCACCAGATTTCTCCAGACCCCAGAGAGGACCGTAAAGTTGGGATATAGAAAGTTTGAGATCTTTGAGAGTTTTCGGTGACTTGTTGATCACTTTTGTAGAGTATCTATAGTAAGTATTTCCTTTAGCAGTCCAGGAAGTCGTCATCTTCTGCTCTATGGCAATCGAAGATGAAGATGATACTGCAAAACAAGCTCTACAGTCAAATATTTGCCTTTCATCCTAATCAGTTTCTACTTTTACATTAAATTAGCTTTATGCAATTATTTAGTCATTCAGCTAGTTTAAAACCAGGTTGGTTGGTTGGCATGGAAAGCTTATTGTTACGGATATCAAATGTATCAAAGGCCAATTCACAATATGAAATTTTTATCTCCTTTTTTTTTCCTTACTCTAAAAGTCTAATTGTATGCAATCTCTGTTCTATGAGAAAAATCTACATCTTATAAACTAACCCAACATAAAGTTTTGTAAAGCCATCATACCTGGAGATGGAACTGTCTTGGGCTGTGCAGTTGGATTTGGATGATTGGCCGGAGGAAGAAGCACTGGGGAAAAAACAAGTATATAATCAGTGACCATGATTTTGCTCGAAAATACTGTCAGAAACCTGATCATAATCAGCTAAATACCTGGAAGGAGCTGATTGTAGCCACTATGTCCACCGCTGAGTCTAGCTAAAATGCCAAGAATTGGAGCATTGTTATAGGTAGCAGGCTCAGTCTGCTCGTAATTGTCCCTTTCATCAGCAAAGTTGTCATAGGCATCAGGTCCACCCACAAGGGCGCCAGTGAGGAGGTTGGGGTCGCTTGCCTTCCTGTTATACCATGTTGCATAGCCACCCCTGCAGCTGACAAAGGCAGAATTGACCTTGATTGAAACAATGGAAGATGCCCTGTGGTGAACTTGTCGTGGGTAATTGTTTCCATATCCCACCATGTAACTCGTGGCTCTCGGATTGTCCCCAAGAATGTAATCCACCTGGTTGAATTTGATTTCAAACCCCATTTAGGCATTTCGTCGAACAGTTAACAGACATACACCACATTCAACGACGAGATGATTACGACACAATTCCCATTTGAAGAAAACCATACGAACCTGAGATTTCGCAAAGGCGATAAGTTCGGATGGTTGGAGGTTGCCGGCAGCGCACTTCAAGCTAGCGCCAGAGGAAGAGAGATAGTCGGAGTAGACGGTGGCGAGGAAGGAAGCGCTGGTAACGAACTGCATGTTGTTCCATCTCTGACGGAAGATGAGACCGGCGGGCGTGGTCTGAACATTGCGAGTCCCTTTCCTCATGCAAGAGCACAAGAAATTTTCAGCCTTCTCCTTGTACCTCTGAAACACCGGCGCGTGGTGAGCCGCTCTTCCTTGCATCAAGAACTGCAATCCACCATCAAAATCACAATTACAACTTCAATATACAGAGCTTAATAAAAGTTCATAGATGAGAATAAAAGGGTCTGCAATTTTTCATTTTATAAAGGAATAAAACAAAAGAAACCTTGGCAACAAGGGTTTGAACACCAGCATATTTGACATCCCAGCCAAATTCAGTCATGCTCCAACCAGTTCCTCCCATGGAATCACCATTTTCTCCAAGGTAATTCAAGTAATATTGGTTGTTTGTTGCTTCATAAAGCCACGCAGCTGCCCATAATAACTCATCCTGCAAAATCAAACACAAACATTCCCGCCATCACCATAAATTCAATTCTTCTCATCCTTAACTAAGGGCCGAAAGGAAGACGGTGAACTGGGCGGGCTTACAACAAGCGGCCCATTCACAAGAAAATGGGCTGACTCGGAAGGCCCAAAAAAATATGGCCCATGTAGGCCAAATTCAGTCCCCAGAAAATAACGGGAAAACAAAAAGAAAAAAGAAAAAAGAAGACGATAATACGCACATTGTAGCCACTGACGGATCGATAGTACTTCTGGGCGACTGTAATGCTGCTGTCGTACTTTCCTCTGTATTTGTCTGCAAACTCGAACAGCTGAAAAAAAACAATATTTTATAAATAATCAAAATTAGTACCAGTAATGGCATTCACGTAATTTACCCATCCACATGCACGTGACCAAACAGTTCCCACCGACGGTTTCATCGAGTGACTAATTTTTTTGGAATTTTTTGCAATAATTTTTAAAATATTAAATTATCATTTTAGTCTTTATAATTTATAATAATTTAAATTTATTCTTATAATTTTTTTAGTTGGGTAAACCCTTCCAAAACAACTTCATAGCCGGGATTCAAACATACCAAATTTTAGTGGAAGATGTATGTCTTTACTTTTTAATGGTGTAAAATGGTATAAATTTATTACGTATGCATATTTAAAATCTAATAATAACATGGCATTATTGAAGATTTAACCAATGAGAATTTAATTTTAGTTCTTATAAAATAAAAATTAATTTTAAAAGAAAAAAACTTATCATCTTTTTAAGTAGACAAAAACAATTTTAAAAGAAAAAGGAAAAACAACGATTTGGATTAGAAATCTACATTAAATATAGCAATAAATAAACCTATTAATTACGGTAGTTTTGCTACCATGTGCCGTGGGGTAGCGCTAGCTTACGCTTCTAAATTTAATTTCCACTTTTTTTCGACAGATAATATTTTGTAAAATAAAAAAATATTATATAATACGGAAAAAGAAGACGGGTTTGCTGACCTGGCGGGCGTGGGAGAGGAGCTCGTTGGCGTAGCCGGGGTTATAGTGGCGGAAGACGACGGAGGCGGCGGCCATGGCGGCGGCGGTTTCTCCGGCGAGATCCGACCCGGGGTTGCTCGGGTCGATCTTGTAAGCTCGCCGGTCGGTGGTCATGTCCTCCGGCCGCTGCCAGCAGTAGTGGTCCGTGTTACCATCTCCCACCTAACAAAACCGTACATCAAATTGCTTTAAATTTCCCTTTATTATATAAATATTAATTATAAAAAAACTAATCTCAAATTTTTAGAATCTAATTTCTATATTTTTTGTTTTTAAAATATGACTACAAAACAAATAACTGTGTTAAAAATAATTTATATTATCTCATTTGATATTCCTAAAAAAAATCCCATTTGACAATTATTGTACTATTAGTTTCCCTTTTTAAAAGAAACAAGCTTATTTAACATCAAAGTTTTATAAGGTAATTAGAGAGTAGCCCCTAGAATGAGTTTAATTTGCAAATCACACCCATATGCTCTAAAAATTGACTTGAACACCCTGGTAGTTTACAAATTCTAAAAAACACACCCTTCTATTCTATTTAAGAAAAACACTTATATTCCTTTTTTTTAGTAAAACAATTTGGGAATAAAGGAAACAAAAACTACAAGAGTACATGTCAATTAACACCCAAGCCAAATGCATCAAGAAAAAAATAAAATATAGATATAGTTTGTTTTTTAAAAAATAATTATCAATTTTTTATTGATGGGATAATAATTAGTCAGTCTTGCTATTAATACCAATCTTGAAAGGAATAATTTATTCAAGTAGTCAAATATTACTATCTCTCGTATATCTCTCGTATAAGTTAGACCTAGTGTCTCCATGAATAAATAAAATACTAAACTTTTTATTTTCTTAATTTCTCTCTATCTCTCTCAACCAACATGATTGTTAAATCATACAAGTTTCTTGACCATTAAAGAAGCCACTACAGTTATCCACAAATAGTAAGTAAATTGGTCTGGAATAGTCGAGATATTAAATTACCAATTAACACRAAAACTTAAAACTAATGTGCTATAGATAAAATAACATTTGATTATTGAAATACAAGACTTACCATTCTAATATAGTATTAAATAATTAATGAATTTATAAATTTAAGTGCCAACGGGAGTATCGATTAATTTTCTAGAGGTTGGATGTTCATCCCCACGTTTAAGAGAACTTTATTATTATCAAAGGAGGTAAAAGTAAAGTGGAATTTATGGAGGGGTACCTCTCCGAATAGAACACTGGGTTCAGGGTGAGCCTTAATGAGGTAATCGGTGCCCCATTTGACGGCGTCTAGGGCATGGGCGAGTTCGCCATTGGCGCCCATTTGCTTCCCGTATTCAATAATGCTCCAACTCATCATCGTCACCGTGAACGCCATCGGCAATCCGAACTTCACATTGTCGCCGGCGTCGTAGTATCCTCCCACCAGATCCACCTGCAACGCACCACCAAAATCATCCATCTCTCACTTTCCCGTGAAAATCACACTCAATTTTCTCACCAGCCAAACAGAAACTCGAGAAGAAGAAGAAAAAAAAAAAAAGAGTGCCGTACCCCGCTGGCCTTGCCGTCGAGGAGGCCGGAGTTGCCGCGCCACGTGACCCGCTGGTTGTGGGGGAGGTAGCCGGATCTCTGAGCTTCGAAGAACAGAATGCTCTTTCTCAGGGCTTGGCCGTAGTCGTGGCCGGCTAGGGCAGAACAAGGAGCCAGAATCACCACCAGCAAAACCACGGCGGAAACGGAAATTTCCATCGGAATTTGAAGGAATCGTAGGGGGAAATGGCAATGCCGGTGGGATTTTATATGATTTATCAGCCGAAAAATGTAATCTGATAAATCAACCTGAAAACAGAGGACCCCAAAAGGGGAAACAGAGAGAGGGGGGGTGGGGAGTGTGGGGTGGGAAGTGGAAGAGAAGATGGGGGCACTGCGCACTATATAAGCCGTGGAAGGACCCCAAGATGGGCAAAAATGGCACACAATTATAATTAATTTTCCTAAGAAAAATAAATTTTTTTTTATAGTTTTATATTTTTTTATTTTCATTTTAACTAATTAAAAAACATAATACTCTTAACTGTGCTCTTTGTTTTAAAAATATCACCATCCTTTCGAAAGTTGAGTAGCATAATTTGTTACCAAATCTTGTTAGTATTTTCTTATGTTTTAACGGTGGATTAGTGCAAAATTAGATAGAGAAATGGGATGTTAATTGTCATTGGTTTCAGATTCTTCCYATATTAATGGATATTTGCTCGAATGACATTTTTGRAACGTTTATGAAAGTTTAACAATAATSTTGAAATTTTTTAAAAGATAAAGAATATTTTTAGAGTAAAGAGCAAAGTTTAGGGATAGTTACGTAATTGAGGCTTATATTAATTTGGTTTGGAGGGATTGATGAGAACAGTTGAAAGAAAAGGAAAGGGCATGTGGGTGTCCTTAGTTCTTGACTGGGTAGGTCGGTGTGCAATTAATGGGTAATTTAATTCTTTTGGGTAAAAATTTCAGAAATTTTAATTACAAATTTACAGTTACACAGAAGAGAGAGATAGTTTACGAGGCAGTGGTTGTTTTCAGGTCAGAAAATTACCAAAAGAAGAAAAGCATGAAAAGTGAGCTGCCAAGCTCAAACAGAGGAAGAGTCAATTTTATTAAAAGAAAATGTCTTTTATTTGGTCTCCTTATTATTTATTTCCCAATTTGTCTCTTTTTTCCCTTCGGTGAAAATTCGAATACTAGGCCTAAGAAAAAAGTTAAAGTTAAAAGTTGCAACAATTATCTAAATTTAAAATTTAATTTTATAAAATTAAAAGTTCTAGGAAAAAGTTACTTGTCTCAAGTTCATATTCAGTTTTTCTCTTTACAACACCACCCCATTTGCAGTTGTTTAGAAACTATTTTTATAATAGTTTTTTGCTTTCTAAATATTTTATATAAAAAAAAAGAATAATGTCCGTTAGTAACTATTTTAACCTCTTTTGTTTCTTTGAGTATGTTATTAAAAATTATTTATTTTCCAATAAATAAATAAATTTACTATTCCTACTCCAATTATAAATTTGTGATCAGTGTTTTCAATGTAAAATGACACTAATTTTGTTAGAATAGATTTGAAAAACTAAATAATAAAAAAATATTATTCATGTCGATTCCTACCAGCGTCACATACATGTTACGAATGTGTCATATATATCTTCGTCTCCAAATCGTAGGTTACTTGTACACAGAAATTAAGTACTCTTGTGGTGCTTTGCCTAATACAATCCAAAGTTAAAACTCTAASTTATTATCAAATAGGTAGGAAGATGGGAGTTTGTCCGAGAGTGCGTGTCTAAATTCTTACGAAGATTTGTGTATGAAAGTTGACTTGATAGAGAAATTAAGAAGGTGCGTAGCTAGGTGGCATGATACGTCACGGTCCCACCAAAGTGGACACGAAARCATCCAAAGTGATTGTTTACCGTATATCGCAATCAATTTAGTAAATAAGACACATGTTACTTTTTCTAATTTTGAAAGGTTAATTTCACCCCACATTTCTTAAACTATTAACAAAAATCTAAAACTTTTCAAAATCATTTATATATATATATATATATATATATATATATATATATATATATTTTGCAAAATATTTAGGAGCTAGACTGATAATTGTAATTGCATTATATTTTGTAATCTACTTTCCTTTTGTTAAAATAAAAATAAAAAGAACTCATAAAGATAGTTTTGTTATTTGTTTATTTTAAAAAAAAAATTGGTTAGGAGTCCAAAATATTGGACAAAATAAATAACTAATAAATAAATCGTTATGCTTTCCTCCTTTGTACGATATTCTAAATTGAAGGATTTAGAAAGAGATTCAAACAAAATTAAAAAAACAAAAAGAAAAAAAGAGAGCCCTCTATAAGAAAAACCAAAACGATTTGAAGTACAAAGATATAATTTATATTAAATGTAAACACTGTTTAATTTATTATTGTATTTAATGTTGTATTATTTAAAATATTTAATGACCGTCTAAAATATATTTATACAATATTTATTTTTTAGTACGATAAATTGGGCCTATAAAAATTTCAACGTTGAACTCCAAATAAAGAAATATATACTAGTTAGTGTTAAGTTATGTGTTGAATTCAATTTTTCTAGAAAAAAAGAACAAATTCAATTACTAAGGCAAAAATAAGTATAACTCAACAGTAATTAACATATATCTCAAATTATGAGATTGTAAGTTCGATTTCCACCCCACATGTTGTAAAAAAATCAATTACTGATGAAAAATAATAGCCAATCAATCTAAACAACTATCTCTCTCTTTGTTTTATCAATTTTAAACCAAATTGAATTACCCAAAATATATCAATGGGGTTTGCACTTTTTATTTTCCAAATTAATGTTATATAAACGGCAGGTTCTAACACCTCTCTTTTAATATAATGTAATTTAATATTAAAATTAAGTTAATTTTTAAAACCATTTAAAAATGACTGATTCATAAAGTATATTTGAAAAAATAATTGAACTGATGATATTCCCACTTGTTTATTAATGATTTAATCTATTTTGTTTAGAATTGAAAACTAAAAAATAAAAACTTAATTTAAGAAAAAATCGTTGCAATTAAAGACTATTTTTCTAAATAGAAGAGAGAACTCCGGCTCTGTACGTGGCAATATTGTAATATTCTTTTATCAGGAAGGCTACTATCGTAATTTCGCGATTGCCTTCCGGACACGAAGAGTGACCTGTATTGAGGATTCGATAGCCCGACAACCCGACAAACAGCACTTCTCCGTCGTTCATTTTTATTTTTTTATTATATTTATTTTTTCTCCATTAACTAATATTTTACAAGTCCACCGACAGTATGAAAATTATTAAATAATGGCGCTACTAATTTTTATTTTTCATTTTAATCATACGTTATGGATACTTGTGTAAAAAGAAAAAAATGGATTTATTTTGATAATATGAGTTATAACCAACAGGTTGACTCTAAATTTTGTTTATAGCGTACAAAAAAAAATTACAAAGTAAATTTAGTCATTTGAGCGTTTTTTATTTCCCTAAGTGAATAAATACTATAATTAACTGTGCGTAAAGACAAATAAAATCCATTTTTTAAAGTATTGAAAAAGAGAGCATCTATAAACTTAGTGGAAAGGTCGTTTACTCAAAACAAAACAAAAAAGCATGGAAGACAAATACACCCACAAAAGAATTCTAACGAAATTACTTGCAGTATCAATAAAATAACTATATGTGTGTTGGCTCAGGAAAATATATAGGCTTAAAATAATTATTTATAATTTTGTGATTTTGGAGCAAAAATAATTTCAATTATTTTAAAAGATAAAGTTGATCGTGAATATAGATTGATAAGATGTGAGGGATATAACTCCAAAACTAATGTCCTCAAATATGGTTTGTTGAATGTTTGTAATAAAAAGTAGAAAATATTTGAATGTTTGTAATAAAAAGTAGAAAACTATTTTCTATGATAACAGGAAAACGATTAATAAACTAGTTATTCATGAAACTTTWAAAAACATATATTTTGTCATCTAATAGATATTCTGTAACGTTGGTACATTAATACATATATTCAAAATTATATTAGCAATCAATTTAAGTAATGGATGGTAAGCTAGCGATAAGAACCTATATGATTTTGTTTTTCTCCGATTCGTAGACTTAAAATAAATATTATGACAATTCAATAACGAAAATATAACTTATTTTAAAGTTTAACAACTAAAGTGGAATAATTCTTATAATTCCAATACCAAAATGGAATCACTTTTAAGCTATATTGTAAAATATGGTTGCTAGAAAAGTTATTTAACCAAACTTATTCAAACAACTTTAAAAAACTCCAACAAAAAAACTATAAAAAGAATTGATAGAAAATAAAAGCAATTAAATTAATTTTTAAAAGGAAAGGAAAGGAGGGGGAGAGAGAGAGAGAGAGAGAGAGGAGGGCAAAGAAGGAAAATGACAAAAGAAGATACGGTCAAAAAGATCGGTGCTTGTCAGAATGCTTTATTCCCAACCGCAATCAACGGTCTCCACAGAAAAAGAGGTTACCAAAATTATATTAAATTGTCATTATTTATTTTTTTCTTTTCTAATTATGCAGAAATTAACATATTTAATCTAAATTAAACAAACGGGATTACCTGACACGTCAAATGGGGTCAAAGCGGCAAGCTCCCGTGATGACCGGTTGCGCCGGTTATGTGACGGCCTCGGCTGCCATTTCTGCCGCTACTTTTACCCGTTGTCGGAGGTTGTCTTTAATATTTAATAAATACTCTTTTCAAGAATCTGTAAATTACTGCTATTTACTTTTGCCGCTTCCCTCGTTCCAATTAATATCATCCTTTATGTTTTTTACCTTTGTATTTAACTTTGTCAGTTAAAATTTAATTTTCTGCTTTTATTTCTATSAAATTAAACTTAAATAATATTCTAATCTTTTTCATGGAAGATTTTCAAAATGGAATCAAATCATCGACTTTGGAGATAGTGATTATTATGGGATAATTAAGTTGGACCCGACAAATAAGATGCAAGCCCAAAAGCAAAAAAGAAAGTTMGAGCGGGACCCAAGTGAGAGAATAGTAGAGACCTAAAGGACCAAGTGGTGAACTGTGCCACAAATCCAACCACCAGAGAATCGATATCTTGTCATTCAGGTCTCGGTCAACTAGATCTCAACCTCCACTACCCCGTGCTTGTTTCCTGCACGTCGCCAATAAACCTGATAACGAGCTGACTCCTTCACTCTTGCTCCACTCTTGCCCGCGACGACGCCATCCCCTATTAAAAAAGAAAAGATATCCTACTAACTTGAGTATTCCTATAAACCTTAGGATTCTCACATCCATAAATAGGGAGAGCGACCTCATGAAGTTACGCTACAAAAACTCTTTCTATTGCTATGCTTCACATTGTGTATAATCTTTCTATTTTGCAGGTCCGTTGAATCTATTTTATTATTGAAGATTGTTGCAATTTGGTAAATTTAGAAAGACCAAATCTCCCCATCAACTATAATAAATGTCTAATTCTCTATATTATACTCGAATTGGCRGTAAAATTAATCTTGTGAGTATTTATGTTTGCATATAATTTCGGAATAGTATACCCTAATGTTAAGGCCACGTTTACTTAACCGCAATCGTAATATAAAACAATCGGAATCGTAATATTATTCAATTGATGTTGTTTACTAGAAATTTTATGGAATCGTAATCAGAATTCATTTGATGTTGTTTACTAAGACTGCCTGGAATCAGAATCATAATCAAATATATGACAATTACTAATATATCCGTTTATCTTTTTTAGCCAATTACAAATATATTATTGTGCTAATCCTTTTTAAATTACAATAATAATAAATTTTAATTTAATTTATTACTATATTATTGATAGTAAATATTTCTTACTATAACAATTTATCTAATATTAATACATCATGAATAATTAAAATAAAATTACATCAAATAAAATATTTTTTATTAGAACAACCAAACTTTAATAAAACATATTATTAAGTTTTATTATTATAATATTTAAAATTAATAATATCTATTTAAAAATTTTATTGATAGTAATTAATATTAATATTATATAATAAAACCACRTCAACTAATAAAAATTGGAGTATAAATGGAGAAG
The DNA here is from genome assembly GCF_001995035.1 of Momordica charantia. The sequence continues at coordinate 903,663 of NW_019104496.1, forward strand.
AAATTATAAAAGTATAAAAAAACTAATTAAAAATTATATGGATTTAATCCATAGAYGAGAGAGATAGTGTAAAAGTAATACATTAATTATAATATATATGTGGGGACCACGGAATAAAGAATGAGAATAAGATTGATGGGGTCGTGGGAGTGTAATGAGATTACACTTTTTATTACAAAGTTTGAGGTGGGTCTCAATATTTGATTACATCCCTACAATTTGGTAAACACTATYAAAGGGAATCAAAATTTTCATTACGATTCATTGATTACGATTGCGGGTAGGTAAACGAGGCCTAAGTTCAATCACATTTTTGTACATTTTATTTTACGATAGTTTTGAGTAATGCGGCCAAAGCGAGCATAGGTCAACAGTAATTGACATATAATTTCTAAACAAGAGGCCGCGAGTTAGATCCCCACTCTCACATATCGTACTAAAAAAAAGTTTTGAGTAATGCAATGGGTAGGTTTAACATTTTATTTTAGTTTCATTTTTAAGTTATTTATCAGTAAATTTAATTAAAGTATGTATTATGAGTTTAGATACTAAATTTATAATTTATCCAATCTTATTATTATTATTTTGAAGGGAGTGGGCATATGCTGAAGATTTATGGTCTCGAGGAGGAGAAGTGATGGTTGGTTTCAAATGGAAGTTTGGTGGTTGGTTGAGGAGACCTAAGCTCGGCCACCAAGGCCAACAGATAAAAAGATGCCACTAAATGCCAAGTATTTTATTATTTTTATTTTTATTTCATTTACAAGTTAAAAAGAAAAAAGAAAAAAAAAAGGAAAAGAAAAGATGGTTTGTTGTTGCAGAATCTGAATATAAGAAAAAGTTAAAGATATCTGAGAGGCATTAAATGTCAACGAACTGAGGATGCCAGAAAATCCAGATGCTTCAAATATTTACATCCTTTGAATAAAGTTTCAAAAGTGTAGTTTAATTCCCTTTTGATGACTGTTTTCACACCGTGTTTTAATAAAATTGAAGTGACCTATCATGTGGTAGGAGAAGAAAGGTAGTGCAATATCAAACCGCTCTCATATCCGTAGAATCTCGCAATCGTACTTAGTGACCGTGGATCTTGCACGTTAACATCTATAAATAAATATATGAAAGGACTTCATATGCAGATATGCGAATTTGATTGTTCATCTTGAGAATTTATTTCAAATTCTATTCCCTTGATCATCATAGCTCTTTTCTTTAGAATCTACATCTTTAGATTATCTAAGTAATCAAATTTCACGATTTTAAAAAAGCGTAAAATTCGAATACTTTAACATAGTTAAAATATATTTTAGTTATTAGTTTTTCCGAAAAATAATACCAAATCTAATATTTTCTTTTTTCTTTTTTTTTAATTGTTATTTTGATAAGAGTTATTTGATGGTCGATTTTGTGTGTTATTTGAACTTAATTTTGTGCCGAAATTAATTTTAATTGAAATTAATGATTTTGAAATTTTTTTACTTTACTTTTTTATTATTTATAAAATTATGGGTAAATTAACATAAATGGAATATAAAGAAAATTTTGCAACATATGTGTATGTCCAGGTCCTAGGATTGAGTTGGATGAAATAAAAAATTCATGTAAGCATTAATACACTTGGTCAAATTCAAGATAAAATTGATTTATTTATTTTTTCCTATTTCTTGGCTAGCTTTCTCGTAAATGCCTCTTCTCTTTTTCATTTTTAATTTTTAATAATAATTTAGTTTTTTTTTTTAATTTCTTTTCAAACTACAAATTTGTGAGTGTGTTAATCTAGCCACATACTAAAAATAAAGGGATATACGGGAGTGATTTTGGCATGCATCAAAACAATTTCATCAATTTTTGGTGATGGAACTTTTAGCAACACACTAACCACTTTTACTATACCAAAATTACTTAGATTTTAAAATATAATATGTTTGACGAAAATTCATAAATAATGTTGAAAAAATCTAAAATCACTCTAAGTGATTCTCAGGGTGATTCTCCAAAGTAAATTTTGATCCAAAAAAAATTATAAGACTAATTTTTAAAATGGTTATTGTTTTAATTTTCATAATTGTGAAGAATTTTTTTCGCGAAATCTGKAACTCTTTCTAACTCTATCTTTAATTTTGTTTATTCTATCTAAATATTTTCTTTAAAAWTTTTTTATTCTCTCCCTCAAATTTTATTCTCATTTCTTTTATAAGTTTATTTATCTGTTAAAATTTTGTGTGTCTCACCCTCTAAAATTTATCTCTTCAAGATTTTTGTTTCTCTCCAAAAATTTCACTCTTTAAACTTTAAATATTAATCATTCAACATCATTTTTAATTATATAAAAATCATTTGAAAAATTATATTACCAAAACGTTAAAATAATTATTATAAATATCACTTTCACAAAATTAATTATCGTTAATCTTTTTTTTTCTGCTAAAATTACTGATTCTAAAACCATTCCCCAAACATATCATAATTATCCTAAATACTTTTGTTTCAGAAAAACATAAATCTTTTATTTTTCCAAATACTTCTCAAAAATATTAAAAAAAATTTATAAAATTAAATTGAATATCAACAAAAGAATAGAAACACACAGGTTTGAAGTGTGAAGCAATACTAAAAACATGGTTAAATCTCTCGACAATGTTCATCAAGCATGGGCGTCCATATTGCATGATTGCATATATCCATAAAAACATGGGTTAAATCTTTTAAAACGTTCTTGAGTTTTTTTTTTTTGGATATAAATAGTTTTCTTTCCATGTTAGCTTGTCAATTTCTTCTCTCATATTCAATAAAAATAGGCTAATGTAAAAATAATAGTAGTAAATATGCTATAAATCTTTATTCCTTGGATTTTTAAAATAATTGTTTTKGTCATTATATTTAAAAAGTGACTATTTTGGTCCATCTTTTACAAAATTTTAACATAGGTTTTACACATAACGAAAAYACTTTAATATAAAGTAATGAATGTTATATTTCAAGATATATATTAAGAGTAATGTCRTGTTGAAATTGTGAAAGAAAAAAAATGAGATTAAAGATAAAAATGAAGGACCATAATGGTCTTTTTCTTTGATAAAAGAGCAAAGGGAAAGTAGAGAGAGAAAGGAAGGATGGACACAAAAGGGTAAAAGGGAAAGTAAAGTGCATTGCAAGTGCCACTCCATGGTCCATGCGTACAATGGTAACTTCCTTTTACATTTTGCTTTCCAACCCTAACCAGTAACCCCGAAACATTGGAGAGAGAGCGCGTGGGTTCCACAGGCGCGTGGTTGAAAATCCTTAAACACGATAACAGGGTGGGCCCCACGGGGATTTGTAAAACGATACGTGCATGTTACTTTTTGGGGAATGATAGGACCACGAGTGCTTTTTAATGCTGCGGGCCCCACCTTTTCCCTCCCTCAACTTCCCTTTAATTTCTTTTCCCACCTCGCAAAATCCACCTTTTTTTCTTCTTTCTTTTCATTATTTTAAATTACTTTTTTGACTCTTTATTTTAATTTAGTCTTTATATTCTTAAATAATTTATTATTTATTTTAATTAAGTGTAGTTCAAGTAAATATCTTTGATCAAACTATCAAGACAGTTGAATTTGAAAAAATAATTAATGAGAATGTTGAGTACATTGTATATATATATATATAAAAAGAAGAGGGAAAATTCAAGTAAATTGGGATATTTTCTCATTAATTAGTTGTCAAAATCATCCTTCACTATCTTAAGTTTCCCACCCAAGGCCATGAAAAGCCATAGAATTTTAATTTGACTATTATATAGTTATTTGCCTTTTTCTATTTACATAATAATAATCATAGTTTCATTTTAAAACTAAGCCTATTTATAATAATTTCATAAGAAATAATATAAAATGATGGATATTTGTATAAGAAACAARATGTAAAAGAGAGATAATAATTTTCTTTTTGATGTGACCATTTTTTGTAATGTCGATATCATTTTACTGTTAAGGTCGTTAATGAAAAACTAACCAGAGGATTTCTTTAAATTGTTCTTCTAAACTTAAAATAGAGTAAAAATAGAAAAGGAACACCTTTTAAAGAAATATATAATTAGTAAAAGCATGGTATGTTTGGATTTAAATACTATTTTGATCTTATTTGTTTATTTTAGTCTTTCGTTTTGGTTCTACTAATTTTATAAAGGGRCTAATTTGATCTCTATTTGTAAAATTTTAACACAAAAATTATACATAATGAAAATTATTTGTTACAAAATTATGATTATATTAAAAAAATTAATAGTGTCATGCTAGAATTATGATCGAAAGAAACGAGATAAAAAGAATGAAAATGAATGTACTAAAATGAAAGTACTAAAATGAAAGTACAAAAATAAAAAATAGACATTTTGATAGTAGATGAAAAAATTGAAATTATAAAGATCAAAATGTAACAAAAATTAAATTAAAATTAAAAATATCAAAATTGACGTTTTGAAAATACAAATAACTAAAATAGCATTGAAACTTTTTTCTTTTTCTTCTATAAAATATAGTTGGAAGTGTGCTTTACTTTTGATGTATGGAGTGAGAATAGCTTTTTCCAACAAAGGAATTTAGTGAGTTGAATGAGTCAACCACAAAGCAAAAATCATATTAAATAATTAAATGCATGCTTCAGCCAACAATTATTTTACTAATAATTTGAAACCCTTCTTATCTAATGCCTTTGAATATCCTATATACCAATGCCTATGCCTTGGAATTTACAGTGGTCAAYGGGAGCTCTTATTGCATTCCACACATTAAAGACTCTTCACAATTGCCTTAACTTATTATTATTTTTTTAATTTTGATATTTAAAATTTAAACATGAACAGTGGCTCGTTAAGAGTCATTTATCGTAACGTTGTTTAAGAATCAAGAGTCTGGTTAAGTGGTGTTGCTGGCYATGAATATAGCTTAATAGTAAATGACATTCATATCCCCTCTTTATATCATAAGTTCAAATTTACATATCCCACATTTGATGTATTGAGAAGAAGAGAAAAAAATGGTGTTGTTTTGCTCACTCGATCATGAGTTAGAATTTAGATAAATCTGAACTTCCCTTACGAAGAACATTATGTTAAAAARTCATCGTGGAATTAAGACTAATTTATAGTAGTTTGAGATTTATATMTCGACTTGACATGTGGGTTTGTCATAAAAAATTTTTATATTGGAAATTTTTTTATATAAGTATGTAATTTAATTATTAGAAGATTCAATCGGATATTTCATAAATCTATAGGAAGAGTAGAACCTAGGGCATAAAAGTGGGTAAGWATCAATTTGTGCTATTTTCAAGTTTCAATAATAATTAATATTGACTGTTTTGGATTTTTGGGGTTTTAATTGAACAAAAAGTGTAAAGCTATAGTAGCAAATTTTAAAGCATTTCTTAGRGAGGCTATTTTCATCAATTAATATTCTATTTGTTTAGTATGAAGAAGTTTGATCATCTACATCTATATGGTACCTCTTCAATGGGCCAATATATGTATCCTTAATAATTAGTTTGAAAATCTTTATAATTTTGTTTTTAGTTCAACAATATATATGAGGAGATTCGAATCTCAAATTGTCTTTCAATTGAGAATATCTTAAGTATCGGTTAAACTATAAATTGTCTAAAAAAACAAAAAAATTGACTATTTTAGTGAGGAGTTCCTCATCATTAAAATTGTGTTCGTATTTGTTGATAAATTTTTTACTTAAATTTCTGGACGAGAAGTTTATACAATTTAGTTAAAAYGATTTAAACAATAAGGGGTCGTTTGTTTCGTGGGAATCCAAGATTTTCGTGAGACGGGTATCTGGATTCCCACGTTTGTTAATATCCAATATATAACTTRGTACTGTCTTCTCTATAGTATTTTTCACATAATAATATTCCATSGAATMCACCACTTCATTAATAACACATTACCTAATTTTAAAATTTTGGTTTCAAAATTATCCCAATTAAAAGGTCTCATAATAATCGGACCATGTCTAAAGGGGGACCAAAATTATGACCTAAAAGTAGAAGAAATAATATAAATAGCGAAGAGTGTTGGTTTTGTTGGAATTTAGCGAATTTGGAAATATGGAAAATGTAGCTCTCTCTTTATAACTACAAAAACAAAAGGCAAAAAGCGAAAAAGAATTTGAGTGTGATTGCATCTAATTTCTAGATTACTGTGAAAAAAAAAAGGAAAAAAAGCAAAATTAGTCAGCCACGCCTTGAGCCCCACGACTACAGCCACGCCTTTACCTTCCGTCCTTTCACAGCAAATTTATATGATTTATTATCCACCAAAAGGTTATAGGTACAAATTACTAAAAATAATTATATAATTTTATTTTATATTTGTAACAGTTAATTACTTAACTTTTGAGACGTTGAGTTGAAAGGCATATTCGTTGCTCCATCGTTAGTAATCGAGATAAATTTTTTTGAAATCGGAACAACCTGAGACTTAAAAAAATAAAATATATAACTTGAGATGATTTATACCAAAATTGTATTAGATCGTATGAAATAAATTGAAAATATTAAAATTATGTGAACTAAATTAAAACTAACCTTATTTAGCAAATTGAATAAGCTTTTGAAACCAACTAAATCGAACATCTTTATTATTTGAAATATTTAAAATTTTTAGTAAATTAAATAATGGAAGATCTTAAGTGAGATTTTTATAAAAAAGTTCCCCCAAAAATAAGAAGAATCCCTTCAATTAAGCTCCCAAGATTGTCCCCACATTAACTGCAATTGATTTTGGGACCCAAATTTCTTGATATCCAAATAAAAAATATATCAACTTCAATTAATAATTTAAATTTTCCATTAAATTTGTAAAATTATGAATTAGGTTAAACTACACATTTTCAAAAAGAATTGTTTTTTAAGCGAATATATGAACTTTTTAAATTACTTATCATAGTGGACCATCATTTCGAACAAATGTCAAGAATGTGCATACATATTTTAATTATTGAAAATTAGGATGTGAATAATTTATAAAATGATGTATATGCATTTATTGAAAATGACATGAATATTAACTATATTCAATAATTTTCTTATCCTTGATCCCATAATTCAATTTACAGAAAATAACACCCAAATAATACACGTCACAGTCCGGCATTTAAAGCCAAAGCTCCGAGGGAGTGGGGGATGCTAATTTGTGAGAAAGTTAATTGCAGTACGGCCCACTTAATTTTATTTATTGCAAAGTCTGCCTTTAAATTAAATAAAAATTAAAAAACAAGGCACGTCATTTATAAATAAATAAATAAATAGGCTACGGGATTTAATGCTAGGGTAGTTGAGAGAGCGCTATTTATTAGAGTCATAAAATCCTCTCCATAATAATTACAAACTATTTATTTTTATCTATTTGATATTATATTTCATTATTTAAAATTAAATGTTTCAAAAAAGTGGCGTGATCCAGAAAGTTTTATTATTAATTTCGGGGAAGAGAGTGGGGCAACTTTGTATATTCACTTTTTTGAGGGGTGCGGTACACGTGGCGGGTGGCGATGGGTTGGTTGTCGCGTTCCGTCGGCGGACGGGAACGGCCAAATTAAGCCCATTGCTTCGGGTGTAAGAACTGATACTGAGGCGGAGGAAGTTAATGCGAGTGTCTGGTGAAAAAAAACGTGAAATTTTTATTCTCCTCCTTTTTTTTACCATTCTTTTTGAATGTTTGAATTCGTTTTAAATTATTTATTTTCAATTTTATATATATATATATATATATATCAAGAATATTGAAATTCAAATGATGTACGAGAATTATTACTAATATCTTAATTAGTTAAACTATGTTCGAAATTATAATGAGTTAAAATAGGTTCCAATTTAGATTAATTTTGAAGTTAAACGATAAACTAGTGTTATACCTTAGTTGTGTTTTTTTTATTTTTCTTATTTAGGGATTTGTGACTTTATATTTTGCTACTTATCCAACTAAATTGAACTGTAAATTTCAATAATTGGGCAAATATGGGCCAAACTCAATTTATTAAGATGTTAGTAGTATTTTTTAGAGGTAGTAGGATAAAATCTTTTGTATCATTTGATTTAAATGCTCTAAAATAATAGAATATGTTTGATCAAGAAAATGATCAAACTCGATCGCAAAGCGAGGACTTCCATTACCGACATTCGAAGGACTTGCAAAATAGAGTTAGTACTCTGACGCTCTAATTAAAACACAATCTAATTTATACTTGAGAGAGAATATGGTTTTGCATACCTTACGTGAGAGGTGGGGTTTTCTATATACAAAGGCGAGCTCCCGACATGACTTTCGATAGTACTCCAACAGTACTCCAACCACCTAGGATTGTGGTGCCCTATCGGAGAACATGACTATTACCTTTGAGCCTACAAATGCTCTTTAGGGTCGGATTGTACTTGATAAGGGTCGGTTTGTAGATGAATTATGGCTCGACTCAACTTCTTGATTGTCGAGCTACCTACATTTGTCCAAATGAAAAAACTCATTTCACTCCTCTCATCATCATGGTAGTTTGAAGATCTTTGATGTTGACATGTGGCAGGTGGTAATTTACCCACAACATAATAGGTGGTAAAGATTAATACATCAAGACAGCTAAATTAAAGAAAATAAAAAAACAATCACAAAAACGGAGGGTAAAAAACACCCCATAGTAACCAAAATGTCATGACTTCGTTAAAAAGCATCCATTACGATGGTAAGACAACGGTATGATAATACTCTCAACTAGTTTATTGTATCATTTAACTGACAATTATATTAAGTAACTTGAATATAGTTAAATTAATTAAGACATATATTTTCAAGTTAAAAGATAGACATGTTGTTTCATTTTATTTTTTTGAATAAAATAAATTAAAAATATGAGGTTTGAACCATGTTGGTTGAATTAAAACAAAATAACTGTCATAAATAGACAGCAAGAAATTTAGAATTAAAAAAATAGAATAGTTTAAATCAAACTTCAACTCAAATAATAATAAAAAAAATGGTAAAGCATATTTAAAAAGCGATTTTTTTTTTAAATTTGTTAAATTTTATGATATGGATAGTAAAAATTTCCGTTTTAATAAATTGATGGATAGTCTTAGGATAAAAGCGATTTATTTTATAGAAAAACGCTTTATATTCACGAATTTGGTTATAGTTCAGCTAATTTAAAAATATATTGTCAATTTTAATTGATAAAAATATATATTATTGTTAACAAACAAAACTAGAGGTTTGAATTTTATATTGTTGGACTAAAAAACCATTTTTCATTGGGATTGTTTTGTTTACACGAGTCACAAAGGCAACGCTGGACGCCGGTGATCACGGGGATGTGTGGACACGTGGCCCATTCTCGAGGGACCATCAAATTATGATCATGTGGAAGCACGTGCAATCTGACAATTAATAGTGGGGCCCTCCACGTGATGTTCCCTGGACTTCTCAATCCTACAAGAAACGACACCGTTCAGTGCACGTGCTCCATGCATCACCACCCATTAAACGGCGCCACGCGGTGACAAAATGACACCGCCGTTTCACAACCCCTGTGTCACCGTCACAGCCGCTGGATTTTTCTATTTTTTTTTCCGAAACGAAAAACAGCCACCAGATTTATGTCTGTTACAAACTTACAAGTTTGTTTCTTTTTCAGGAATTTTTACAACCTCATACTTCTCAAAATAATAAAAATTAAAAAAAATCATAAAATTTTAAAATAAAATTACAAGCTCAAAATTTATGATGTTTTTTCCACCTAAACGAAAGCGAAGATTTGAATATACAACTTTTAAGAGAAGTAGAGTACATTAACTAAAAACAAATGAATGAATATATGAATATATGGCAAAATGCTAACAGACTTATTCCAGGTTAATTATCCGATTGATTTACCTTAATCCCGATGAATTAACTTTCTCTTCTTTTGATAATTTTTATTGAGAAAAAAGTAATATTTTCCTACGATTATCTTTGATTCATAGGTTATTTATTTCTCCCTCACTTTGCCTTGCCCCACACCCTCGTCCTCCGACAAAGATATTGGAGTGACCTCTCCTGCAAGACAAATCTACTTCTTTTCTGTTATGAATATTTTCACTTTTTGTTAAAGGTGCAAAGAGATTAAATAAATAAATAAATAAATAGATTTAGGTGTTTTTTTTTTAAATATTCCTAGGAGGTTCGGGTCAGCTTGCGCACACCTCCACTAATCTCATGGGCAATTGTATAATCTTGCTACATTTAGTTGCAAAAAAAAAAAAATCGTAGGATATTAAATTATAGGTAAGCGACCACCATGATTTGAACCTATTCTCTATGAATTAAGATAAGTAATCATGATGGACACCGATATAGTTTTGCTTAAGATGCTATAACGGTTAAGTTAAAGAACTTATTATATGAGTGATGGAGAGTAAAATACAACATGTCACGTAGAAAACAAAGAAACATCGAATAAGTAGATCTTTCCCCATTGTCTCGGAAACACTAAGTCACCGACCTATATGTAGCTCGATCAACGATGACATGATAATTCGGTTAATCCATTGTTGGTCAAGTGAAGGTCATACACCGAGGTCAAAAGCACAATAGTCTGTAACCGCGTGACAAGTTCTGGAACAGTTTAACGTAATAATCACGTGGGACCCACTACCCCTCACCCTATAAATATATAGAATCATCATTCTAAACCCAAGTATGTAATATCATTCATCGTCTCGAGAGCTTAGATTAGACCCTAACTGACTTGAGCGTTAGAGTTTGTTCCTTTTCAGCATGTCTTTCCTCACATAGTTTGCTCTGGATAGCTTGGTTATACCAAACCCGTATCTATTCTCTAGATAGTTTGGAATCCACTATAAACAACGCGATTGAAAAAAGTTTAGAGGATAGCATATAGAACGAAAGTTTGTGTACCTTCAACGGTGTGTCTTTTAGAATAATTGAAGACTTTTTTCATAGTGATTATCCAACCATCGATTATGATGATAGGATGTTAGAAGTTCAAAAAATTTAGTTAGGGCAAGCCAATTTTTATACAAGGCTTACTAAATGTGGCGATTGGTTGATGTCATTTGAGTTCGTGTGTTCAAATAAACCATCCGGCGTAAATTACCTCAAGATGAAAATATTCTCTAAAAGAGATTGTCCTACCGGAGATAAATTGGGTGAAGTGCTCAAAAGTGTTCGAGCTTGACCCGTAGAGATCTTTGATAAATTTGGTAATAATAAAAAATGGAGTGAACACATGAGTTTATACATTATATTTATTCATTATTTTTTTAACAAACTTTTGAATCAAATACATTAAATTATATCACATAATTTTGAAGAAGAAAATAAACTATGAGAAAGTGAAATGACAACATATATAGAGGAGGCATAAAAAGCAATGGAGGGGACATGATTAAAGAGAGATAATGGAGTTTGTCCTGAAGTAACCTAATAATTTTAGAGATCAAATAAAATAAAATTCCGTTGATCTTTGTGACATGTATGGAATAAAAAACTATTTGTATAATTTGCAATTTGTCATTTGGATCTTTATAATAAGGTTGGCATGCAATCAAAATCTTGATGACATTGCTAGATTGTGCTTGCTCCATTTGGTATATATTGTTTTTTATGGGTCTCATTTAAATGTTTTTTTTTTATTTTAAAAAAAATATGGAGTGCACTTCAATTTCCTCCGCCCTTAAAAATAGTTAGTAGTTTCCTTTTTTAAAGTTTTTAATTTTATTTTAAGAATAATGTCGGGTGACAATAAAAATAAATGTTATTGTATAATTAAAATTATTACTCATATTCTCGTAATTCTGAAAAGAAGAGCGAGATGAGATTATCACTCATCATAATTAAAAAAAATTTCATTTAAAAAAAATAGTACATTCTTAGAAGTTGTTAAATTATGGTTATGTTTTTTTTGTCTTTTATTTTATCATAGTCCATTTGAAAATAGTTGAATTGGTTTATGCATCTATCTTCCATCAAGGAGTGTGAGTTTGAGTCCCCACTCCTACAAATTTGTATTAAAAAAACCGTTTATTTTCAAAAAATAAAATAAAATAAAAACATAATGTTTGATGAATTAACATTTCTAAAATTCTAATTAGACCCACGAAAAGGAGGAAAGAAAAAGCATGTCCCATTTCATCGAACAAACATGAATGGAGAAGGGGGTGTGAATATATCAAGATCACGAGAGATTTTATTTTAAAGAAGTTAAAATCAAAATTTTTGAGAAGGAATAAAATATAAACAAATTATTTTGAAAAATTAAAACATCAAACCATAGACCCGAAATCCTATAAAAAATCAAATTTATGTCAAATTCTAACAATCAAATGAGGGGTCATTGGAAAAAAATGCAATAAGAAACGAATGAAGAATGGTATGTAGTTGTAAATATATATAATATTTTTTGATACAATTAGTTGTAAATATTTGAGTATTAATAATATATTATTAAATATTTTCCATCCACGGTATAATTTGGACCATTTTTATACTTGTAAGAATTGCAAAATTTCCATCTTTTAAGTCTCACATAGCCCTTTACTAAAAAAAAAAAAAAAGAAAAAAAAACTCACGTGGCCCACTCGTTAACTTCATAATTGGGCCGGTTAAAATGGGCCGATAATGGGCTTCCAATTACTAGCGTTGACTATTCAGTCAACGTCATTCGTCTTCGTTCTCCAGAATCCAGATACTTTTCAAAATTGCAGTTCAACTTTGAACCCTACGATCGAATTCCTGTTTTCTTCCTTGCTTTCTTCAGAAGCATATGGTGCGTGGTTAGGGATCATCGAAAGATGCCATGGAATTCCTTGGAGTCTTCTGTTAGGTAAGCTATGTCTTAGTTTGCTCCGCTGATCCGAACTCTTTGTCCAGCTTCTTCTTCTTGTTTCTAGTTTTTAGTTACTCAGCTGATCCATGGTATCTGATTTTACTTTAGCTTTCGTTTCTAGGAACTAGAGTTCGATGTCAGTGCAAAGAGAAGAAATCTTATTGTTCTTTTTCCTTTGACATTATGAAGACTCAGTTTCGCCTTTCGGTTGGATTCTTTCTGGTGCTGCTTATTTTTTACTGCACCTGTGTTGATTCGAAGGTACGAGGGGTTCATTTCGATTCTGTAGGGTTTAATTTACTATTGGATGTAGACCGTGTACTATTTCTGTTTAGCGTCTCGTTGGCGATGGATTTAAATGTAGGTGGAAGAAAGTGCAAACACCAGCCTAGATTCGAAAACACTCAATAAAGGAAATGATGGAAGCAAGAAGACTGGGTCTAATATGGTTCTCGATTCTGTTGCTGCTGGTAAGGAAAAGAAGGATGGGCATCAAGTAAGCGTCTTAAAGGAGGGCGGCGTTCAGAGCAGTGGGGATAGGATTAAGAAGAATTCTGAAAGTGAACCAGCATTGGAAGAAGGTCCAAATAAAGTAAAGAAGGCCGGTGGTTTAGTTGAGGAAGGAAAGAATAATGGTAATAAAGAAAAGGGGAAGCCGGCCGATAGTTCAGTTCCAAAGGAAGTGTCTAAGAGTAGTGGGAAGGACGGTGATATAGTGTCTTCAGCATCGAAAAAAAAGGATGGCTCTTGGGGTGAGGACTGTGATTCATCTAATAAGTGCACTGATGAGGGAAACAAGCTGGTTGCTTGCTTACGAGTTCCAGGAAATGGTATGTATGCTCTCAGTATTTTTTTATTTTTTATTTTTGTAATGATCCCAGCCCAATTCTAAATATGCATTATGATTGAATAAGTTCCCATATCCTTGATTTGAAATGTGGGGCATGCTGAGTGGGATGAAAGTTAGTTAATCTCTATCACAGCATAACTTGAAATCAGATTGCATGCATTAGTAGGAAGTTGTATGTGTAATTGTTTCTTGGAAGTTAAAACGTGTATGTAGCTCTGGACAACACACATTGTTCAAGTACAATAATCTTGTCTGTTTTGATAATTTAGTTATTTTTGGTTAGTTCTATTTCATAATTTTATGTTGTTTTAATTAATTTTGAGAATTATATTACTAGAGAGTTCTAGGTGTATGAATAGACTTGTTTGTTTCTTTAATCTTTATTCTACTTTGATTACAACGCCTGGTAAAATTATAATTTAGCCACAGTTTATGGTACGGTTGAGTTAGAGCTTTAATTGCTATAAATGCACATGCTGTATTGGTCTTCATATTTCATGCAATTACGAACTGAAGACTTGGGAAAATTTTCTTAAAGAAACACTTTTCGTGTTGTTTTCCCCTGCGATCATTTTGCCATCTTCTAATTTAATAACAACACATTTTACGTAGAAAACTTAAATCTTTCAAATTAGCCTAGTTTATTCATGCAAGGTTTCTTGTTTGCTTTCAACCTCTTGACATCTGGGCTCCTTTACGAATGTGCATCAACCTATTGATATATAGTGCAGAAAATCTGATCAACACTAAAGGATTAAGGGAGTTTCTTCATATCAAATGTATAATTAGGATTGTTGGTTTAGATCCTTTTTTGTGATGACCTAATGGGATTGCTAGGGATTGAAATTTTACACATGCTTAGTATACTTGAACCTAACATATTTCAGCTGTAATTACTTTTCTTATTGCACTCTTTGGCATAATAAAGATCTCTGATTATAAGTCATCTATCCTTTTTAGTGATATATATATATATATATATATTTTCAAATCTTACGTTCTTGTTTGTATTCAATTTTTCAGATTCTCCCCATCTTTCGCTGCTAATCCAGAACAAGGGGACAGGTCCTCTTACTGTGAAAATTTCTGCGCCGGATTTTGTTCATCTAGAGGAGAAAGAAGTTCAACTTCAAGAGAAAGAAGATAAAAAGGTATTTAAAACACTACGATTAATGATTAATAAAAAGCAGCTTTTAATGATGGGATGTTTAAGTTAACGATTGTTATTTCGAATGAAAAGATTAATGACTAATCAATTCCCAATCATTTCTTCCTTTGTACTTATTGCTGGGCCTTTCCCTATTATATTATATGTCAAATTTTCATGCACCAGTTGTTTTTCTTTAAGGCAAGAAAGACGGATGATAAGACATCCTCCTAACACCTTCAAACTCAAAAGTCAAAACCACACCCCTTCACCTTTCTGAAATGACTCCAATTTAGAAATGATTAGTTAAGAAGGTTCCTTTTTTTTTTTGAATTATTAATTATTATTATTATCATTTTTAAAAGTAAATTTATCTCTCTAGTTATTGCAGATTCTATGAAAGCGCAGGAATAAATGGTTTTTGCTACAGCTTATATATTTTTCTTAAGGTAAGAATAGGAGGGTTCGTCCCACCCCAGGGAAGATTCAAATAAGTGATCATTAAGTACTGAGAGAATACTGAAATGGGATGATAATATGTATTTTCCCTAGAGGAGCCAAAGGGTTAACTGATAGGCTTTCCTTGACTTCAATTAAAAAAAAAGGAACAAAAATTCAAAAAGATTTGGATGTTTTATAAAAAAAAGGTTTGGAGGTAGAAGTCCATTTAGGGGTCAAAGCTGCTGTAATGCTGTTAGTTCAATAGAGTGAAAGTCGTTCTTGTTTCTGAACTTCCAAAATAACCATGCTTCCACTTTAAGTCTCTAACCAAGGCATCAGTATCGTACCCTTAGAACAATTGGCTTAGGTTCAAGACAAGCAGAAAAGTATAGATTTATGATGCTATAAATATTGTAATTCGAGGGGAATATGACATCACTCATCACCTAAAGTTGAAAATTTTGAAGTTTTACTGCACTTTCATATAAAACCACAATTTAGGGCAAAAGATCTTCATGCCTGTCGCTGTTGTCATTTCGAGTGAAAGTATACTTTAAGAGACTTGTTGGGTGATTAAAGGTCTCTTTTATTTTGGTCTCTTTTATTTTTCTGACACATTAAAGAAGATAAGTAATTCCTTAGTTTACCTCTAGCATCAGTTACTCAGTCGGTCAGAACAACCATAATTTTGTACAAGGTGATGTAAAGATTTCTGAGGTCAGATTGGCATTATGCTTTTCTTTGGCACTCTAGCCAACGGATTCTCATTGAAGACATAGCCAACGAATTAGCCCAACATTTAAAAATTTCAACATGCTTAGTAGTTAGTAGTTAGTAGTAATGTTGAATAGCTGCTAATTGTAAGATACATGAGCTGAACTTTCAGCTGAAGAAATTTTCATAGAGTTTAGCTGGTCTCCAAATAATTTCACTTCGAAATGTTTGGCTGTTTGTAAAATGCTCAGCTCATACGGTTATGTCGCATGGACTTGTAAATTTTCTAGGATTTATGGTTACTTGATCAAATTATGCAGGTAAAAGTTTCGATAGGTGATGGAGGAGATGGCAACATGATTGTTCTGACTACAGGAAGTGGCCATTGTAATCTCGACTTTAGGGATCTGATTGCGCACAATACTGCTAATGATTCTGATGATCTTCCAAAGTCCTCACGGTCCAGCTACCTCACAAAACCACATATTGTTGCAATCTTAGCCTTTGCTGTAATTCTGACCATTGCAGCTGCTTCAGTGTGCATTGGCATCCGTCGGAAGAGTTTCGTAAGTAGCACTTCTAAATATCAAAGGCTGGACATGGAGCTCCCCGTTTCCCTCGCAGGCAAATCTGTTGCTGACAATAACGATGGATGGGAAAACAGTTGGGATGACAATTGGGATGATGAGGCACCACACACACCTTCCCTGCCTGTCACTCCAAGTCTTTCGTCGAAGGGCCTGGCCTCACGACGCTTGAATAAGGATGGCTGGAAAGATTAGTTTCAATTAGCTTCACGCATACAAACATGTAGAAGAAATAGCTCGAGCAAGAATCCGATCATCTGGAATTTTTTAGTCAAGGATTTCATCATACAAGGTACACCCATCTCCCCTGTTTTTACTATAGCCACGCCATTTTAGACCAACAAGCATATGTTATTGTATTTGCATCCAACTTCTGTAATTATTATCGCCCTTCTATTTTGGGTAGGAGAGGGATGTGGAGGATCAGAACCTCATATATATTCACTTCTCGTAAAGTTTCTACAATTTTTATCAAGGATACCAGAAGAAACTCTCTATTATATATTTTTTAAAGAGTAGTTTATTACCACGCCAACATTTTTTCTGTCTTTTAAAAAATTTCATTGCATTTGATTGTAGGTTCGACAAAAAGTTGTTCGATAAAATTAATGTATGCTTGGAATTAGTGAATTTAATTTGATCGTGTTTGAAGAGATGTGATATTATGAATTATTGAGGCCAACCTGAACGTAGCTCCACGGTATACTTGATCAAAAAGTTGGAAGTTCAAATCTCCATCTGTTGTCGGTGAACTAAAAAAGAAAGAATATGCATATTGATAATAGTTATACATTTGCAATCGCTATTAAAAAAATTATTGATATCTTGTTTTGGGCTTTTAATATATAACCTAAGCATATCTCGACCAATAACCAATAAAGACAGGTCGGAAGTTTCGAATCTCAACTCTTATTATTAATCACCCAATAGTTTTCAATGACTATTGAATTCTATTGTGTCTACTTTCTACTTTCTTGAATGAGTGTTGGTCTTCCCAATCTAATTGTCCTTTGTCCTTTACTTGCGTAGCAGGATCTGGAAGGGTCTATTTTGGTGTGATATATAATATATTATCAATTTTAGTATAAATTTGGGTTTTAAATGATATGATTAATAAAAGAAAAGTAGAATGAAAGGAGAACTCATATTACTTTATCGAAGGGAAATTTTCAATATTCCATATATGAAAGATCAATTTTGTAATCTTACACCATTTATATTTAGTCATGTCATCATCTAATTTTAATTATATTTTCTAATCTTCGACTTTAAAAATGTAGGGTAGAGAATGAGAAATTTGATTGATCTAATATACTACAAATATTTAATTGATACTAATGTCATAATTATATCTTTAAATTACTATTTCATTTACTTCTAAAGTTTTAAAATAAATGACTTAAAAGATCCAAACTAAACTAAACTAACTCAAATATTACATGATTATTAATTACAGTAACACCTTGGTAGAATTGAAAAGAAGAAAGAGAAGATAGAAGGAAAGCGACAGTCAAAGTAGAAGAAAGAACGGCTCAATTAGAAAACTCCACGTGTACTTACAAGTTGCGTCGGTGACAAAATTCGGCTAAGTGACTGCCAAAGTCAAACTTACCCTAAAATGAGGGCATGATGGAGAGGAAGACAACCAAATACCCAAGTATTATATAAAATATCTTAAAAAAAATTAATTCTAAAGTATTTTTCAATGGTTTAATAATATCCACTCTGGCATTATAGGTTTCAATTATAATTTTTTTTTTCTTTTTTGATCAAGTTTCAATTATAAAGTTAAAGAGGCCGTGTGATAATTATTTTATTTGACCTTTTGTTTTTAAAAGGTAAACTTAAAAATACTAAATTCGCATATGTGTTTCTTTAGTTTTTATAAATATTTTTAAATATTTAAGCCAAATTTTTCTTAAAAAAATTTCAAAAATTTTGTTTTTGTTTTTGAAATTTAGTTAATAATTTAAATACGCTTTCAAGAGTGGTGAAAAATTTACTAGTGAAATTGTAMAAAAACAAGCATAATTTTTAAAATAAGAAAACTAAAAACGAAATGGTTATCAAATAATACCTAAATTATAAGTTTTATCTACTTTTAGAGTCGTGTCTAATAGGTTCTTGAATTTTCAATTTTATATTTAATAGAAAAATTTAAAAAACAATAGGCAATAGACTTATCAAACACAAAATTGAAAGCTTAGACTTTAGAGACCTGTTATACATAACATTGAAATTTTAGAGATTTATTAGACACGTTTCGACTTAGTAAACATTACCCTAAAAGCTCAGCGACTAACTTATAATTTAACCTAACCAATTTTAAATTATACATTTTTGGTATATATTATTTGATATCATTAACAAAAAGCTAACATGACATACTCATTAGAAAAATGTCAACTAAGTTTTAAAAGTTGAATGACCATATGATTATGAGACGGACATAAACCTAAATGGGTTTATCATTTAATTAATTTTAATTAATAATAAAATTAGAAGTGAAAGAGGTGAGGTGGCAGTGGCAGTGGCAATGGAGTCGCTCTCAAACCCATTTGGAGGAAAGTGATGTTTTTCTTACTGAAATAAATGCAATCTGCCATTATTGTGTGAGTTTTCTTTTTCCCTTTCCCTTTTCTTTTAATCTTTTTTATTTTTCTATTTTATTATTTTTGGTTGTTAGTCGCTCCAATTATTTCTATTCTATCTCACCAAYGCCCCCATTTTAATATTTTTCTTTTCTTTTTCTTTTTTCTTGGGAGAGATCAAAAGTATAATCGTAACATAACATAATAATGTGAAATTTTATTTAGTTAAATACTATTTTCGTAATTGTATTTTTTTATTTTGATTATTTTAGTCTTTAGTTTTGTTCCTATACTTCCAACTTTGGCTCAATTTAATATTTGTACTTCAAAATATTCGTTTTGGTCTTGTATTTTTAAAAGTGACAATTTTATACATTGTTTCTTTTTTTTTTTTTGAGAAATAATTTTAGACATTGTTTGTAAAATTTTAACACAAATTTCTATAACAACGTAAACCTTTTAATATAAAGTTATAGTTTACATTTTTAAAAATATATTAAGTGCAGTGTGGTGTTGAAATTGTAATAGAATAAATGAGATAAAAATAAAATGAATGGAAAAAACGATCACTTTTTAAAAGTACATCAACTAAAATGAATTTGAAAATATAGAAACTAAAATAAAGTTTTGATAATGATTGATTACAATTCAAACTAAAGGATGGAGAAAGAGAATGTTTATAGTTTATGCTGTTGATATCAAGGCTCATATAAAATATATACTTAATTGGTTACTTCTGTTTAAATCAACCTTTAAAATTGGTTCAACTAACTTTTTTTTTCTCAGTTTATAAAGCTTTAGAGTTATTTTTCCTTTGTAATTAATTTCCTATGCAATATGAAAAAAATCTCATTCTCCACCCCGCTAATTGTATTAAAAAAACATAAATTTTAAATAATAACAAAATCCTTTTCATAGAATAATTAGAAAGTGAATTACAAAATTACACTCCTAAAATACCTTCTCAACATATGTTTGGCTCGTGTGTTAGTTTATTAACTTCGAATTTAAGTTGTTGAGTGTCTATGGATAGAGTTTTGTATCTTAAGCTATAGGTTGTTAATTTTATTGACTAGATATGAATCCATATTATATAACCATAGTCTTATAAACCCATAAACGAAAAATATAAGTTCCTTTGCAAGAAAAAGAAATTATGCAAAACGTCGGATCAAATTTTAAGTACTCCACTTACAAACTACGTGAATTTAGATTTTACAATCCCAAAATAAAGAAATTCAAAACCGACCAACAACATGAGTCAACTTTATGTAAACCGACATTATAAATCAATCTAAATATAGTTGAATAATAAATCATCTATATATCTCTTCTTAAAAATCGTAAGATCCAATTGTTTTATAACTATAACCTAAAAAAAAGGTATGTGGCAAAAAAGAGAGTAAATTTTTAATAAAAGAGGTGTTAAAGATTGTACCTACTTGGGCCCCACCCTATGTTGCAAACAATTGAAAGAAAGTCAAAAGTCAAAAGTCAAAGTAGTTTCTAATACGACCAAGAGACAGACACACACCATCTCATCTGAAATGGTCGGTTTTCCAATTTTAACTTTAATGCCCTTGTTAATATTCTCAATTTAAAAGAATAAAAAATAAAAAATTTTAATATAAGAATATGATTCGTTTCGAAGATATTCTCAACCATACACGTGTCCAGATTAAAGCCTTGCAACACAAAAAATTGAAAAAGAGGATATTGTTAAAAATGGGAAAAAATGTAATAATAAAGAAGTGATTTTCTCCCTCCAAAATTAAACCATCTTATCCATGGGTTTCATATATAAAAAATAAGTTTAAATTCTGTTTTCATCTCTACCCTTTTAGATTTATTCTATTTTTAGTCTATAAACTTTAATTATTTGTATGAATTAATACTCTTTCTAGTATTAAATATATTAGTTTAGTACAATAAAGATATTGGAATGAGAATAAAGATATTGGAGCAAGAATTTGAATATCAACATATTTTCTCTTACGATAAAATATATTATAAGTGAGAAGAAAATATTTAAATTTATGACTTAATTATCACATCATATGGTAAAAGAAAAAAAAATAAAGAAAAAAGTAAGAAACAACCCAATTAGGTACATTACATGATGCTTCGATTGCCCACATCCTTATTTTGTAATTCAATTTCAATGAGATTATTAATTGAAATATTAAGAATGAATAAAATTTTTGAAATTATTGAGACGAAAATTTAAAACAAATATGTATATATATTTTCCCCCAAAACTTGTGACCTTTTTACCTGCCTTAGGGAGAGGTGGGCCCAGGCCCACGTGAACTGCTGGGCTTTTAATCTCTGTCGTCATCATGACGTCGAAGTGATGCTAAAAATAAATTTTAAAAGTTAAGAAAAAAGAAATAGAGAAAACGACGCCGTGTAACGGAAAAGGCATTCGAGATTTAGAAAAATTCTCCTATTGGAATGGGGTTATGCTAAGGTGACACGAAATGCTCGAATTCACGTAAGAAGAAAAAATTCAGTACATTAGTACCACGAGAGGACTTTTTTTTTTTTTTTTTTTTTTTTTATTCACACTACAATTTTGTTTTAAAAATATTTTTAATGTTAGTAGATCCTACAATATTTTTAATATCATATTAATGTTTATACTGAAGGGAAGGAATATCCGTATTCATATAGTACTAAAAATTTTCTCATAACGAGATGAGGTGTCAGATCAAGGAGCGAGGGACCACACTCGTATTCGGCTCCGTCAATTGTTGAATTGTTGGAAAAAAGAAAAAGGAAAAAGAAAAAAAAAAGCCATCTTTTGCTAGCCTCCGAAATACCACTTTTTTACAAGTCAACAAAATTTGCTCCCTCTCTTTGACAGCTTTAAATGAGATGTCAACAAAATTCGCCCTCTCCCTCTCTCTTTCATTGAATGGGATTTTTGAATTTTGTTGCAAATGATCCACAATCAAGAACCACACAAACTAGGAAGTTTGTTTCATGAGTTTTGTTTGGTTGGACGGCTTTAAAAAGTCTTCCATTTCTCAAGAAAAGTTATGCTTTTATGTTAATAATATAATGAGGAAAAAAAGGGGTGCATTTGGTATGACGAACATTCGTCAGTCGGCGCACAATTTTACTATTTTACTTTGAACTGAATGATCTTGATTGAACATAGCAACACGTGTTTGATTTAAAAAATTAGTGTTATTAAACTATGTCCTTTTCGCCTCATGACTTTATCTTCATGCAAGTCTTAAATTCATCATAAACATTCCAACAATCTAGCCTAATTTGAATATATATATATATATATATATATATATATATATATATATATATCATTGTCACACACTAGCATCTCTTTTATTTGACAAAAAATCCTACCTTCGCCCTGAAAAATTAGACATCGTTAAATTATTTATTCTACAACTCGATCATCTCTTTTATTTGACAAAAAATCCTACCTTCGCCCTGAAAAATTAGACATCGTTAAATTATTTATTCTACAACTCGATCAAATCTGTTCACAATCATCAATCAAATTATGCATTATTTGCATTGATTGTAGCCATTCTACTACTTGTTTCTTTCTTTTTTCCATTGGTCACACCTAGATTTAAGTACAAAAGTGGCTTCAATAAACACCACACTAGTATTAATTAAAGGAAGTACTTATAAGATTAATTATGACAACACGAGGATAACTCAGTGGTAACAAAGACATCTATTCCTTCTTCTCTTAATCTTGGAGATTCATACCAAACAAGAAAAACAATTTCGAAAGCTCTAAAATAAGAAATAGTTGATCTCAGTCAACAATCACTCTCATCAAATTTGAGAGGAGAAGAATACRACAAACTCATTAAATCAATGGACCCGACAAACTTACATATCTTTATTTTACTCGCCCCGAGTATTGATCTAGGGTATCGAAGAAAAGTGGGGAAGAGGGGGAGGGAGGGATTGTAAAGGAGGCGATAGGAAGATGCACATTCCCATGCAAAACATGAATAAGGGATGAGATAGGGGTGGGGGAGGTTGACTTTGGAAAGGGTAGCCCATCTTTAAAGCCTTAATTTGTTCACATGGAAGAAGGGCTAAAGAAAACTTTTGCCTTTTTGGAAGTTAAAAGGACGATCGAGTTTGGTATTGAAGATGAGTTTAGTGCTACTTTTCACGAGCTCATGCACATGAACTAAAGATATTTGCCAAACACAAACCTTTATTTAACTTCCTTTTCATGCCTACCTTTTCATCTTTAATGCCCCTTCCCTTCCCACCATCCTAACTCCTAAAATCGGCCCCGCCTACCTTCACCAAAGTTCCTTAAACTTCTTAAAACTTTTTGGGACTGTATTGAATACGTCTATAAATTTTAAAAAGTGTCTAATATGTATACGTTTGTGAGGAGTTGACTTTGGTTTTTATAGGAAAGCTTTGGGAAACGTTCCGTACATGGTGTTCAACAAATTTTACGCAAGTGGTATTTCAAGTTTGTATCGAATTGGACTCTTGCAAGATCAGTTAGGGAGTGACTTCATCGGGTTTCTCTCATCCTTGACCTGTCATCAGCCTTGAATTGAACACGTGTTTTTGAACTAGAGGACCAAATGGGCAAGTTTTGATTCTATGAAAAGTGAAGTAATTTTAATCCAAATGATGACCTATATTTTTTAGGGTACCAATTTTTAATATTATTTGTTTAATTCAATAATATTTTTTCTTTTGGAACACTTGAGAAAAAAAGGGGTGGTATTGCTAACCATTAATTAAAATAGTCACAATGAGCAAAAGCCATACCTGAGATAATGTATAATGGAACGGAATAATTATCAAAAGAAGATGGCTCAACTAAATTGAATTAAAATTTGTTGACTTACAAGAATTCATAAAAGAAAATTTTAGTCCTTGAATGAAGACTTCAAATCAACTAATCTTATATGTTAAACGAGTTTGAATGAGCACAATATAGTGGGTAAATTTCACAAATAATGTAATTTAAAAAAAAGAAATTACAAAAATAACGTAACTCTCACAGTAATAACTTTTTGAATGACCGGTCACCCAGTAATTGATGGTTCGTTTGTTAACATTCCCTTTTATTGTTTATCGTTTCCAATTTGCTTAAGAAATCTAAGTATTTTTCAACTAATTTTATTTCTTGTTTCTCTTTTTTTGGAACATTCTGTATAGAAATTTTGGAAACAACCAAAACTAGTTTTCCCATTTTCAATTTGGTCCAAAGCATAAATAAAAAAATTGTTTTATCATACTTGAATTCTTAGAGGTTGGAACCAAGAAAGAAATGGAAACAAGAAACATGGACGTTACTAAACGAGCCCTAAGATATTTGTTTGATTATAAAATTTAATCTCTTATTCAACATTTACCTAAAATTGACACGTAGCTTGCCAATTTTTAGCCTCTAACAATATCTATCTATTTATTTTTTTATTTAGTTAATATAACCTTATATTTATTGTACTAAAAAAATTTAATAGAAAATAATAAATAAAACACTGAAGTTATGTTTGATAAGCATTTTGATTTTGGTTTTGTTGTTCTTAAAAATTAAGCCTAGAATCTATGCTAAATTTTGAAAACAAAGAAAGTAATTTTCAAAAAAAGGAAAGAAAACTTGTTTTTGTTTTTAAAATTTGCTTAGAATTTAAAACTAATAAAATTGTAAAAAATAAGTATAATTTTAAAAAACTAAAAACTAAAAACAAAATAATTATGATAGGGCAACTAAATTCTCTCCAGATAAAGTGATGCAAGTAGAGAGTGAGAATCTTAAATCAGTTTGAAGTTTGCCGATTTAAATATTCCCTCGTAGATGATACCCAAAAATATATTAAGAGAAATCATAAATTAGAGTAAACAAGAAATTATTTATTTTTGGAAAAAATAAATTGAGAAAGACAATAATGGAAGTTATCTATCTTGTAAAAGCAAATGATATAACATGTCACATGGATGCATAGCCTATCTACATGTGAATATAATATTTGTCAAAGTCTATTACAATTTAAAACTTAGGTTTCAATTTAGAGATTTATGAGTAGTGCTACATGAAAAGATTTTGGGTATAGGTTTGGCTTATTGGTACACTAAGGGTAGGTGTGGTATCTCTCATAAAAAAATACATTTTTTAATAGGAAAAAAGATACATATATAATTCAATTTATTCTCCATTGTCATTTTGTGTGGCAAATTAAATGTAAATTACATAAAACAAAAAATTACACGAAAATTTATGGTGTTATAATAATTAATGGTTAAAAGCAAATGTGAATTTGAGCCCAACTCAATGTCGAATTCGAGGTGGAGGTGATTCCATTGGAGTAGCGACATGCATAGAAAACTCGCCTACTGGACAATGGGATGCTGTGCCCAATATAATAATTCAATGCTTAAATACAAGTCGAATTGGTGTTGAGCTGAGCAGAGATGATATTGGATACCTTAAGTATGAGGTGAGTTTCGCTATTTATAAGGAACAATAACCCTATTGCACTTAATCGTTTTGTACCTGGATTCATGTCACCTAGCTACCGTACATTTAAAGATGCGTCGGTGAGATACTTGGTACATCGTACATTGTATTTGAAGACGTGTACCAAGGGCAGCTGATCAAGATCAAAGGCACTCTAAGATGTCTCCAGCCACCTCATCGTGACCATTGCTGGGCTTACCTCGCCTATGTGATCGAGGTGTGAGTACGTAGCGGGCATTTATTAACCTTAGGATGAAAATGTAAGAGTAGGAAGTGAAGTAAAAAGTGGACATTAAAGGTAACCGAGTGGAGCAAAATTGAATTGAATGCCATTAATTTACCAATCTCAATTATGCGTATAGCTCTTTATTTTAATTTTAAAGTTACCCAATAGACTTGGCCATTTTCGTACCCTTTTGAGCAACATTTTTTTAGTAATATTCTCCATATTTTAAAAATGTGTACGAAGGGTAGTTTTTGCTTTAAATTTTATTTAATATTTATAATTAATTGGCCAAATTTAAATCATTCTCAAATTATCACTATTTCAAACTAGTTTAGAATCCAACATATGAACTAGGGCGTTGGTAGATTAAAGGGATAATAGCAAGGTTATAACTTGTTTTAGACTTGACTTTTTATATATATAATTTTGAAATTTTTTTATTTTTTGGAAGATAAATATTTATATACTTTCTAATTTAGGATAAACTATTCAGACGGGTAGCCTCCATCCTATATGCTTTGCTTTATCGGGTATAAATAAAGATGTTGTGCGGGTGATGATGAAAGAAGAGTATGTGATTGGAATTTTGTAATATTAATGTTTGATTGAGTGTTAAATTAAAAAAAATATATCTTCTTTTGAAATAAATTCTATGCTTAAAACATAATATTCAAAAAGATTAAAAGCTGCATAATTCAAATTTATATACACACACAAATAAACATGTAAATTTAGAACTGAAGTAAAAAGGTAGGTTAAAATATTAGTTTAAGACTTTGATTCATTTTTGTTTTGTACTTTCAAAATGTTTGTTTTAGTTCCCGTATTTTTAAAAAGTAACCATTTTGACTATTTAATTTTATGCATAGAATTTATGTTATAATTTTAAAAATAGGGACCAAAATAGTCACTTTTTTAAGTACCTTGCAAATCGGGGGATTTTAGGGTTATGCTCGAAGCACGTATGTTGCCTCTCTATCGCCCTTCCTTCTTTTAGCAGCTCATCTCGAAATCGTAGAATGTTTAGCGAATCAATCGTTTTGAAGGCTTATCTCTCAATTCTCCCGATTTGCAGTGGATGATCTTTCAGACACTTTTGGTCTAGCCTTTGACCACAAAGTCCACTTTGGGAAGCGGGCTAATCTCAAAAAACTCGTGTTCCTTTGTCGTTGGGGTTCCAAATCTTCTTTGTTAAGATTTGACTATTAAAACAAACCTTTTGAAAGTATATAAAGCACAAAAGTTAAAAGTATAGAAAGTATAATGAATATTTTAAAAATAATATTTTAACCTAAAATTAAATCGATCTAATTTTGTGGCAAAAGTTAGTCCAATGAGAGGAGGCCACATACTCGTATCAGATTTTTTGGTCCATCTCTCTTCTTATTTTCTCTCTCATAGGCAATAAATCGTAAAAGTAGCTTTTCAGATCTATGCTGATGGGTAGTCCAAAGGATGGGACCACACGGATTGATTTTTCTTCTTCTTTTTTTTTTTCCTTTCTAATTAAAAAACATTTTAACATATTATATAAAAATAAAATTATAACTAGCATAATTTAATTTGACTTAGGCAACCTAAATATAATTGAATTGATTAAGACATATAGCATAAGTAAGACGTTTGAACCTACACCTCAATATATCGTTAAATTAAAAGAAAAGAAAAAGATTTGGCCACAAGGATTAAAAGAATGAAATTAGATTTTAAGTGTTGATGCTGAATTTTGGAGGTTTCAAGATCAGGACGAGATGACCAGTCAAGGTGAGCAGAGCCAGCAATGCAAAATAGACTTGCACGCAATAAACAAACACTCCGATGTTTGAGTCAATCTAAAGTCTGAATCTCTAGCGACAAGATGACATACCTTTGAGTGAGAATGATGACATATTTATAGGGGTTATGAGGGATTCTTTTTGTTACGACGGTCGTTAGCTAATTACTAAGGTTGCTACGTAGTTCTAAATGGTTTCCCAGTATTGTTGGATTCTTAGCTTGATGATCACTACGAGCTAAGACGACTTCTACTTGTCGGAAGTTCTAAGTGTAGCACACCGAGCTTTGCAGGTCGGTGCTTATCAGGTTGGTTGTGGACCAGAATTCTTTATCCATGTGGCATGCTGCACTTTACCTCCCGAACATTAATGATGTGTTTTAATTATATAAATCTAATCATTTTATATACGGTAATAAAAAGAAATAATATGAGTGAGGTAGAAATATATTGAAGTTATATAACAACTAGATTTTATTAATTTTCGTTTGGAATATAATTATCTATTTGAAATCATCTTAAAAACATTTTACTATAAATTGGCGCCAAACATTAACATGACTATAAAAATATATGTTATTTCACGTGAGATTAAAATTCAAATCCCCACGTCCCTATATAAATTGGTATTCAATGTTACATTCTTTCAAATTTAGAATTTATTTCTTATTCCATTGACAATTTATAATAAACAAACTGAATTGAATTTGGAGACAATATCCAATCACTTGAACTTGTCAAGTGATTAAATTAACACATGGTCTAATCTCTCTCTTAATCTCAATGAAGTTTCAAGATACTCTCTCTCTCTCTCTCTCGTTAGGTGTAAAAGAAGAACAAAAAGTTTCAAATCATTCAAAATCCTCAGGGCGTGAACACAGCAAACTGCCCACTGCCTGTGTTTTAAAGTTTCAAACTTTCTCGGAACCAAAAAAGATATAAAAGAAAAAGAAAAAGTTTTGCCCTTCTTTAATTTTCTCCCCACCTATAAATACGCCATTTTGCACCCAAAAATCCCCATCTTCTCTCTTTTTTCCATCTTCCCCTGTTCTAGAATCCAGCCCAAATCTTCATTTTCTCTCCCATTTTCCGGGAAAATTTCAAAGCTGGAAAAACCCCTTTTACCTCCATGGATCATAAAATGCAACCCGAATTAAACAACCCAAAATTCGCCTCTGGCGCCGGCGCCGTTGACGTCAGAACTCTGCTCTCCAATCTCCTCCTCTCCCGTCAAACGACCAACACTCTGGATTCCATTTTCTCCCACTGTCTGCCGTCCACCGCCGCCGCCAGCCCTGTTCTGGACCCGGCGTTGGGCTCGTCGGTGTATCTCCGGCAGAGGGATCTGGTTCACAAGTTCTGCGAGGAGAACCAGAACCACCACGGCTGCTCGCCGGCGACTCTGTACCACGACCAAGACAACAACAGAGTACAAGTCTCCGGCGGCGGAGGGGGGTGGTACGGCGTGTCTCCGGTGCCGATGAAGAAGAAGCTGTACAGGGGAGTGAGGCAGAGGCATTGGGGGAAATGGGTGGCGGAGATTCGGCTGCCGCAGAACAGAATGAGGGTGTGGTTGGGGACCTACGACACGGCGGAGGCCGCCGCCTACGCCTACGACCGGGCGGCGTATAAGCTCAGAGGCGAATACGCGCGCCTCAATTTCCCAAATTTGAAGGATTTTGCCAATTTGGGGTTCGCCGATTTCGGACGATTAAATGCCCTCAAGAACTCTGTCGACGCCAAAATTCAAGCGATTTGCCAGAAGATGAAGAGGGAGAGGGCCAGAAAGAGCGCCAAGAAATCCGAATTCCATCTCAAAAACGACGCCGTTTCCTCGCCGGTGCCGCCGGATTTTGGGGACGCCGAAATGGTGTCTTCTTCGGCGGTTTCTGAAGATGGGTTTTGGAGGTCGGAGAATTCGCCGCCGCCCTCTTCGTCCTTCTCGGCGGAGTCTACGTCGGCGGTGGGGGAAGGAGTTTGTGAAGGGTATTCTTCACTGGCAAAGATGCCGTCTTTTGATCCAGAGTTGATCTGGGAAGTTCTTGCAAATTGAATTTCTTTATTCTCAATCCAAGTAATAAAAATATATATACTTAATTTCTCTCTAGTTTGCAAAGAAATTTGTAGCCTTTTCTCTTAAGGGGTATTTTCTTCCCTTTTTATCTCTTTTTTTTTACGAGGACCGGTGAGAATCAAATTCACCACATATAGCGCTATGTTTCTTTTTGGCCATTTATCACTTTTTCTCCATGTTTCAAAATAGAAATTGGAAAATAAATTAAATAATTTTATATCATTAAACTATGAAAGAAAAGTTAAGAATAGATTTTTTCACCATATATCGACTAGTCATGGGTAAGAAACAAAATCTTGAATTTTAATAATGTGTATGACCGTCATTGAAAGTGTTTTTCAATGCACTAACCTTTTTTCTTTCCCCCAAAAGTGTATATAATATCATTACCAATTCTCTTTCCATATCATATAAGTTTCAATTTTTTTCGGGTGGGACGAGGGATTTAAACTTAAGACTTTCGGGTTAAAGATATATGCCAATTACCGTTAATCTATATTCATGTTGGTCATATAAGTTTCAATGTCTTATCTACACTTTTGACTTGTTAATCCTGTTAGTCTATTATCATTTATTGAATCTAAATATTTAGTTATTCATCACCCTATTTTAGACGGTAAGAAAATCTTATTTTAGTTATCGAACTATATTTGTTTTATTTTGATGTTAAAAGTTTTAAAATGTTCTATTTATCACTGTCAGTAATGTTTCATAATTATTCATTTAACATAAAAAGTTTGATGTGTCTTTTATCTATTTTACTTGTGGAATAAATGTCCATATAGACAATAATTTAGAATAAAACATAGCGGGATATGCATTAGATTTTGAAATAGTTTAAAATTTCCCTTAAATAACTATGTCTACGAGATTATATATATATATATTTCTCTTTGGCACTAGAAGATTATAACAGTTGTCAACATAGCTCAGCGTTATTTGACATATATCTCCAATTAAAAGATTGTGAGTTCGATCATCGCACCCACAAGTTGTACTAAAAAAGAAAAGAAGATTAAAATAGTTTGACGAAATCGATTTTAGATCAATTCAATGGAAAAGATGTTATGAGAAGAAAAGTAAGAAAATTAGGTGAAAACGCCATACCCACACCCATATCTATATCTGTAACGTGATTGAAAGAAACAACACACGGAAAAGATAATGTACATATTAGAGTATGTATCTTCTTTTTTCTTTTCTTCTAATTCTTGTTTCTCATGCCTCTATTTGAATTCACACATCAGCCTTATCCTTCCCTTCCAAAGCTTTAATTTTCCAATGACAATGAACAACATTGATAGCTATGTGAATTCAAGGTGGTCCTCATCATATGTTGAGCCACATGTCCACCACGTCCTATGTAACTTATCTGAGCTCCCATACCACCCTATTAATCACATCTCTTTAACTTTATTGTGCATTTATACGGTGGATAGTTGMTATACATATTCGTAATTTGTCTATCTCTAAAGTAACCGACCTGAATCACAGTAACTACGTATTTGGAATTTCATTAAATTTATTTACGAGTTTTCTGATGTTAAATGTTGTAAAGTTAGACGAGTATTTCTGAGGCTCGTTGAAATATACCTAAAATTATTTGTATTATATTTCCTTGAAATGATATTCAGTACTCGAGAATATTGAATCTTTGTTATTTAGCCTACTATTACAAGAAGACTTTCATGTATATATAACGTTATAATTAAGCTTTGTTGTATACTCATTTCTTCATTTATGTTATTTTTAGAGTTTGTGAGTGTACTTTTTGAGCTTCAACGTCTTGTTCACCAGAAACATCATTTCAATTTCATATAAGAGAACATATATTATTAAAAAAACTCTATTTTAAAAGATAAAGTAGGACACGACACCCACTCATATATTTGATATTTAAAATAGTCCCTTACTATTTCTTCCTTTATTGCATGGAAATATAGATAATATTGAAATAAACAAATGGGCAAAGAAAGGTTAAAGTCCTGATTTATAAGGAGGAACTAAAAATATGATCAAGTTTGTGCTTATTTTTAGGTTACAAGAGTGTTAGAAACATGTTTCCTTAGATGCTTCTCATTCTCTAACTCAATAGGGAGACCAATTGTCGGATCTGCACCAGCCTTATTTGGGCCTAGATTCGACAAGGCCCATTTCCATTTTACTCTGCATCTAGGCCCAATTTCTAGTCCACAAATGAACCCAATCATTCACGCAAATCTAATGTTTGATGAAACCATATAGTTTAAATTTATATATAAGAAGCTTATATAATTGCTAGCGTTTTTCATCTCACACATCACTCAACATAAACATGTTTATGTTTAGATAATAAAGGACTCTTCCAAATTTTTAATATTATTACAGATACTTCTTTTTATCCACAACTTAATTAATATAATTTTTTTTAGTATACAATCAGAGATATTCGAATTCATGACTTCTTAATCTAATGTGTAAATTCATGACTTCTTAATCTAATGTGTCAATTACTGTTCATATAACCACACAAATCACATGTTATGCCTCATAACAAGAGACTGTATTATAAGGTAGAAATAATATGAAGATATATGAATACAATAGGCAAATAAAATACATTAGGTGTAGTTATCAATAAGTTATAAGTCACACTCACACATTCGCTCATAACAAGCGACCATATTATATTACAGGGAGGGACTCAAAGTCCTGCATTTCAGCTAGCTAAGGCTAACTTTATTTAAAAAAAAAAAGAAAAAAAAAACCTGAAAATACGCAGCGGTTATTTATATGTTCAGAACTCGAACTGGTTCAGGAACTTGCGGAAATTCGTCAGGAAACCGCTCTTTTCTTTGCGTTCTTGCTCTTCTTCCTTCTCTTCTACTACATCTTCTTTGCGATCATGGTGGAGATGCTTCCGATCTTCCTTCTGATCGCTAATTCGTGGTCCAGCGCGTAGGAACTCGCTCCATCTCGACGGAATCGCCATCTCGCGATCTGATTCCCAATTTGCGCCAGATTTAGGGCTCGATCGCTCCTCGTCTACGAGCATGTCGTTGCCGTACGAGACTCCGCCGATGCGATTCATTGAGTTCCACGGCTTGAACTGGTGGCGCTGGTACTGGTGACATCCGCGGCGGCCTCGGCGGAGGATCAGCGGCACCGATCGCCGCCCGATTTGGCGATTCATTGGACGGAACGTGATCACGACCATCGGATCTGAATTGCTGTCCGTCGCCGAAATTTTAGAAGGATTGGACTCGGCGCGTACCTGATCGAGCTCTGCTATGGATTTTGTTGCTTCGTAATCGGACGATTTCTCGCTCGGGAGGAGGATCGACGCCGCATTCGAATCGGAATCCTCCGCGGTACCGGAGGCGAAATCGTGGACGGAAACTTCATCCTTCGATCGGGCTGTGAGATCGCGAGCACGTGAGGAGGAAAGTGCGAAGAAGAAGAAGAAAAGAAACGTAGCGGTGAGCTTTGCCATGGCTGCAATTGCAAGGAAGAGGGGAGAATGGGAATTGGTATTTATAGAGTTGACGAAGACAAGAGAGAATTTCGGGCAGGTGGGGCAGTTTTGTTTCGTTGACTTGACTCGGATTTAGGATTGAAAGACGGGCAACGGGCAACATTGATTTTTAAACACTCTCTATATAATTTTACTAAAATAAAGTGTTTAAATTACTGACCCAAATTTAGCGTTAAATTTTTTTTAATTCACCCAATTAAACCTTTTAAATTTTTATATTTATTTTTAGATTTGTAGTTAGTTACCGGTGTTTTTGTGGTTGAACCCAGTCAATCGTCTTTTTTTTTTCCAATAAATATTGTCTTTTTGCAAATGATATTGAATTATTTGACAGATTAATGTTAAATTTTTTTGGAATTGATATATTGAAGTAACGTATACGATAATCTTTATAAAATAATGTTGCTCTAATTTTTCTTTAACCATTGAAATAAAATGATAGTGGTTTGTTTCTATCAATATATTAATTTTTCATGATAAAATTCCACCAGTTAAGATTCTCTTCAATTTTTTCCACGGATGCGTCATGGAAGACGTAATTCTTAATAGATTTAATGGGTTAATTAATGAAACTATTGACTTTTGTAGATATTAACTTGCATAAAAAATTCCTGTTAGACAGCTGGCATTTCCAGACATTTCAATAAACTTGTAAGCTAGTATGGTTTAATTTAGGGCTCTCCGCCTTACGTGAAGAGTTCATTTAATTTAAGTCCGTTTTCTTGTTTGATTGAAAAGAAAAAAAAAGAGTGTCCACTTATTAGAAAATAGAGAGGAAAATTTGTATTTACAAGTCGATGCAGGTATGCAACCTAGATTGTCGAAAAAAATGGAAATGCTTTCCTGTTTAGACTGAACATTTATTAACTAACACATGACCTCCCGTTCTGATACCATCTTAAGGATGAATAAACAATCATTCAACCCAAAAGCTTAAATTGATGGGTTGGATAAATTTAATTCATTTATGGATATTTAACCGATAACATATGATAAACACGAAACATAAATCATTAGTGAATGCAGGGTGAACAACTACCTTTGTTCTAATATAATATTGTTTAATTATCTTATCTATCGAAATTTCTATGAAAAATAATAATTCTTTTGAGTCAGAAAAATAATAATATTAATTGTCGTGGTAATAATTCATATGTACAGATTGGGTGTAAAAAAACTACCCAGTTTAATCAACATTTGCCACATTTTAATAATGATAATACATACATATGTACATCGACAATGTAAATATATGAATATACATGAATTGTAAGGTGAATAAAATGGTATACGGTATATATAAATCGCATATCTATTGTGAGGCTGTCTTTTAAAGCGAAAAATATAGTACTTAATTTTGGGTATTGATGATGTGAGATAAATTTGTAGAAAACTAGGAAAGGATATTGTTGACAACTCACGAACTCTTTAAAAGTACAAATTAAGACTCCGTAATATATTTTTAATCCATGATGTTTTCTAACCTACAATGTACAAACTCCTTTTTATAGCATATAATTTCTTGCGACTCCTCCATAATGGGTGGTACTATTTATTCAAATGGTCTCCTTTAGTTGTTATGTATGACTTGGCGCACATAAGAAACAAATAAATCTATTGATGCAAATCTCGTGATGTGTTGAATCATTATATTTTATTAACGTCTTTAGGCATATCGTTGTGCCGGTTAAACACATTATAATTAATTCGTTAGGTTATTAAAATGCAGATTTCTTTGTTTCGAAATATCATTTTCAAGATGTACCATTCTCGAAGTCAACTATCTGAAATCTCAAGAGGTAGATATGTGGGAGTTGCTATCCAAAGTACATGCTGAAATGTTCCATGAAACTTAGTTTTTAGGGCTGTGCCATCGATAGAGAACACGTGTGAGAAATGTTTCGTGGGCTATATACGTCCCTACAAAA
The DNA here is from genome assembly GCF_001995035.1 of Momordica charantia. Next base: position 938,853 of record NW_019104496.1, read on the forward strand.
TGATGTATGGTAAATATATGCATGTACTAGATATAGAACATAAATGTAGATATTCAGTACCTTGATATTTTTAAATTAGTTTTGGTGCAAAGAACATAATGAATATATATGACTGTTCTACCGAAAGTTTAAAGTCTTATCTAGTCCTCTCCAAGGTCGAAAAATAGAATTGATCGCGTCAATATGGGGAAAAATAAAAAAATATTAGGAAAAAAATGGCAAGTGGATTGAAGATTTAATTAATAAAAAATGGATGAAGAAACAAACTTATAATATCCAAAATTAATTTAAAATAAAATAAAATCTAATTAAAATGATATTGATGAGGTTGATATAAGAAAATGTCAAATAATCTATAGATCTATAATCTATGATCTATAATAATATATAAAAGTATGGATGTGGAATACACATTTTCTCGACGATATTGACCTTGATTTTTTTACTAACGTCTAAGTTATCAGTCTCTTGTGTTTATGTCTATTTCACTATAACCTATATCTCTCTACGTGTGTCTCTCCTTCTATCCTCACTCATTTAATTCTAATTTTATCTCTCTTACTTACTTTTGATTTTCTCTCCCCACCATCCAAATTCTTGAGACATTTTTATATAGTATATGATATTATAGTAGGTAAAAGAATTACATTATAAAATTATTCTAAAATTATAAAACTATTCAAAAAATTACATGCTTTATGTATTCCTGTAAAAACAAAGCTACTTCATATTTAATACTAATTAATAATGATATTATAAAATTTTAGAATTTTGATAATTAAATAATTTATAAAATATTTTCTTAAAATAGATTGAAACTATTAATTTAAATGTATCCATAAATCATAAGAATATTTTGTGTTAGAATATGGAAAGATGAATATAAAAATATTGTCAATTTATTTTAAGAAAAATATATGGAATTTAAAAAGTTTTAGAATATAGCTTTGATCTTTGAGTAACATTAATCCTCTATCTTTGGTCTAATTTAACCTATTCTAATTTATTATGTTATTTCTAAAACATTAAATAAGAAAAATGAAACCTTTCCACCTTGTTCCAATCAAAATATTAACTTTTAAAATTAATATATATTTTTTATTTTCTCATATTTTATTCAATAATTAGCTGAATAATATGGATACTGATTAGCGCTTGAATTAAAGTTGTTATCTGAGAGAATTAATCAGAAGATTATACATTAGAGATTGTACATTACATACATAAACACAAATATAAATTTAATAAAATATGAGTTTCTCTCTTTGAATTTCTAGTCGAACGGGATGTATTATATAATAAAATAAATTTTAAAAAATAAAAAATGTGCATTTGTACGTGGTAATGAAATAGTATAGTTTCTTATAATATTATCCCAAAATTTGTAGATAATACCTCGCATTATATAATAAAATAAATTTTAAAAAATAAAAAATGTGCATTTGTACGTGGTAATGAAATAGTATAATTTCTTATAATATTATCCCAAAATTTGTAGATAATACCTCGCATCCATCACTTTTTTATATATAGAAAAAAAGCTAAGACACTTATTAATTTTTTTTATTTATAATAAATATTAAGTTCACTTCACACATCTATGTAAACAATATTAAATACCTTACTTGAAGAATAAAATAAATATGAAAACTCATGTCTTACCTCTCTTTTCACATTTTCACCTCCAAAATTTGGAATTCTAAACTCTTTTAATTATGAGAATTCAAGGGAAATTTAATTAAGTTTTACAAAATTTTGTGTAATTTATATATATTTTTTGAGTCTATGACAAACTATAAGCCTTCTCTTACTCCTTTCCCTTAGGGGCGGTTTGTTTCGTGGGAATCCAAGATTCGCATTGCATATGGATTCTCACATTTGTTTTACGGAAAATATATGAAGATGTCCGGGTATCTTAGGATGTCCGTACGGGAGGCATCTAACGAGTTTTGGATGCCTTTTTGAAATGTGGGTATCCAAGATTCCGATATCGAGGGCATCCACTCTTTACATTTTTGTCATTCATTTTTTCCTATATATTTTATTTCATCAATTTTATTTATTTTTCCTTAACAATTTTTTATTTTTATTTTTATTTTTAAATTTGTAATTTAAATAAATTAGTTAAATAAGCAATTTTATGCAATTAAGTATATTAGTACATTACATTTACATATAAAATAAACTGCAATTAAATTATATAATATCTTAATTTATTTTTAATATTTTGAAGGAATTATATTATTAATAATATTTATTATCATAAATATATAATTTTGAAGCAATAATTTTTCTGACGATCAATATATCTGTGATATTTTTCCTCTTAAAAAAATATAATATTATGGTAAGATAAATAAATTTTACCCAAGATAATACCAATTATATGATTGTCTTTTTGTAAAAATATTAAAGTTAAAAATGAAATATATATTGAATTAATAGGAATTAATTTGTTCTAGCAACAACATATAAAAAAACAAAATATTAAATTAATTGAAATAAATCTATTATATTAAATGAATTTATAAATTATATAAGTATTCGTGAGAGCATTTTTGGAACATTCTATAAATTTAACACATTTCCAAGACTAAATCCGTCATCCAAATATTCCCGGACATTCTTAAGAAATTTTACTACTAAACAAACATGTTTATCTGAAGATGCTGGACATCTAAAATTCCGACTATCTGAAATTCAATACATTTTCGAAAAACAAACAGCCCTTATATAATTCCACATATGTATAACTTGCTTTGATTGAAAAAATTAATATGCTAAAATACTAGTCATAAGAAAAAATAGCAAGTGAATGGAAGATTTGATTAATATAATAATTAAACCTATAATGTCTAGATATATTTTAAAATTAATTTATATTAAAATAAAATACGTTGGTTAGCAATATTAAATCCTGTACATTGTGGGTGGCCCATTGATTCAAATGAGCTAAATTGGGAGGGAATGAGATCAAATCATGATGACTATCTATTTTAAAAATTAATTCGTATGTGTTTGTTTTAAATTTTAATTTTGTAAATATTTTTTATTTATATTTTTTAATATTTTTAAAGTATAATACTCTGGAAAATATTTAAATTGAAAAGTATAGGTAGGATTATATTTGGAAAAATACAGGTAGAATTCATATATATATATATATATATATATGGTAAGGATTCTACTCTTAAAAAAATAATACATCATTTAGATTTTTTTAGAATAATTTTGTACCTGAAAATTAGCAAAGATCATTTTACGTTGGTCCTCCGAAATATAGTACGGCCGGATTCCGGGATGCTAGACTTTCGTACGTGAGAAAATCAAAATTGTTTTGCTCATTTTTTTTAATGGTCTATTTTAAAATGGTTATATTCGCTGTAAAGAAAAGTATGTAATAATAACGTTAGACATTTTCTTCTCACGAAAAGGCCCAAAATTTCTTGGCCCATATAAAGGATTATCTCTTATAAGCTGCCAATCTTTTTTCTTCGTCTAATAATTATTTTTGGAATTTTTATTTTATTAGTACATTTTTGTACTTTTAATAAGTTAATTGATATAGTATTTTTCTATTGGAAGCCAACATCTTTTGAAAACATTTACAAATATTTTATTAGCAATAGACTTTTTATTGAAAATTCCTTCTAAATACCTAATTACGTGAAGATGGTGTAGTGACAAGGTCTTTGGATTGAGGGTCTTGAACCGCTGGTCACAGTATTTGTTAGATATCCATTATATGAATTAAATTTACTCAATCCATAAATTTAAACTTTTAGGTTGAGTGGTGTTTATTCATCAATAAGAATATTGCTCAGTGCATAAATCACATGACATCGATTTCGGAAAATTGAAAAACAAAATAATAGAGATCTTGAAGACGAAGGGATGAGAGCATCTTTTAGGTTATATTTTGGGTGAATTTGAATCTCCAATTCCGATTTTAGGGAGATAAAAAATATATATCTTGACCTTGAGTTATGTTGATCTAGACTTTCATTCAAATTTAATTGTTTCTCGTTTTTTCCTTTTTTATTAGAAAAGAAATGAAATTGCGAAGACCACCAAATTGGGCACGAGGATTTGAACCTTTCATTTACCGTTGAGCTACGCTCCTATTAACTAAATAATTATATTAATAACTAGACTAAAGATATAATTTAATACAAAATAAGGATTTGGTTGTTATAATTAAAAAGAATATTGTATTTACGAAAGTGACAGTTACAAAAGTAGGCCTAAAAAATTTGAGCAGCAAAGAAGTTTGACCGTGAAAAAATTATGATGCAGAGGAGCAGGGGCTGTGTATTCTGAGAACTAAGCGTTGTTCACTGAACCCATAAAAGTCGTAGTTCAGGTGCGCTGTTTTGGATAAGCTGAAAGACCACCAATATGTGTATTTCTGACTCTCCTCTCCCCCACCACTCTGGCAGAGACACGAGACATTATTTAACCGTTGGAGGCGCTTAAGACATTATTTAATAATGTGATTGACATTTATTCATTGTAATCATTTTGAAGGCTCGTAATTATACGATAAAATCGTAGTATTGTATATAATAACTCTTTTGTTATTGGTTTTCCATGTTTGAAAATCAAACTTGAAAATACTACTTTAACCCATATATATATATATATATATATATATATGATTTACTTAATGTTGAACGTTAGAATATATGTATTTCCTATCGATTTAATAATGATTGTTAGAATTTATGTTCCCCGACTTTTAGTCTCTTTAGGTTTGAGAAATGACTCTCGGGATGGAATGAAAAACTAGGCATAAAAATTGTTTATCTTTTGAATTACATTTTAGTTAATTTACTTTAATGTGATTAACATCTTATAAATATTAGATGTATGAAATGTAGATTAATAGCCACTAAAGTGACTTAGCCCACATCGTAGTACAACGTAAATTCGCCCCCACCATAGACGTAGAAAAAAAACCAACAAGTAAAAAATATACGAAAATCAAATTGAACCAATAAGTCTGATACAATCTTGACATAAATTTTATATTAGATTTAGTAATATTGAAGGCCAATACAAACTATTTATTTTCTTCTTTTTCTTTTTCTTTTTTAACGTGACAAGATAAATAAATTAATAAAACTTACCAGTTGAAACATATATATATATATATATATTTATTCATTTGTTTGTTTGGTTAGTTGGGATTTTAAGGAAATCTAGTCAAACAAAAACATTTAATTGTGGTGTTGGTCAGAGATTCCCTGTGGTTAGGCCCATGATTATTTCCAGTGTCCCCCACCCATTGTCCCTCTTTTGTTGACACGTGGCGCTTTCTCATGCACGACAGCGACACATAATTGGTCCTTCAAAAACCCACTCTTTTTTGCTCTGACAGACACCCTTTTTTCTTCATTTTCTTTTTTTTTTTCTTAAGTTCCATTTTTGAGCTTTCAGTTTTTATTCTAGTTTTTACCTTACGCAATTCCTTTTATTACACATACTCTTTTTTTTTTTTTAAGGAAATGTACTTTAGTGTTAGATTGTAAAAATACAAATTACAGACACTCATTTTATTTGCACTATAATTTTTAGTATTAATAGACCGAATACAATATTGACATGACAAATAGTGAATTGAAAAAGTATCCATACTTTCATAGTATCAAAAAATTTTCTGCATGATTACCTATATAGAAATGAATGACTTAATTTATGTCAATTTTTAAACTTAAAAAAAAAACATTTGAAGGTATATAAGGGCTAGAATAAAAAATAGGTGGAAATTCAGGAGAAAAAGAAGATTAAAACATAAAATTTATGATTCATTTATTATAMTGGTGAATATTGTACGTACCTATTTACTAAGCTGCATTTTCACCATGAAATAATGATGTTGTAAATTTGTACATTGTAATGACATTTATCTAAAGATTATTATATTGAAATTCATTATTAATTACCAACATTTTCAAGGAATAACAATTTAACTCAGAAAAGTGTATTTAGATAGKGATAAATGATCTTAATTTATTTACGTGTACTCATATTTAGAGCTAGAMTTCGTATTTTTCTGAGTCAATTTAAAGTAAACAACATCATGTCATATCATTAAAAAAAATCKAATATTCCAGGAAATTAGATTTCTTTTTTTTTTTCCAGAATCAAATTAATTAATGGTTAATTAGGGTTGACTGATCTTGTTGTTAAAATAGCATACTTGGGACTAATAATATATATTTTTTCCTTCCATTTTCTATTAGCTTAAAGATCAGAGATTCCAAGTTCATGCACACAYGAAACCCTAGAAGATGATCAGAATCCCTCTACGAAATTTCAACCCCTTTTCCTCTTTAATCAATTGATTTTTGGGGAGACTCGATGCCCTTCCCTTACTGACCAAAATTTAGCCTATAATTTTAAAACAAATACATTAATTAAAATTCAATTTACAATTATTATTATTTATAATAATAATATATTGTAAATTATAAATGAAGCTAATATTTATTTGGAAAATCGAACTGTGATATACTTTTTTTGGCTGATGGTCAGTACACGCATTTATATAAATAATTCCATTTGGAGACGAGTCTCACAACGTTTGTTACAATATTGAGCGATCGTCGATAGTTTTAGTTATAGTGATCCAACTGTTAAAACCACACGACATTGATTCCCGATTATAGAGAAAGACTATAAATACTTCCACTTTCGAGCTTCTTCAGAAACCCATCTGCAGAAGGCCACAATGCCGGAGAATAGAAACCGCGGCGACTGCGGTGGCGGCGAGTGTTACTTCGTTTTCATGAACTACGATCCTGAATATGAACGTCTTCGTGCTGATCGGTAAACTTCTGCACATGAACCAAAAATCTCAATTTTGACCCAAAAAAAAAAGAATTTTCTTACGTTTTATTTTCTGTTGTTTGTAACAAGGTTTTTTGTGTTGTCTTTTTTTTTTTTTTTGGGTTTTTTTTTCTTTTTTGGGTGTTTGGTTTGAAGATCTGGCAAAGGGGCACATGAGCTTGATCTGTATCTGAGTAGGAAGCACGATGAGCTTCTGGGGAGGTGGCTGGAGCCAACAAGCTACAGAAAGATTTCATCTTTCCTCATTGTTGACGGGTTTTCGGCCGAAATCACCGAACATCAGGTATCTAATGTTTCGTTTGATAAACATCTTGAGAATAAAAATATTTTAGAAATGATAGTTTTTTTAGTTTAACCATTCCGGAATAGGAATTGGTGCTTTATTCACTCAACAAAAGTTTGGATCCACTTTAGAAATTATAGTTGGAGTTTGAAAATTTTATTCAATTAAGATTTTGGAATTTGGAGGATGTTTTGAAATAGTGAAAAGAAAAGTATGGAGATATAGCTACTCTTCTCATAAATTTAGAGAATGAATCCAAAAACCCAAAAGCAAAATCATAGCTGAAGGAGTTCTAGCTAGCTTCTTTCTCATTTTACTTCTTTTTTTGGAACCCAATCTTAGTAAATAAGTGTGTGTAAAAACAAGAGAGATTTTTTTGTTTTTGTTTTTTTAACTATTTTTTCTTATAGGTTTTCCAAAATTTGGTTTGGATTTAAACTACCCTTATTGAGAAGACATACGAATGTTATGTTTGAATGGATAAAATTACAGGCAAATGTGCTTAGATCTGCAGAGGGAGTGAGGGTGGTGGAGAAGAATCAAGATCAGCCAGCTCCCATTAATGCCCCAGAAAGATCAGAAGAAGGTTTCATAAGAAGCTAATTTTAATGAAAAAAAAAAAGGTAACTTTGGAATTTTCTACATCAAAAGCATCTCTAGATTGTTAGTTCATGAAATTGAATTTATTGCAAACGTCTTAAGTTTTGAATTCAATGACAAGTTTAAAATTATTGAATCCACTAGAGCTGAGATCTGTTTATTCGTGCACGAGGTAGAAAATCAATAATAATGGGGCATTTTAATTACATGGTTCTTCGGATAAAACTATATTATGTATCTTTGGTTGGTGCTGAAATTTGACCAACCCGAGAGCACGGACAAAATCAGATGAGCCGAGCTATAGTGGAGCAGCGAGATATGTGAGGGAAAACACATGTATAAACACTTCGATGCTTAAATTAGTAAGAATCTGATTTAACACTCTCGAACCGAGGATTTATAATTGCATACTTGTGTATGGAAGTTGAACGATCTCTATTTATAGGCAGAAGAGAGTGGGTACGACATCTTCGGTCTATTAAGGCCATTTGAAAAATAAGTTGTACGATTACAAACAGTTGTGCAGATACCTCAACTAGGACTTTAAGAGTACTTACTTAAGGTCGACTGTGACTTTAAGAGTAGTTTTACGTGGTGAAAATTATTCACTCCTACCTTTGGATGGGCTTAATAGCTTAGTTATTGTTTATCTTTTTATCTATCGACGATCATTCATAATGATCTATTCTTCTTTCGTCACGTGGTAAGTCGTAGTTTTGCTCCAGCAATCTTCTAGAACCAACCAAAAGTTGTAGACTATTAACATTTGTCCATCTCAAACCTACTCATACAAATCCAACACAAACTCATAAACTACCCAAATTTAGATATTTCGACTTTAGATTCAACAAATTGCAAACCTATGAACTGATATGCCCCCTGGGATTTCTCTCAAACAACTAATGGAAAGGGTGGGGGAAAAAGGGGGAAAAAAAGAACAATTACAAAAATTAATTTGTGGCCAAAGAAAATCCTTCTTTTTTGAGCAAATTTGCTGTTCTAAATTGCTATGTGGAACATGGGAATCTCACATTGCAGGTTGCTTTTCCTAGTTAAGGTTAGAAAAGATTGCACTTTGAAATAAAAGGGCCTGCCATTTGTGGGTCATGTCCACCTCTGTTCATCACATGCATCAAACTCAATTGTATATATTGGCCCCTCCCCACTGCCCCCAAAAATTTCGGCGGTTCAGTAAAAGCTCGTTTGGTAATGTTCTTTTTTCTTGTTCTTGTTTCTTAATTTTTAAGGAAGAAAAATGAATTTCATGGCTCCAACATCCATGAATTCAATTATGATAAAACAATATTTTTAGTTATGTTTTGAAACAAAGTGGAAATGAGAACAAGAAAGAAAAACTTGTTTTGATTGTGAAAATTGGAAACGAGAAACAAGAAACATGAACGTTAACAAACGAATCGTGACACATTCCAGTTTCTTGTTTCTAATTTGCAACTAACTATATTTATTGTTTTTCTTTTTCTGAGAACATTCTCAAAATTGTATGTAAATTTTGAAAACAACCAAAACAAATTTATTGTTCCTTGTTCTCATTCCTAATTTGCTCCAAAACATAAGTAAAAAGATTATTTTGTTATATCTGAATTTATGGATGTGGGGATCATACAATTCATTTTTTTATTATTAAGGATGAAGAAACAGAAACAAGAAATATGAATGTTACCAAACAGACCTTAAATGTTATAATGTTATCGGTAGCTTTTTCACCAATAATATGATTTCCCTAATTTATCTTTTCCTTTTTTCAAGGCTGAAAGATAAATTATAAGTTGGGTTAATAGTTGGGTTTGTATACTATAGGGGTATGAAATAGGACCTAGTTTATTTTGTGGATTTGTCTAATGTTCTAAGTTACAATGTTTGTTAATTTCACGAGTGACGCAAATTTTAGCTTTGAAATTACCTATCTTTCAGACACATACGACGTACTTTTTATATATTGCAAAACGCTACAAAGATCAAATAGAGACGATCTAAGTTTGAGTTTTTGTGATCTAGATTATCTCCTCTATTATATGGTGAATGACAAATCCTAAGTATAAATGTTTAATGCAAAGTTTCATAAACTAAAATAAAACATTAAGATAAAATTTAAGCTAGCTCCTAACTASATGAAGTAATAAAAATTTAGGAATCAAAATAAAGTTTAATCTTAATTTTCACCATCAAATCAGGACATATATATGCTCATAAAATCAATAATCAAAGAGTTTGAAGAAAAGCTCACAAATATATATATATTTGAATTGAATTGAATTTTAGAAAAAAATAAATAAATAAGATCTATTGAAGCTGCATTTTCTTCTATTTCAGACGTACCTTTAGCTTTCCCTCCCTCAGGGCTCTGGACAATCAATGTATGGGATCATGTCGATCGACAATCATTGTCGAAGCCCTTGAGGGAGAGAAAGCAAAGAGTATGTCTTTTGGACGATTGACTTGTTGGCTTTAATTCACTTCATGTTCTTGAATGAGATTAATTGGCTTAAGAACACTCTTTTTATAAGGCTCAAAAGAAGCTTTATGCTACCAAACTAAAGGTTGGATTCCTTTATTTTAAAAAATTAAAAAGAAAAAATATGGGCATGATTGAAATGCTCCTTATTCCACTTGAAAATTTTGTACGACAATTATTTTATTTTCCAAACAATTTTATCAACCACCTCTCTAAGTTCAAGATACGTCAACATGAAATTAGCTCAACGGTAATTTGCAGATCTATCTCCGATCAAGAGGTCATGAATTCGAATTCACCACCCCTCTCATACTAAGAAAAACTGAAAATAGACAACACTTAGTGGCTAATTTTTTAACATTTATTTAACATATTACAATTTAAATATAAATGGGAGGTTTGAACCCAAGATATTAAAACATATATTATCACTAAAAGGTTGAAGGTTTGAATCTTCACACCACATACTGTTGAACTCAATAATAATAATAATAATAAATCAAACCACTTTTTATATAATCCCTATGTGTGCTACGTGGATTGAATTGGTTAGGCTAGAAAGATAGAAAGAAAAAGAATCGTTCGTGTGAGTAGGTAGAGACGATATTATCAAGATGTGGCCACTTGAAGATTGTGGCACGAGTGAATATATGTATCGAAAGAGAATATTTTATGAATAAGATTGGGTATAATTGAAAGCACTGAATTATTTCACCCATTATCACTAGAAGATGGCTCTTAAGAAACTCCGTGAGGCAATTAAATATTATTGAGGCATGGGAATAAAGCACAACATTTTATTCTTAGGAATCCAAAACCTTATTCTTAATAAGATGGAAAGAAAGTCAATACACAAATTGGTATTTTTTCCCTATTTGACATTCCAAAACACATATATACCTTATCTATTCCATTTAATCTACCCTTCCCTATTGCATGGATATCTTCAAATTCCAACAACCTTAGATTTGTTTCAATAATGATAATATTCAACCAGCAAAAATTTAATTTACCCTAAAAATTTTCACCCTCGATTAAATTTTTTATTAAAATAATTGTATTTTAGTATAATGAGTAAGTGAAGACACCCTTCTGATCGCAAATAGATTACTTTAACCAATTGAGTTATACTCAAGTTGGTTGGTTGAGCCTCTCTTAAAGTCATCACGGATAGATGACTTTAAACAGTTCTATTTACATAAAATAAGACGACAGTTATCAAATAATACGGAATTTTAATTTTATCCGGTGGTTTTAAACTTTTTATTATCTTCTCTATCATTTAATTAGAGCTTATCAAATATCTAAGTTAAATATGTGGTTAAACTATGAAAGGAGTAAGATAAACTCAACAAATGTTATTGATTGTACTCTTAAATAAGATAAAGCACATATATGACCGAGAGTCACTAATACAAAATGTGGTCTCATAAAATTCATCTAACATATTTACAAATCTCATTTGGTAATTTTTACTAAAGGCTTAGCATACCTATCCAACTAAAAATGAAAATATTAAAAAAAATACATAGATGGGAATAATACGTCGGCAAAGAAAATTACTAAAAAAAAATCAATATTATTATAAATACAATACATTTACACAAATTAGTTAAGACTAGTTAACTTGAAGCCAACATGAACCTAACTCAATCGTAATTGATATATATCATTGACCAAAAGGTCATGAGTTCGAATCCTCCACCCCACTTGTTATACCAAAAAAGGACTACCAACTCGAATAACTAAACTGGTTAAAGTATACATTTTCAATCAAAAGATGGTGGGTTGGAACAAATAAATAAGGACCATGTACAATTATTGTTGAATCAGACATTGGCTTTTTGCCTTTACCCTACCAAATGTTCCTCAAGGGGTATTTTCGTCTTTTCCTCACTGCAAGCAAATGAGATATATATATCATCTCAGCTGTCAAAAATAAAACTACTGGGCTAGTTTGTTTATAGAGAAGAACACTTGATTTATGGGCTTGATTTACGGCCCATAATCTTTGAAATATTTCTGGGCCGTCCGCGTTTTCCGGCCTGTTTCAAGTGGGCCTAAGGAGGCCATAAGGCCACTTTTAAACAAATATTTTCAATATTAGCTCTTTTTATACGCTACATTTCACTTTCCCCTTTTAAAACTATTAAATTTTTTCTTATGCCCTTGCAAAACAAAAAATTTATTATTATTTTAGCTTTTATTCTTTTATCTAACCTTGAGCAATTTACATTATATTTTAAATAGTAGAGTTCTTTTGTACTATTAGAGTGTTGTAGTGATAGTTAAAATCTAAAGGTAAAATTGAGATTTGTATTTTTTTTTTTTTATACACAACGGGGGTGGAGGTTCGAACTCATGACCTTTTGGTCAGAGATAGGTGCTGTAACCACTTTGACATAAAATTGAGATTTGTTACCAAATATGGTCTGATCCCAAATATGAATGGATAGAAATGGTAATAGCTATAATTATGAGATAATTTTGTGCGTAAGTTTTGTACAAGGATATATGAGAAAATTTGTAAATACGAGACTTCATGAACACTTCAATATTTTATGAGAAATTTTGTAAATGTGACACGTGGTGAACACTCCCAACATTTTCTTTAACCAATTCTGTAATTTTTTTATTTTTTATTTTTTTTAAGAAAATAGTAGACTTGATAAACCCAATTACTGATAGAGTATAATATTAGTCAATAAAATAGTGATAGGATTTAATTACAACAATTTCATAACTTAGGCATGTGTGATTGTAACAATTTATATTATTTGAGTGGTTTTGCGATTTTATTTTATTGTAAAACAATCTTATATTTGAACCTTTAATATTGTTGACTAAAATAGCTCACCTAAATGAAAGAATAAATAAATAAATACAAAATTTGTCACATTTTGAAGTGACAGATATTAGAGCAAACATCACAGA
>NW_019104496.1:952024-1028498 GCF_001995035.1 Momordica charantia
TCATTAATCAATATTTTTGCTCTTTAAATAATTTATCGAAGTATGCTAATGTAAAGAAAAATACAATCACTTCAAGAAATCGTGCATTTTTACACTTCTTTCAGGAGAAAAAAACGTCAGTTTAGAGAAGGAAAAAAATGTAGCAAGAGACTGAAATAAAAGTAAGTAAATAAATAAATGAAAGGCTAACCTTTTAGTCCCTGCTATTAAAACCAGTTTGACACAAAGCAAACATCCATTTCTATAAATTGAATAAAGTGGGGTTGCACGGCTGGATAGATGTTTTTTAATTAAATAATCATGGAATAGGTGATCGAACTATCAACTTTTGAGATGTTAATAGATACTTCATCCACCGAGATATATTTGAATTGACGGTATTAGTTCGAATGTTAGAAATTCCTGAGATGGGTAAAAATTGAGAACCCAGTAATGTAATTTGTCCTAAAACAAAATAGATTATCAATGTAATCTGCCTAGTTCTCTAATTGTTAGAATTAGCAAGACTAAAATTAAAAAGTCTAAAAACGTAACTATAGTCCTTTAAAATTTAGAAATTAAGTAAACAAAATCCAAATTTAGCATATCCAAGTATATTAACAAAATAATAACTTAATAACACAAGTTTCTATTAACAAATTCTAAATATAGTTTGATAAAAAGTCAGATGATTTTACATATTTAGCTGAAACTTGGTGAAGTAATTTGAATGGCATCACATTACCAATATATTATGACGTCTTATTAGACGAAAATAAATAAAGGGGTGGAATAAAAATAGACAGACTAAAAAAGTTTGTAAGACTAAGATCCAGTCCAAAGAGAATCCTGTATACGTACGATCAAGGAAAAAAATAAAAGAAAGCAAGAAGAAATTTTGTTAACACTTGGAATTTGATGATGCAAAGAAATCCAAGTCAGTGGTCTTATTATGCGAAGCGAAGAGCTCTCCACTCGCAATCATAAGCTCTAAATTTCAAAATAAATAATAGAAAGTGGAAGAGGAAAAGGAAAAGGAAAAGGAAAAGGCACATGTTTACTTACTATATCACAACGCGGATACCAGGTTTGAAAATTCTTGGTCTACTCTCCAAGCTTGAACTTTGACTTTCCACTTCTCTCTCTATCTCAATCGACAAATCACAGCCGTAGGATCTAGAGAGAGAGAGAGAACCCCTTTTGGAAGTTAAATTCCAAGTGGACTTGGTCAGCTTTTGAACTTGGACTTCCACACTCAATGACCAAAGACCAGCAAATCTAGAGAGAGAAAGCAACTGGGTTGGTTGTTTGTCTCAGTCAAAGTTTCCCAACTTCTAACTGTTCAAAATATTTTTAAAATGAAACAAAAGTAGCCTTCCTTTTTGGAGTTCTTATAAAAACCCAAGACTGGTTCTTCTTCAACCCAAAGCTTACTCATTTCTCTTCCTATTTCTCTCTCTATCTCTCCTTCTTTTCTCTCTCTTTCTATTCAACTTTAGTTCTAATCAAAACACAAAACATACCCAGTTCACCAAATTACCTGTTTTGCTACTTCCATGTTCGTAGTCTCTGATTCTTCACCATTTGGGCCTTCTATTTCCTCCAGCTTCTGCTTCTTCTTAGATGGAAAGCTTCTGCTTCTTGACAAACCTATAAATCCAAACAGAAATGATCTCAACTCTTGTTCTTGTTCTTCCGAGCATGAATTACTAGAGTAGCACAGTTACAAAATTCATTTTATGAGATTAAGAGGGATTGGAAATGGAGAGTGGGTGGAGCTGGGATCAGAAGTCACTCATTGGTGAGCTAATTCAGGGTATGGAACTTACCAAGCAATTGAGAGCCGAGTTGAATTTGGAATCTGCAGCAGAAAGCAGGGGATCATTAGTACAGGGAATCTTATCTTCATATGAGAAAGCTCTTATCATACTGAAATGGAATGGAGCAATGAGTCAGCCTCAGATGGCAGAAGCAGCAGCTTCTGCTTTGCCAGGCTCTCCAATTTCTGTCAACGAAAGTCCTTCAAGTGATGACTCTGGTAGAGGCCTCAAGGACTCTCAGGAACCCACAAAGGAATCAAAGAAGAGGTGAATTTTGAATTTTCTTTACAACTTTTCAAAGTCAACATACTTGTTAAGACTGTAGAATGCTTCTACAGTCCTCGCCAACTTTTAAAAACTAAAAATCTCTTTAAAATTTTCAAAGTCAACTACTTTTCGTTTGTCAAAAATTTTTGAAGTGTTTGGTAAAGTAAAAAACCAAACAAAGAAAAAGTTAACAAGTAAGTTTAACTTTTAAAATCAAAAAACTAAATACGTTTATAATTTTGCGATTGCAGAAAGACACAGCCCAGATGGACAGAACAAGTGAAAGTTAACTCTGAGACGGGATTCGAAGGACCCTACGAGGATGGTTATAGCTGGAGAAAATATGGACAAAAGGACATTCTTGGAGCAACATATCCCAGGTGAGAACATCTCTTCCCCTTCCTGCTGGAAAAACATACAAATCATCCACTGAACATATATCCAAATAAATATCATTTCTTCAGTATTAAAAGAAAAACATGCTAGGGAAATTCAAAGGGGAGGGAGGATCTAAACTTTTGTTATTTTTGTAATGGATGAATGCAATATTCAATATGAAGGAAACCAGAAGAAAATTGAGTATAAGGAAATTGAAAGAAAAATATAGGAGGCAGAAATGTCAGCAACTCAAAATTCGATGTCAAGTCTACTGATTTTAATAAGCTAAGAAGGTAACTTGTAGGAGACAGATAAAAATAACATGAAACGAAATCAAATAAAACCATACAAAAATTACTTCGAAATTTTGAAGTAGAAACATATTCTGTATACATAATCATGATCTTATCAAAGAAAAGATTTCTTCTCTGTTCCACATCAGTGAGTCTAATACCTGGTTGTTTTATGCTTACAGAAGCTACTATAGATGCACTTTCCGTAATACTCAGAATTGTTGGGCAGTAAAGCAAGTACAAAGATCTGATGAAGACCCTTCTGTGTTTGAGATTACGTATCGAGGAAAGCACACTTGTTCCCAGGGGAACTATTTGGCCCAATCATTTCATTCACCAGAAAAGCAAGAAAAGAAGGAAAACGAGCACGATGATGACCATCATCAAAAGCAACCTTCGCAAGAGAACTTACTCGGTTATCAGACATTTGAGAATATCGGAAAGCTTGAAAACAAGGCATCTACCTTCTGCTTCGGTTCGACTTCAGGTGGATGCAAGAACATTGAAAATAGTGACTTTTCACGTTTAGCTATCGACACTCACGCCAGCTTGGGAAACTTTTCTCAATCATTTATCTCTCCAACCACACCAGACTCGAACTACTTTACGCCATCCCCATGCCAAAGGAGCCACGTAGGAGGGGCTCATAATGTGCATCAATCAGAATCTGATGTCCATGAGATTTTCTCGGCCAACACTTCAGCCACCAATTCCCCTATCCTAGATTGGGATTTTCCATTTGATGCAGAGCACATCAACCCGAATTTCCCATTTAATTCCCCCGGATTTTTCTACTAAACCACTTGGGCATAAAAATAAAATGGCACCCTGGCTAATAACAAATCCTTTAGCATATAGCTTCAATCATGCACAAAGACAGAGGAAAGGAAGGTTGTTTCTACCCAGATTTCATTTTCTCAAATGTTAGCAAAGCATGGTGATTAGTAATATAATTAGCAGGCTCATCTTTGGTTCTTTGATTAATTTTAATTCCAATTGATTGCATACAACATTAGACTAAGTAATTGCATACATAATTCATATGTCATGTTTGGAATTAGGAGGCTCTAGAACAATAATAGTAAATGAAAAATACATCCTTATAGTTTATCATGCATCTCCTAGAATCTAAAAAGTAATTATCAATATCCTTAGATCTGAGTCAGATGACATCTACATAAATATTATATCAAATATCATCACATCATCAAGAAAATGGAGGAAAAATGTGTGACGTGTTTTGTTCATCATCAAATCACATGGATGTATCACAAATTTACTAAATCACAAAGATGCATTTGGCAGATATTACTCTTCACCATACTTACTATTATGAGAATCTGAACTGCACAAGTTTGAGGTTGTCATCTTACTTAATATGAGATTGCAAAAAACTATCTTCAGTCTACTTGGAAAACGAAGGGAGCCAGGCAACAACACTAGAAGAACATCATGGATTAGATGCTGCACCAAACATTAGTTAAAGTAGCGTCATATAAAGCATACGCGAGTGGTGTTCACTTTTTGAAAATTGTGACCTCTTTTGAAGACCTTGGCACTTCGACCAAATACTCAAAGTGATCAGGAAAAAAGAAAATAAAGAACAGAAAACAGGCTCCAATTGTAAATGAGTTACTAACCAATGGTTCTGATTATTAGGAGCAAGCATGATTAAGGCGGAGCACCACAAGATCACTTGGCAATGACAAACAGGTAAAAGGGCGAAGCAGGAAAGAAAAAGCTCATCGGAGAAGAAAACTGAAGTAAAATTTTCAATTCCTTGCTAAAATGAAGGCCACTTTTTATGGTCTTTTAATCCAGAAGAGGTAAGAGCCTTCTTCGATCAATAGTGCAGAATGCTAGACAGGCGAGAAGCAGGTAGACACCGAATAATCAACCTATGTTGAACAAGTGCCATAATAAACCTTCACTTTTCAACGAAAGAATGAGAGACATGAAACTATGATTCGACAAATGTGATTGATAAGGATTTTGTTCTTTTTAGGATGAGAAACTATCGTTAGTAAAATGAAATATATAAACAAAGAGGGCGAGGAAAACCTCAACCCAAGCTAAAGAAGATACCAAAAATACTTCCAGTTAGCACAAATATGGAAATTTTAACGTTTCTACTCGGTGGAGACAGGTTACCAATATACCACTGCTACAACTGTAGGTACAATATAAAGAAATATTTAATAACTTGGATATATAACATAAACTCAATTGGAGCACGCATGCACATAAACAGACAATAGTTGGAGAAGTATGTTACTACATGGGCTACCCTTTCATGGTGATGAGAAAATTCAAAAATGAAAGAAGAGAGAGTTACATAAAAGACTAAACAACATCTAACTACGCTGTTCCAAGCAGATAATAGCTCATACAAAGACAGGAAAGGACCTCAGATTATAGCACAGAATAACCATTTTAAGCCAGAATCACTCACTCACAGGGCCACCAAACTAATGGAGAAATATTGAATTGTCAAACAGAATTTTCATAAACAAGTAGCTCAGAGGTATAAAAATGACATGAAGACCAATCACCAATATATCGTTTAGCCAAATTCTATTCATTAGTATTTCAAGTAGCCTCACAATAGTAGTTAGAAGAGTATCTGAGAGACTCACAGACTTCAAGGACAAAGAAGCAGCTTAGAATGTGAAGCATGCTTTTAGAAGAAGCTGGTGTCAAGTAAAATAAAGAAGCAAAAGCCTTGAAAGATGCGTTCTCTAAGTTAAAAGTGGGTGGGGTGCCCAGCCCGTCGATCAACTGCTGCTGATGCCCTTGAAGCAATCACAAGATTCCTTCTTCCAGATTAGCCTGTTCAGTGTTTGCTGATCTCTATGGTAAACTCACGTGGGTTCATAAGGAAACACTGAAGAAAATAGGAAAACCCAGACATGGTGAAGATGGGAGCTTCCTAAGACAGCCTACAGCCATCCTCTCGGATCAAAAGCTCATCTAACTAATTTGCCCCCAGATTTTAAGCCCAATACAAGCTCAGTTCTGCAAAGGCAATGGACAATTCTTATTCGACATCTTTAATGCTCAATGAATCTAGAAGGGGGAAGTTTCTTTGGACTGTCAGTAATTATTGAACCTTGTAAAGTTAATTTTCTATAATTTTATTTTGAATTTCTGCTTAAGAACAGTCCTCTTAAGGTGGATGAGAAACTCATACTCTCATTATTTTCCTTCAAATTCATCATCATCTCGTCTTAAAATTCACTTCCCTAGCAAAGTTATTCTTTCTTTTTATGTGCGTGTTAACCCTATACTTCTTGAGCAAAAGAAGTCTCAACTCAGCAAGAGCAATTTGGAGCAATAAAAGCTTCAATGACATTTGATCTTCTCAATTGGTCTCCAATTATATATCTCTAATCTTAGCACCCCACTCAACAAGACAAAATTATATTATTTGAAAATTTTTCCTGATAATAAATACAGGAAGTGGTTACATCATAGAGAAACAAAACGTTTGCAAGGTTAAGAAGTGGGCTCAAATGCAGCAAGTTGGTGCCAAACACCATTGAGGTTGGATTGCCATAACCGAACCATCCCGTCCTTTCCTGTTGATGCTAATGTCATACCACCCATGTCCCACTCCATCTCCCACACCTGACAGTGCAAGTGAAAACATGATCGTCAATTAACTACCCACCTCTTCCCTCCTATCTAAGGATAATCCAAACAGAACAAAAATCTAAAACATGCAGTTCATAGACCCATACCAATTACTAACTAAATCCTAGTCCTAGCAAAGTTTGCACTTTGCAGACAACTATATAAGGGGTCATCTGCATATTTATTTAATAAGATTCCATTGACATGGATTCAAATGAATCTTCTCGCTCTACACCAGGTGATTCACTTGTTTCAAATTCAGTCTTTGGATATTCAAGAAATAGATAAGAAAAGAAAGGGGAATGAGAGAACAGAACAAAATTTTGAAGACATACCTCGCCGTTATGCCCAGAAAGCAGAGCAACTCTTTCTGTTGAGAGCCTTCCATCCATGTCAGGATTGGATCCGAGGTGCCATATTGCAATACCTTTCTGGGTTGCAACAGCTATTACCTCATATGGCCTAAAATGCACCCCAACAACGATTAATACCATTATTATTTAAGCTTGAGAAAAAGAAGGTTACAAATTTTTTAAGGATTTTAAGTAAACATGTGAATGAGTTTGGTTATATCAAGACTCACGGGGGTGGCCCTTTCTAAAAGTAATCAGGTATTACCCCTGGAAGTTTGTAGAAACATGAAAGAAATTTAAGGACTACAAGATGATAAAAACCAGCAATAAAAGAGCTACCAGTTTCTAGACTACGAGTTGGCTGCAAAGAAAGAGTTAATCAAAATAGTCTATCAAACTTGTCATAATCAAATACAGATGCCTAGTAATCAAGGGATTTATTTGCTGAACCAATGAGTTTTAAAGTTTTAACATGGCACAGATACACCTATTGTATGCAATCCCTTTAGAAATTAGTTCGTTACCTTCCAATATTTTGTGCCCACGCAACAGCATAAACCTCATCGCCTTTGTCTGCAGGCAAAGCCAACTCTGCAACAGGAAGCCATCTTTGATGAGCCTGATCAAACTCCCAAACCTGTGGAGGACAAATACCATATTAACCGTGGCATGCAATTTTTAAAGCTAGTACGATCAAGTTAGACAGACCAATAAGCTGGGAGTAGCTGGCTGCATCAATTTTCATTGCAGTAACAGGACCAGAAGAACTTGGAATACCTTGGCAGAATTAAGCTGTGGAGTATTAGAATTTAAAGCCAAAACAAAGCTCGATTGTTGTCTTTCACCTCGATGTGGATTCCAAGATATACTTGCAGATAAGCAAGAAGCTTTCCTAACCGTAGAAATGGAATCAATAACATTCTGAAATTCAGCCTGAACGAAAGTAGAAATAGGAGTCAAAATGATTTAAAATGTCATTATTCACTCGGTAGTTTGAAGAAGATAAAGCATCTAATAGCTCTATAAAGTTAGAGCACCTGAGATTTAAAAGACCACCTTGGTCCTCAACCTCATTTAACACCGAACGAAAGAAACGATGRTGTTTATATATGCCTAAAACTCAGTAAATGGCGCTCATATAGGTTTCTAAATGAATATCACAAAACTAGCTAGGTATTCATGATGTGTTTATTTTTCAGATACTTCATAGTAAAGGACCAAGTTACACACTTCCTTTGAGATGAGATTATGCATGTGTGCGCACACACCACACTTTTTCCCCTTTTAATAGAGGTGAGGGAATGAAGAGATTTCCATATTCTCTAAGCACAATCTTCCAACAATGAAATACAAAGGATTGTACGTCAAAATTCAAGCAACCCATAAGACAGGAATAGTTCGAAAGACCATCGACTGCAGAGGGCTCTTACATAGTGGTAGAACTAAAACACAATGAATAGTGGACAGGTCACCAGTAAAGTACACAAATATCCATGTCCAATAATATAGTTACATGATTATGGAATTCTTGACAAAGAGGGACTTCTTTTTTTCCTTAGCTGAAACATGTATTTCATTGATAGCTCAAATATTACAAAAGAGGGGGAACCCAAGAGCCTAAAAATAGAGTTACAAAAAATTCATTCATTTGGCCAAAAGTATAGAAAGACTATGTTCAGATAAGGGATGCTTGCATTTACACTAATAAAGAGGCAAAAAGAGAACATAATTCAAAAAGGAGGAGAAAGATTCCTTGGAGTCGTTGAAAGTTGAAGTTTTTTTGTTCCTCCCTAGGGAGGAACATTAAAACATAGGAATATAGATGTTAACTCATCAGAAGGTTAAAAAGATAGAGAATTGAATTTTTATTTTTATTTTTTTGATAGGATAGAGAATTGAATTTAAGGAAAAGAAAAAGTCTGTTTCCTTTATTATAAAATGAGAAATTCAATTGATTGAAGTTTGACCAATGTGAAAAAGAATTAGCATATTTTTTTATACAAATTACAAGGTAACGCAGCAATAAGTTATTCAAATATAACTTCCGCAGCCTAATAAAAAAAAAAAAAAAAAAATTAGCCCCAAGGGGTAGTCCAGTATGCAAGAGCTTGAATCGCTTCGTCATACCGACTTAGAGATCTCATGTTCAAACGTTCCAGTGAGTTTAATACCAGAAACCCTTGATATCTCTTGAGTCCGGGCCTTGGAGTGAGCGTGGGTGCTCCTGGGTACAGGGGAGTAAAGCTCCGACTCCCAATTATAAATTAAAAAAATAATAATAATAAAAATAAATAATAAAAAAAGAAAGATAAACGATAAAAAGATTGATCACCTGGAGTTGCCAATTCTTCAAATCCAAAGGATCCATAAGCTCATAAACTTTTACATGGCAATGTGAAAATGCAGCAATCTGTAAAATAAAATAAATAAATAAAAGCAAAAAAAAATAACATAAATGAATTTTCTATATGCGATATCATGCATTTGGAGCATACTACAAGAGATTGCAAAAAACTCAACCAATTTAAAATGTTAAAGGGTTTTTTTTTTATATATATATAAAGGAAATAAGTTGTCCTGAACACCACAAAATGTAAAGAAAATGAAACGATCAGAAAATATTTGTACAAACCAAAGTGAGTTATTATTGATCCCATTATCACATTTTATACTCAAATAAATCCTTTCAATTTCTCAGGATGGAGGGAGAAAATGAAGCTGTGTTATGTTCCAAAGTTATTAAAAATGAAGTAAATTTATGCGTTAAAGATCAACAGAAATTGCAACATAAACAGAAAATAACACAGGCATCATCCCACCATTAATGGCACTTCAGGATATATATATAGAAAGAAAATCAGAATAAATATCATCATTTACCATTTTCAGACCAGAGGACGAATTTCCAAATTGGATGTCTAGCATTTGGGCTGAATTACTTTTAAAGCGTTTGCATAGCTTCCACTGTAGAGGCTGGGCATCTGGAAACCAGAAACATGCAATGTAATCACACAATGATTAGGACCCTTCAAGAATTGTAGTCAAATGAAGGTTTATGCGCCATACTAGGGGCCAGGCAAAGGGGAAAAGAAGATTAAATAAATAGACGTAGGTAATCTAACAATAAAATTGGAGAGAAGACCCATGGTCAACAAAAACAAAATGATTACCTTCAACAACCTCCTCCCACAATGATGAAGTTCCATCTGAACAAATGCATGCAACTGAATCACCATACTCTGGAGGAACCCAAACTATCTTTAAAATGGCAGCCTCATGTGCCTAGAAAGATGAAAATATTAATGTTTTCAGAACTTATAGTCATTGGAAAAGAGAAGAAGGAAAAAACAAGCCTTTTTATGCTAAAATCACCATACAGTAGTTTCTTTCATGGTTTATCAAGCTCAAATTCCCAAGGCCAGGTATTGTTAACATTTTCAAGTTTCACCTTGGTTAAGCCTGGAGCAACTCTCACTCAGTAAAAGATTTTTTGGAGAAAATTTTAGTAGGCCAAAGTCTCAGAGAGAAAGATCCAATCAGAACTCAAAATTGATCTATGAGCTTCTAAAGTGTTAGTACCAGAGGTGTCAAAATTGATGAATCTGTCAATGATGTATCAGCAAGCTTTCTGCCTATTTAATTCCTATCCCACATACGATCTTACAAGTGCACATTGCCTTTTCACCATAAAAATTTTCCCAAGCCTAAAGCCCTTGGCTCTATCAAGAAAATAACACAATGAAACAACTTCCTTGTTGACTTTAAATATTCCCTCTACTAGCTTTGGATTACAATTATTCCGATTAGTAAGAAGTATGATATGACCAAAATGACGGCATAGCATGAAATTAAGCTTTATATCTATAATTTTCTTCTTCAGCCGTCAATGACCCAATCCACTCCTCCACCCCCACTAATTCACTCCTCAATACACCCTCTATACTCATATTTTCCTTTTCTCTCTTGACCTACGGACTCGCAGCTCACATAAAGGCTCTATAAATCTAACCTAAGCCAGAAATTAATAACATGATTGATGTATCTCCAAAATTCTGAGATGTCCCCCATTTAAAATATGTAAACTAAGAAACATTTAGAAGTACGATCAGGTGTAAGCAAGCATGAATTCAAACTAGGATAATGAAGTCCAAGTGAAGTAACACGAAACTAAAAAAAGAAACCTTAAAGTTTGAAGTGCGAGTGAGGGACGTGGATGAAGAAGAAGGATCGGGGGAATCGAAGATGACGAGGGTTCCGTCGACCGAGGCGGTGGCTAATCTGCTGGCGGAGTAGTTCCAAGCTGAGCAGAGGGTGCCTTTATCGAAGCTCGCCATAGCACTCTCCATCGCAAGCTCTCAAGCTGTCGTTCGCGCCTTCACCACCTACGAAATCTTTCGCCCTCTTGTTTCGGGGTTTTGCCTTCGAGTCGCATCGCACTGTGTTTTAAGTTTTAACTATTATCTCTTTTTATTTTTTAATTTTAACAGACATAAACCTTTAAGAAACATTAATCGCGTTCCTAAATTTTTTAATTATATGGATTTAAATACTATTTTTTACTCTGTTTTTAAGTTAATTTTGGTCATTCCATCTATTTTTAAAGGGATTTTTTTTAAATAATTATTTTTTAAAAACAAATGTCAAACCAGTATAGATTTTAAAGTAATTACAAAAATAAGGTAGATGAATCGCAGGGATAAGCTGCGATTTGCCCAAATTCACAGACGATGGCTGCAATTCTGCGACTAATGTCGAAATCACGGTCATTGACCGCGATTTCACTAATGGCGGCACAAATGGAACCATGACGGACCCTTTATTATTTTTTATTATTATTTTATTTTAAATTTGGGAGTCGCAATCCAAATAGAGCCACTTCCTTTGTTTTTGGTTAAATTTTTCCCCCACTTCTTCTTCTTCTTTTTTAATTTAGAAGTTGTAAGCCTCCATTTCCCGCTAGTATCCCTTTGCTTTTTTTTTATTTTATTTAAAAAATTATAATTTAAGAAAAASACTATCATCTTAATTTTCTCCATATTTGGAAAATAGCTTATGAATTACCTACAATAGGATGGACATATTCTTGCAATGCAATAATTTAAAACAAAATAATTATAAAACAAACAAAACCCTTGTTATACATATCCCAAAATTTTGACTTTAAAGCCATATATTTCGCCATGCAAATGACAAAACATATGGATTTCATGTAATTTATATCTTGACTTTTAGGTTTTTATTAATTTAATAATTTTTTATCGATTTAGTTATATTAAATTTAAATGTTATTTTATAGAACATACGAAGATGCAACACGATAAGCTAAATGACATTTTAATCGGTTTTAAAATTTTAAACTTTTAGACTTTAAATGACATTTTAATCAAAATTTAAAATAAAAAACAAAAAATTTAATCACATCTTAATTAAATTTTGCAATATTAATAAATAACAAATAAATAAATTAAAATATTAATAAAATAACAATATATAAATTAAATTAAATTAAAAAAAATAGAAAGGTGGAAGTCGCATACAATATACACGACTTCCAAAAATAAAAAAAATAAAAAGGTAAAAGTCGCGGACAATGTAAGCGATTTCCGCCTAATCACCTACGTTTGCATGGAAATCACAAGCATTGTAAGCGAGTTTTGACTTTTATTTTGACCTAACCTATTTTTGTCAATAGTTTTGAAAACCTAACTTACATTTGAATTTATTTATTTAAATTGCATTTATTTTGTAGTTATTTTTAAACTAACATTATTTTTGTAATTTATTTTTTAAATTAGATTATTTTAAAATTTTGTCCATTCCTTCATTTTTAATTACTTTATTTTCAACTTTTTTTTTCCAAAACTTATATTTTTGTATCTGTATATTTAAAAAGTGAATATTTCGAAACTTTTACTTTCATTTTTCTCTTCTTTTTTATCATATTTTAAATCTCGATGTGATCGTAAAGTTGTATTAAATGATTTTTATTAGGTAAAATTTGTGTGAAAATTTTGTAAAATACTTATTTTTTTAAAAGTACAATAATGAGAAGTGACATTTTAAAGTGTAATGACTAAAATAAACCTAATTTGAAAGTAGGAATAATAGAGATAAAAAGTGAATCAAAAGTATGGGGACCAATGTAGTATTTAAACCAATTATATTTATCTTTAATATTTACCATTAACATTATTGATGGACGGACCGAGCTGAAAATATTCTTTTCATGTACAATGAAACATAATGAACTTATATTCTTTTCCACTTCCTTCTAGAAATTGGAAGAGCTAGAATTCTAATATTGTGTCAGGACCTATTGGGCAAAGGGAGATAGTTTATATGGGGTGTAGGTGTTGGGATAGTTCGTGTTGAACTTACAGAAGAATGATCAACTAATTGTCCTCATCTATATACTATAAATATACCTCAAGTATCTCCATAATGAAATGATATTGTTCGTTTTTGGGCATAACCCTTATAGTTTTGCTTTTGGTTTCATTTAAAACGTCTCATACTAATTGAGATAATTGTTATCATCTATATATCATTGATCACTCTCTTTCCTAACAAGTGTGTGACTTGTTTGCACACCTTACAAATCCAACAGTAAACTTCCCGAAAGATAACGGAGACGTGCAAAGGCTTCTTCAAGCCAAACAAAAAATAGCCTTCAAAGAGAAAATATAGATTATGAGAGTGTGTATTCTATATGTGTATTACAATTTAAACATAGTGGAAGTTCGAACCTATAATCTTATTATTAATGCCTTAACTAATACATTCAATTAATTCTTTATTATGTTATATTTGTCAAAACCCCATATAAATGTAAATTTAAGCAAATTACTTCGGACGGACTAAGTATCATAAGGTGAAATAGTTCACTTTCGTTTCTACTCCACTAGTGAAGTTGAAAAAATTAAAGAAAAAGTTATATTATTGAGCTATTATAATCAGTAGATAACATGTCAAGATAAGTCTCCTTCATAATTGACACGGGGAGTACTACTTTAAAATTGTATTAGTTTAACTTGATCTTTTAGTGAATAAAATCGAATATACAATTAAGAGAAATTATATATAATAATAATTAGATTATTATATGGCGCTAAACCACCCCAAGAATCCTAGAATAAAACTTAATATCGCAGTTGGAAAAATCCCCATTCAGAAAAGTCTTCATGATATGAGTTTTGTCTTTATTCTTAATTTCAAGTCAATCCTTCATTTTGAATCATTTGAATAGGGATTGATTCAAATTGATGAAAGATTAAATTAACTATATAATGATTCAACTAATTTATATCTCATTCACAACCATAAACTCTTCAAAACTAATTAAATCGAACTAAACTACACTCAAAATAAGAACAGGATGAGAAAATGCAAATATTTTCTATAATCAAGCCTCTCTCATGGAAGTATATTTCAATTCTCATATACAGTCAACCATAGAAAGAGAGGGTTTGGATCCAAAAGTCAATAAACTTATTTTTAAAAAAAGGAAGACATGAGATATTCAAACTTATGCAAGCTTAAGCTGCAAAATTATCATCCCAAAAAAATTACAAAAAAAAAAAAAAAGATCACATATTAACATATAATTAATTATTATACAGACAAAACTACACATAATATAATAAATATGTTTGCTAATTGCTAACTATATGGCACTTAATTAATTTCTAGGTTTAATGAAAAAAAAAACGTCAACTCAAGCACATGAGATGCCAAGGGAGTTGGCCGCCGCAAACCTCTCAGACGCCGTCTTCTTCACCAAAGAGCCGATCTCCGGCGAGAAACTGGGTGCGAAGTCGGCCTCGGGGACCTCGGGGATCGTCGAGAGCGAACCGACTTCATAAAACACGTAAAATCCATCTTTGGGTTGATCTTGAGCCCGAAAAATAGAGGCGGTGGAGTTAGGCTTGGGGCGAAAAAGCGAGCGGAGGAGTTTGGAGAGGGAGCGGGAAAACTTGGAAGAAGGCTTGGACGTGGGCACGGAGGGGGGGAGCGGGGGCGGAGGGCCACGGCGGTCGGGTAAGTGAGGCATGGAGAGAGATCTAGAGGCTATGGCGGA
This sequence comes from Momordica charantia, assembly GCF_001995035.1. The sequence goes on from NW_019104496.1 coordinate 966,825, forward strand.
GTCAAGGTGGTGTTTGAAAGAGTTGAGCTCAAAGGAATCATAGAGAGTGCTTCCACAATCCCACACAAGAGATTTTGGCTTGTGATTCTCTAATTTGTTTGCCATTTTGCAGAGAGAGAGAGAGAAGATGGTGATTGAAAGAAAGAGGAGAGGGAGAGATATAATAATATGTGAATTTTGTGAAAAAATTTAGAGAGAGAAAGAGAGAGATGGTTGGTGAAGTTATGAGGGAAAAAAACTAAAAAAAAAGGGACTTTCCATATGGTTTCACGGCCATGGCATAAGAGCCATAAATTTCTCCCATTTTGGTGATGGAGTTTCATTCATATCTTCAATCTTAATTAATAATCCATACATTTATTGCAATATTGTTTTTAATAACTTTCATTTTTCTTTTAACTTTTTTTAGGCTATATTTTACCATATGTGAGGTTAACGTATAAAGTATAAACAACTTAAGTAAAATATTGTTATTTAATACAACATGTGTGGGGTGGGGATCGAACTCACAACCTCTTAATTTGAGATATATACCAATTAGCGTTGAGTTATGCTTATCACTTTTACTACGTCAAAAGTACTGTTCTTTTTAGCTAATCCTTGAACCCCTTCTTTCGACTCAAGTGTCACAAGTACCGACCAACATTATTGTTTGGATTTTATACTTTTTTTTATTACCCAAGATCAGTCGGTGGCCCTTTGGCCTTTATGCCCCTATACCTAGGGGTATGCGCAATGTGCCCATACCCATACATACGCAATGAGTCATTGCTTGGTGCAAGTTACACCCCATGTGGCTTGAGCCAAGGACCTCAAACTATCCCTTGGCGAGGAATTTTATACTTAAAAACCAAACAATGATAATTGAAACTATAATCGGTCAAACCTTTCAATCTTTTGGTTTAAGGTTGCTTTTCTCTAATTTGGTCAATTATGTTCGTTCTTTTTCCATTTAATTATTCTTTTTCCATTTAATAATTAATCTTGGTTGAGTCCTAAATAAAGGTGAGAGATTTTAACTATTGACAAATCAGGAACAATTAGTTCAGGTTTGATTTATAATTATTTCTATCTTTTGTTGACCTTAAATTAAAAGTAACAAAATACGTCAAACATGAACACAATTCAACGGTCTAAAATATTTAAATCTTTCTAAAAACTTATATGTTTGAAACGAAATTAAGAGTGATGACTTGTATCTACGTGTGGTTGTTGATGTTTAGTCAGTTGATAAGAGTCTAAATCAAATAGGTTTATTGTACCAACAAGAGGAATGTATCATTGTACTATGCTAAATTGTTGTTCAATAATTGTTTCGCATACAAAATTAGTATTAGATTGATAAGAATATGATGTTATTTTTTAAAAAGTTGCTTGAATTTGAACATAATTAGATCCCCTTAATTAAAATCAATTATTTATTGAAGCTCTTTTGAGATTTGTGTGTATATTTATTTACTTATTTAGGATAATTAGATAACGATTTTGCTTTTAGTTTTCTATTTTGAAAACATAAATTTGTTTACTAATACTAACGTTACTTTGCCATAATTCATTTTTAAATTATCGACCAATTCCAAAACTAAAAAATAAAAAGCTCTTTACAAAATTTTATTTCAAAAATTGATTGTCATTAAAGTATTTCTAGAAAATGGGAAAGAAACAAGCGGCTGACTTAACCAAATAAGCAAATTAGATAAAATAAGGGTTCAAAAATCTTGGTTTAAAATATATTCTACTAATCAATCCCATTAAATTTTTGTCTATCTTATTATATGTAATAGAGATAGTCTCTTGTGTCACATCAAAATTTTGTTTATCTTATAATATATAATAGAGATACTCTCTTGTATCATGTCATGTCAAATCATCACTTGTTAGTTCAATCAGTGAACCACCTTGATAGTTTATTTATAATCTAAATAATTATGTTAGGAATTTTACTTGTTGACATTTTCGTGGAAAAAACATTTAAATTTTTATTAACTATATTATATTTGTTTTTGAATTTGAATTTGAGCTATTAATTATTCTCACTTAAATTTTCTTTAATCATATTATTTTTTTATTTCCAATTTGAATCTGATTGAATGTGTCAAAACGGCTATATTATTTTTTGGAAATTAAAGTCTTACTAATTTTTAAAAGGTAATTAAAGTGATTATTCTTTTTGAATTTGTAGTATTTATGATGTGAGGGAATTATGGTTTAATTCGGTTTTTGCCTTTCTTATATGTCATTCAATTTTTCTATTTATATGTTGGGCTCGGAGCATATAGAAAACAAGAAATATGGAATAAGGTTTGTTTATTCCTTCCAATTATTTTTTTTAGGAAAGTCCCTCGCATTGTTTAAATATTGTTGTTATTTTTATTTGTGAGAATCTCATCCAGTATTGGGAGAAACTCATCGAATTTGAACCTCTGACTTCAAGAGAAGAAGTAAGTGTCGATTACCACTGAACATGTTCATGTTGGCATGCGCGTAAGTCAATATTCATTGTAAATTGTACTAACTTTTGATTGTTAATCTTATTCTCTAGACGTGACAATCACGTTAAAGATATTTTTATGTCATATCTTTATTATATTATCTTTTAATTACCAATACAATTGCATACTCTTAATTGTGTTTATTTTTTAATTAATATGCTATTACCATCGAGAAATAATTTTTAGATCCATAAAATTTAAATTTTATTAATAGGATAATATTTTAGCATGGCTAATTACATCTTTTAGATACAACCGACAAAAATTTAAGATACCAAATTTTAAATTTAATCTCGTGGTTATATTATATTAGCTAACGACCCACACATTGTTGCCTATTGAGTGATTGGACGATAGAAGATGAATATCAAATTAAGTTGAGACTGCCCACACCCCTATATTCCTCTCTTTTACTTAATTATTAAACTATTTTATTGAAAAAATCATATCATAAGGATTTGAAAATGATATCCAATATTTTACATCTCTGTGTAATGAAAACCCTGTTGCTTTGACTTGCATATTAATCCTTTGTTGGCTTTAATCTTCAAATAATTATGATGGTTTACTCCAAGAAAAAAAAAAAATTATGATGGTTGTTGAATATGGCTCAATTTACTAATGATGGTTTTCTCAAAAAAAAAAAAATACTAATGATGGTAATTTTTGCTTCTTTTTTGCGTACTGATGTGTTATATTAAAAATACTTTTGGAGCATAAATTAGAAACAAATACAGGTTTTGAAAATTATCTATTTAAAATTTTAAAAGTATTCAGTTACCATTTAAAAATATTTTTGTAGGAAAAAAGTTAGCTTAATTTTTTAAATAGAAAACAAAAAATAAATTTATTTCATTAGACGAGTCTTTAATTAAAAAGCTAGAGCATTCTCTTATTATTAGTCAAAAGCAAATAATTCATTTTTACTAAAAAATAATCCTATTTTATAAAATCTTGGAAAGAAGTCAGACTACCACAAAGTCTAAAATATGTTATCACAATACTGAATTTACAAATATAGCATCATCAAATTTAATCATAGTTTATAGGCAAAATAGCATCTTACCTAATACATGTTTCTTTAATTATTTTTATCTTTTTAAAATCAAATTCTTCTCTTATAATAACAAACAAATACAAAAGAGAGAGGATATTTGAAACTAACATAAAAAGGACAAAATCATGTGAATATATTAGTTGTATTTCTTGTCTCAAAACTACATCAAGATAATGTTAGGTAAACTTCATTAATCAATAGAAGCCATCCCCAAATTGGGGATAAGAGGGTAATTTTCTTTTCCTTTTGTAATAATATATTTAAACATCATATCTTTGATCCAACTTCCATCATCAACTTTTTAAAACCAAACCGTCAAAAAAGAAAAGAAAAAGACACCTACCATTTCTTGGACCCTAGGTTAGTTAGGTGTAATTCTCACAAATGAGAGAGAGACAGAGATTTATGCATATATCCAATTTACATTATATATATATATATATAAATCTTGAAGCAATTTTTTTAAAGATATAAAGTGAAAAGACAGATACTTAATTGATTTTGCTTTGTAAATAAAAAAAATCAATGAGTTAAGAAAAGATATTTTTGGATGTTTTGGTTATTCTTCATTTCCAAACAATGGAGATTTTAGATGTTTAACTGACTTGTTATTTGGTTTGTGATGCACAACTATAGTATAACTCAATTTGGATATAAATAAATAGTAATGTAAGTATATATTTGATATAATGCATGGTAACTCGATGGAATCGAAAGAAACATGGCCTCTGGCCACCAATTCTAAATGGCATCATAAATGGAAGAAAATAGGTAAAAAAGAACCTAATATATAACGTCATCTGTTACTATTTTAATGAAAGTCTCCTATATAGCAAAAGAAAAGAATTGAGAGGTGATACACATCCTACATCTCACAATCTAGAGAGGGCCATAAAACCATTTGTATTACGTCATGTGTGACAACTGATATATAGAATTTATTCCCTTAATATAACACAGCTACGAGGATGAAGTTAGAAATTTTCTTATTGAGAGACAAAATTTTACCTCTTTAATTTATTTTATATACATCATCTTTTAATTTTTAAGTTAATTTTCAAAGAATTAAATAGCACACTTTCAATTCGTCCATTAGTATAAATAAAGCTTCCGCTACCCCTAAATTCCAAGCAGGATGTACTTTATCTTTTGGTATTGAAGAGTGAGTTAGAGGAAATCATGCTAACAGGTTCCTCAAATATCATTATCGATCGATATCAAATCAATAGTGATTCAATACGACGATCCACAGATAACTTAAGAATCGACCAGAGGCACGAGCCGCCTTGTTTTTCGAAAGAGATCGTGGCCTAGTTCCCCGGTCGAAAAAGCGGAACAGGGAAGGGGCACACCCACAATTCCTAGTTTCCCTTCAGAAGATCAAAATCACAAAAGTTGGGCCAGCTCAATCACACAACTTCTGCAATGGGCTGGGCTAAGCTTCTGAGTTTTGGTACTCGTTTGGTCAGAACTGTACGGGGGCTTGGGTTGGGAGTTAGTCAGGTTTAGTACATCTTATTTAGAAATCCATCCTGCAATATTTGCTACCCAAGAATATAAAGGAATTACTAATTCTAAACATAGGAGTCATCATAGAATTTGAATTCATTCCCTCTTAATTAACCCGGTCCAATGAACCTTCCATATGATGGTTAACTATAAATCATATTATAATTTGTACCACTAACCACTTTGTATAAATAATTTACAATTATTCACCTTAATTATTGACATCATCCCTGTATAAAAAGAACAGAGTTTTACCGTTAGAATCCTATTTCTACTAAATTTTAGCCACATATAATTCTTTTAATTGGTAAAATGTCACTAGAATTTTAACTTTCTCGTCCCTTCTTTCACACGATACAACTAACGTCCTAACACCCTAACAAAAACCCGGAGGGAAACGAAAGAGCTTGCATATTTCAATGGGCAATCAAAGAAGCCAAAGACAACGATGTTACCTCAAGAGCAAAGTTCAATCGATGACATCATTGCTGAAGAGTTTGAACTTCCGGGCATCGAGGACTAGTTTGCGTATAGAAGAGAAGGCGCCCATGATCCCGACCCCGGTGAAGACGACTATGATGGCAACGTTGGTGCAATAGGTGATGGATGATTTATGTGGCTTGTGGGTGATGTTGTAGAGAAGCATTGGCAGGATGAAATCCAGAGGGATGAAGCCAATGGCACCCACCACGCCACTAATGTCTCCAAAGAATGGAAGCATTGCGGCAAAAAAACCACACATAATCATGTATGTTGTCCTAAGTATGAGCCTTGGAATGAGGTTTCTTTTGGAAAACATTCCTTTCTTTGCATCCGCTGATTGCTTCTCCATTATCTCGTAGGCAACTTGTGAATACACCTGCATTAGTTAGATGTAGAAAATATTAAAGATTTTTGGTGTTAAACTCACCGAAAAGTTCGAACTTAAGACCTTTTAGTCAATATGATCAAGAGATCTCAACTACTTGTCAATCAGACTGTCTTTTGGAAGCTTCATTTTTGTTTCTTTATTTTTAATAAAGAAAAATGAATTGCATGGCTCCGCCTCCAACATATCCAGTAATTAATAAAATAATATTTTTATTTACATTTTTGAACAAAATGGAAAATTTGAATACGAAAAAAGAAATTTATTTTGGTTGTTTCCAAAATTTCTATACAATTATGAGAATCTTCCAAAAAAAAATGAGAAATAATAAACCTGAGTAGTTGCAAAATGCTTAAATTTTTTAAGAAAATTAGGAACAAGGAACAAGGAGGAAACGTTACCAAGCCAATAGCGAGGAGTTGAAGAAGAACAAAGATGACAGCGAGGCCCAGAAGCCAAGTGGGGGCCAGAGCAGGTCCAGTATCGGGCAACAAGCTCTGCAGAATATTGGAGGTAGCCCTGTTTCCAAACACCCAATATCCAGACGCAGCAATGGCGTAGAAAGTAACAAAAATCACACTGTAACACATCACCAGCCCTTTCACCATCTTCCCGCTGGCAGGAGCAGCCAGAGTTGCCTGTTTTCGTTCCAAATTTAACAACATTATTACAATTCAGAGTGGAAATGTTATGAACCATTAATGATGGGAAATATAGTGGGAATAAAATCTCACATATCATTCAAAGTCTTGATCACGATCATGATCATGATCATAAAGAAGCTGTGTAATTAGTATTTTACTTGGATTTCGGGGAGGATTCCGTTCCCAAAAATGGCTGCTAAAATGGAGATGGAGGTGAAGGCGCTGAAGACTCTGGATTTGGGTGATGCTTCTAAGGAGTAGTCCCTCGGTGGAGCTTCTTTTCTGGTGGCTTCATTTTGCCAGAAAAGAAAAAGAAAAAAGCACATATCATTAGTGATTCCGTGCTATTACTTATGGAGCTGTTGAGATGGGTGCGAAAAAGAAAATTATATACCATTAAATTATTGTTTTATTAACATATTGAATGATACCTTACATAAAATCCAACTCGTCCATAAATAAAATCTAATCTAAGTCTTTTTTAAGTGGTGACATACTGACATATCTACGTGTCCAAATATGTTAACAAAACGATAACAAAGGAAAAAAAAGTTAAAACATTTTTAAGAATGATACTTAGATGTTTAATGGTCAACATCTATCTTCTTGCTGCCACTAAAAAAAGAAAAAAATATATTTATTTCATGCCTTCCTCCTCTTCTATTTGTCAAATTTTCAATGGTGGTCAGTAAGAGATGTGTGTTAACCGATAAATATCTAAATATTACGAAAATACTTACATATTTATCCGTTAGCACCTATTTTTTGCTAACAACTATTAAATTTTTGAAAGGTGCAGCAGCAAAGTATCTAAGTACAACTCTTATCCAATTTTTAATACACTAAAGACCATTCAAAAAGCATGCTTAATTACCACTACTCAAAAGTACTCTCATGTAAATCCTTATCCACAAGAGCCAATTTGAAAAATCTGGAGAACAGTTTGTGATTATGAAAGAAATAGTAAAACGTACCTGCAATGATACAGGCAGCAACAACGAAAAAGGCGTAGCCCAAGCTGAGAAGCAGAGAGCCCAAATTGAGGTGTCTAAGAGAGTGGAAGGTAGGAAGCTGGGACAGAATTATCATGGCCCCTGTTACTATTGCTATGAACTCGTACAGTTTCATTGATCCATTCGGATAAAGGCTCGTATATATTATCTGTATAATGCCATCACCAACAGTAAAAGCCATAACAACCTCAGTTTCATTGATCATTGATCCTCTTCTTCTTTCACATTACAGAAACGTGCCATTATCTTTAAAAGTACATTATCAGTAGTAATAATTTGACCAGTCACCATAAATACCATTACTCACTCACCACCAAAAGAAAGAGAAGGAAAAGAAAAGAAAACCCCACTAAAACTTGCTCATGCCCATTGCCATTTGGTCAACATTTCACACTCATTATCAATTAAAGCAGATTTGAATGTTTCTGAGTTCTTTTGGGGTTCAAAAACGGTGGTTGAAACTTGTAAGAATGAGTTTGGTGTGTTGATTTGACGGTGAGAATAAAAGGGATCTAGAGTTCACACCTCAATGCACTGCCCTGCAAGCAAGATTGCTCCAATTCCAACTCCAGTGTTGATGGCCGTTTGTATAAATATTACAAAGTAAAACATCCATCCAGATCCTGCTCAATCAAATTTAATTCTCCCCAATCCAACCTCAAAATTCATACATATTCCAATCAAGGACAGCTATTTAAGTCTAAATGAATTAAAATGCAATATAAATAGAAATATGAAAAGTGAAGGTATTGATTGATGATTGAATTCGTAGGTGCAGTATGAGGTGTGAAAGAGAGAAACGTGTGAGAATTGATGTAATTTGGCAACTACATGACTAATATGGATATGGATGTGCACAAGAGATTAATTAGCAGTGGGAACCTTGGAGTCTAATGTAATAAATGCTGTCTCTAAAAAGCCTTATGGATCATCCATTTCCGCGTGGAACCATCTCTCGCCACCACACCAATATTACCATTTGCAAATGCCATTCCCATTGTAACTTCAAAACCATCCAACTTTTTAACACTAATTTACGCAGTTAATGTCAAATATTTGACATTAAATGCCTTCAAGCCTATTTTTCATCATTTTTATATTTTTATTATTGTGGCCGTGGGGTGTCTAAGATAATATTTAAGTGCTTAAGATCTTATCACCATTAATGAATTGATAACTGACAAATCGAGCATCGCTCAAGTGGTTAAGGCACCTATCTAAGAGGTCATGAGTTCGAACCACCACCCCACATTTTGTATCAAAAAAAATTAATGAATTGATAACTAAGAGTTATTTTTTATTTTTGGTATCTAAAATTTCAATTGTTTTATATAATCCCTCATCTTTTTTTCTCTCTCTTTTATGTATACTTTATTTTAGTTTTTGGTTTGGCTCCCCCACAAACCAAGAAGAGCCCGGAACAATTTTTGTTTAATATAGTCTTATAAGTTTTTTTTTTTAAATTTTAAATTATATTTATTCTAGGCTTTAGTCTTTCACAATACTTTCCTACTTAATATTGTTCAATGTAATTTATAAAATTCTGATCTAAAATAGAATGTTTGAAAGTTTTAGAACCAACTAAAACCTTTATTCTTTCACTTTTTGAAGCTATACTAAAACTTAGTGGGAAGTGTATCCTACTCCAACATTCAATTTCTAATAAAATAATAAGTCAGCATCTATTTCTTATTGACCATCGTTAAATTTTTGGACAAATTGATAGATAAATACATTAAAAAAAATTTGTATCTTATTTTAAATAAAGAGCTGTCAAATTTTTAATTGTCATAAGTGAGTGCTATGTTCGAAGTTGAGTTTTTTAAAAGATGAAAAAAAAAAGAAATGATTAAAAATAATAATAACATAAATGAAACCACTGTAGAAATTATTTTTATATATATTAGGGACCTTTCACTTTCCATAAAGTAAATATAAAACAAATCTTAACGTGTCACGACTTTTCTTAGTTTACGCTTCAAAGTTCTAAATAACATAAAATTGCGGAGCAGAAATTAGAACACGCATGTGATATGAATGATGCGCTGCGCTTTATGATATATATTAATTCCAAAAATAGTTTGAGAAAACTTTTGAAAACAGATTTCGTCGGAAAAGGCAAAGAGAAACGGAATTGATAAGAGGAAGATCATACCTAACACGTCGGCGGCGAGTTCCCGGAATCGGATGTGGCGGCGGCCGGCGTTCTCGCAGTGATCGAGCACCTTCGACATGAGGAAATAGGAGTAGAAAGTCACCACCGCCATAATCGTCAAGCAGAAAAACCCTAATCCCCATCCCAATCCTCTGAACGCGTACGGCAGCGTCAGAATCGTCGGTCCCACGATCGCCGTCGTCAAATGGAACCCCGCGTGCCACCATTCCCCTGTTCCAATCAAAATTTCAGGAACAAAATCAAGAAATTAACAGCGGATAAAACTCCATTGTTAATCGATCATCCAGAGAATCCAAAATTAAAAATAAAAAAAAAGTCGATGATATTATTGATAGCCATAGCATGCCAGCATTCCCCTGTTTAATCGTCAATCGCCGGAACAAAAAACAATAAATTAACAGCATATGGAAATTTCACTATTATCGATCATCCAGAGAATCGAAAAGAAAAAGAAGACGATTGTAGTAATCAAAGTCTTGTTGACGTTACCTTTGGATTGAAGGACGAATGATGCTCCGGCGTCGTTTTTGCGGTCGGCGTCGGAGAATCGGTCGTCGGTGATCGGAGGGTGATTCACCATTGCTGTGGAGGCGCTGGAAGTGGAATATCAGAAGAGGGAAGAGGAAAGGTGGAAGACGGCGGGAGAAGTCCTCGGAGTTGTCGCCGGCGATGGAATCCAGGGCACGTGGAGAAGGCGAGGCCAGAGCCAGAGGGGAGACTGAAACTGCCGGCGAATGATATTTAAAGATTTTGAAAAGTCAAACAATAAGAATAACTATCTATAGTTCTATATTCCTTTTACGTTTCTTTTTGCTTTTGGTTTGTCATTTATCCTAAATATCTCATTTTTGGGATGCATAACGGCAGCAACTAATTAATTTACATAATTACAAAAATTGTGGAATATTTTTTTTTTGTTAAATTTTACTCGATCTTTTTAGGTCTTTTTAAGTACAAGTAGGGTAGACATTCATATTCATGACTTTCTTTTTGGTAGAAAATAATTACCTAAATTAATTAATATTCTATAAATCAAAGTTAAACTATTGATACTTTTCAAAAAATAAAAATAATAAATTATTGATGTACAATAAAAGAAATTAAATTATTTATGTAATTTTAGCTCAATCTAGGTTGAAACTACTTAAAAAAAGTTTTAAAAGGTGTTCTTTTAGCATAACAAATACAAAATATGAAGATTTGAAATTCAGGCCTCAAAAGAAATAGTTGTTATTCACCATCTATGATAGAAAATACCCCTTCAAAAAAAAATTTTATGGTAGAAAATAAAAAGATATTAAAGAGGCTTAATTACGAATATATTGCCATAGTAATTTATTGAAAATGATGTAAAGTCTGACGAAAAATTCTTGTGGTGATAAATTTTATTCATGGCATTCCACACAAATTCTAGAAGAATTAAAAATAAAAACTTCATATTAATTTATTTTCTCAAAGTTTACAATTATAGTTATAATTATAATCTATTTTTCTATTATCCATGGAAAAGATATATATGATCCAGATCCATGTTCCAGCCCATTGGGCTTCACTTCTTATAAAAGAGTTATTAGACCGTAGTAGTTGGGCTTAGTGGACAGGCCCATCCAAATATCAGTAGATATGCTGAGGTCAGAACAATTTTCCCATTAAAACAGAACATATACCAATTACACACCATTTCAATACTACAATTCCTTCCATCAACAGCTTCAGAAATCTTTTTTTTTTTTTTTTTAAATACCTACCAACAAGAAGATTAGCAGCAAACTAATCAAAACCAGTCATTGTTAGGGACTGTTCAAAATACACTTGAACAGTGAAAAAAGAACAAGAGTTTTCCCAATAGTTTTCTTCTCTAGGCCTTCTTCTCATCAGCATCAGCAGCATTCTTCATTTCAGCAACAGTTTTGTTGTATTCCTCCACTTCCTTTTTGTAACCCTCCATTGCTTCTGCAGCTCTATCATTCCAAATTTTCCTTTCCCCTTCACTCAGTTCCTATAAAGAAACAGAAAACAGACCATCTCTCAGCAACCAGAATTCCCAAATGTCACTAATATTATTATTAGTAAGCAGAAAAAGAATTGCAGTGGATCCAAACCTTCCATTTCACTGAAATCAGTGCATTAACTGTAGAGTTGTTAACTCCTGGCCTCTCCTCCATTACAGTTTTCCTTGCTTCCTTGCTGCAATTAGCACAATAATGGAATTCACAGATTCAGTAAGGCCTTTCACAAAAGAAATTCTTAGTGTATTTGGTTTGTTTTTTTCTTCAACCTGAACAAGATGTAAGAGGATGCAGGCTTCTTGGGCTTGTTGGGGTCAACATTCTTCTTCCCTTCCTTCTTCTTCTTCTGGCGCTCCTCTTTTGTTTTCTGTTCATAATCATTACATATACAACAAAAAGTTCATATCAATGGTTTTGGCTAATGGCTAGTGCAGTCCATATGACAGACGAATGCAATCTTTTTACCTTTATGATGGTCTCATTTTTCTCTTTTTTCTTCAGCAACATCAAAGCTTCATGTTTCTGAAGCTTCATTTGCTCTTCCTCTTCCTTCTTGAGGATAGCTGCTTCCTCCTCCTTTTTCTGCTTGTAAATTTCCATTTCCTGAGTGTATTTATCCCTGTTCTTCTTCGCCATCTGCATGATGTTCAAGAGTTAATATTGATCTTTGATGAAACATAAAGAAAATCTGTTTTTGGTCTTGAATTCTGACGAATACTGACCTCTTCATAAGGTACTCTCTGCTCCTCTGTCATGTTCTTCCACTCCTCACCTGCTAACTTGGCTACCTGAATGGTAAAAACAGTTTAGTTACAAAATTGGACTTGAAAACCAAATAGAATCACCAAACATAGATAAATCCCAATTAGAGAATTGAGAACAAATTGTTAATCTAACCTCTAGAATATTCTTGTTCTCAGCGAGAAGGGTGGCACGCCTCTCATTTGAGAAGAGGAAAAAGGCCGACATTGGTTGCTTGGGCTTCAATGGATCTTTCTCTTTCCTAAGAGACATTTCATCAAACATTAGTAATGCACTTAAACAGTGTCAACAGAGAGGATGGTACTACTACTTACTTCTTCTTGTTCTCCTTCTCTGCTTCCCCTTTGAATTGGAGGTACTGCTCAAGCAGCTCCATGGCTGTCTTCTGCTTCTGCTCCTCTTCTAACAGCTTCATCGCCTCGCTCTCACGCTTCTCTTTAGAAGTGATCTGCAAAAAGGCTTCTTTTTCAGCCTGGTACCTCCCCTCATATGGCTTCTTCTCATCTGCAGTGATAGTCTTCCACTTCGCTCCCAATATGTTCGAGATTTCTTTGAACTCTGCCTCTGGATTCTCCTTCTTGATCTGGATTAGAGGATGAAATTGTGAGTTTCCACAGTAGTTACTTAACAGGCATCATAAATCAAGAATCATCAGCAATATATTTTGAACTTACCTCGTTCCACTGATCCTTGCACCATAGAATGTAAGGTGGAGAGGGCCTCTTCTTTTCGGGGCACTTCTTCTTCTCTTTCTTCTCTTGTTCCTTGTCTTTGTAAATTTGAACCATAGGGAAGTTCTGGTTAAGATAAAAAGTTGATGAATCATCAGAGTTGAAAATTGAAACAGATCTGAAGATTCCTTTCCGATATAACAGACAATAATGTGATAAAAGCAGATCTATAATCAAAGAATAGCAAATTTCTTGTTCATTTCTTCTGAGTAAACACGAGAATTCGAAAAGAAACACAAGATCAAGAAACGAACCATAGTAGGTTTGAACTCCTTCAACTTCTGCAACTTCTTCAACTCGATGTGGAGCTTCTCCTGTTCTTTATCCCTCGTCTTAAGCTCTTCATCCTTCTGCTTAAGAATCTCATCTTTGGCTTTCAAAAGCTCCTCAGTCTTCTCCTTATCGAGCCTCAGTTGTTGAAGCATGTCCTGCATTTCCTGCAACTCTTTGTCAAAGGACGGCTTCGCCTGCTGCTTCTTCGGCGCAGCTTTCGATTTCGATTTTTTAGGCGAAGACAGATTCTGCGAGAGGCTCTCCTCTACCGACGACTGCGTTACCTTCGTAACCATGGATTGAGATTGAGGCTCTTCCGGGGAAGAGTTTTTGTCCTTCAGAGCCTTCCGGCTGTTTCTAGGTTTCTTCGTCCGTCCGGCGGGTTCGCCATTGATCGGAATCTCAGCAGTCGCAGAATCGGCCATTGAAGAGAGGGGAAGAGAGGGCTTGAAGGCTTAGAGCGTAAATTTTGAAAGGTTGAAGGGAGAGTTTTATAAAGGGAGAAAGGAGTTCAACGGTCGGATTTTTCTTTCAAATTTCAAATAAATTACCGAAATTGAATGCTTGTTTTGAGATCCGGCGTCTCAAATCCATTTGACCGTTGATGTTTTTTCTTTTCCTAGAAAAATATATTTGATATGTGTTCCATAAATGTAAAGAGGTTTACATGGCAAAGAATTAATTGTGTTAAAAAAAATTTAAAAAATATTTTAGTTGTTAAATGTTGCCAAAACGAGCATACCTCAACGATAATTGACATATATCTCCAACCAAGAGGCTGTGAGTTCGATCCCTCACTCCCTTATCTACTAGAAAAGAAAGTTGTTAAATGTTATATGTGATTATTGAGTTACTTAAGATTTCTGGGATAAAAAAATCATGATCAATTCATATTTATTATCCTAAAAAATTACCCAAATCATGTCTGAATTATTGAAATTACATCTTTTTGAATTTTTAAATTAAATAAATTATATTCTCAATATTTTTTTAATACAAAAATATGTGGAGTGAGGATTCGAATTCATGACATTTTGATGGGAGATATATATGCTTTATTCAACTACGTTTAGATTGATAATTATAATCTCATTATTGTTATAGTATTCAAATTTAATTCAACCGATAAGCCATAAGTCTCTTTTTATTGGACAAAATGAATTGAGCCAATGTCTTTAGAAAATTTAAATCGTACACTAATATTTAGGACCGTTGGTAACATTTCATATTTCTGTTTCCTCCCTTTTTAATAAAGAAAAATATAATTGTATGTTCCTAACACTTACAAATTCAAGAATGATAAAATAATATTTTTATTTATGTTTTGGTATAAATTAGAAATAGAAATAAGAAAATTATTTTTATTATTTCCAAAATTTTTATCGTTTCTAAAAAAAAAGACTAAAAATATAAATAGTTTTTGTTTCTTAATAAAATTGGAAATAATAAATAATAAACAGTAAAGTTACCGAACAAACTTTCTTTTCCTTCCCCTTTTTTCCTCTCTCAAATCAGGGCAACCAAAGAGAGACAGCAGACCAAAATTCTAAACATCTCAGAACAGTTATTTTGTTTCACCACATCAATCTTGTTCTTTATGCATAAGTAATGGATTGTAATTTGAACATTAAATTTAAAAAAATATAGATAAATAATGACCCCCACAATTTTTCTAACAAACTTCAAATTTACATACTCGAGACAAATTATACAGACAAAACAATCTCACGTTTCAGAAAGAATCTAAAGCAAATGTTTTTGAGTTCCACAGGGCAAAAAGGTATAGGTGTTAGCCATCAACCACTGATTGGATGTACATGGGTCGATTGCTGCATCGGCTTATTTTACACGAATCAGAAGCCGAGTCTCCGAGGGGGAGTTCCGAAACTCTGGAATGCTTGTATGTCTCACTTGAGTGTTCTTGGTACTTTCATGCCAAACCCATGCTTTACTTTTTCAATGCTGTTCAAAAAATGTCCAGGATCAAATGTTTTTCTAAGTGCTGCTACTTGGAAAGAAATATGGTAAACTTTTTAGAAGACAACATGGTTTCCAAACACAGTCGTTTTTCTTTTCAAAAGATAAGGAACTGGAGAAAACATTAGTATAGGGCATGTGGTGAATGAGCAAGGGAACTTACGTCGGGGCGAGTCTTCCCAGGAAATATAATTCTTTCCCGGAACTTTCATCGACAACTCTTCCCGAGATGTCGATTCTATAAAATTTATCTGTAGTAGTAGGCAACCCTCTGCTAGAAAGCAGCTCCAAATCCTTTTGATGAAGTTCTCTCCCATTGATATAGATTCCAGTGTTTCCAGAAGCACAGTTCCTTGGCATTGGATAGGTGAACTCGTCGATAAACGGCTGAATGACAGGCGGATAAAAAGTTAGTTTATTAACAAATTCAATAACTTCGAGCTGTTAAACCATGGGAAAGAAGCTTTCAAACGAGAAATGAATTGGAAAACTCACAGGAATGATGCCAAGACATGGATGGCCCATAACACCCCAGAATCCAGCTTGGTAATCATACCTGATAACCACAGATTAGAGGGGGAAAAGACAATATTATGTCAGATATTTTATTAACGTAAGACTTCATAAATATGATCTTTTGAAGAGATGATTTGTACAAATCATTTTTCCAACTATCCCCTTGAGGTCAAATTTCTCAAAGGCAACTGCTACTATAATCATAAATTCAAAAAATGCAAGTTTTGAAACTTGAAAGATGAGGATGCATCCAAGAGTTGGTGAGAGAAAGAAACTTACCAATAATCTCCAGGTAGAATTGGCCCAGCTAGCTTTTCAGCCTTTTTTACTACATGAGGTGGTAAAGGCTGGCCGTTAACTGAAACATTAGGTCTTCCATTATCCACAATTTCACTAGATCTTGAGAAATCTCTCAAGTTGTTCCTGCTGAGACCCACAAAAAAGGTTTCAGATTCATTACTGGTCTTGTTTTGAACTTCTTCCTCTTCTTCTTTGCTTATTTCCACTGAATCTAGAGAAACATGAGTGTTTGAATAATCTTCAAACGAAACGTCCAACTCACTTGCCCCGGTGACATCGTGGATCACAGTATTCTGCTCATTTTCACTTCCCTCTCTATATTTTCTTGGTTCATGCTCATTATAAGAAGAGTTATCTGAATTCTCATTAGAATTTGCTAAAGATGGTGTGTTTTTTGAAGGCAGTTCAGTAGAGTTGGAGAGATCTTTCAGGCCACAATTGCTGGCTGGAGTCTCTTCTTTTGAAGAAATGAGAGATGAAGATATTACTTCTTGCTTTTTAGATTCACCAATATTCAAATCCTGGTCGTCAGATGGCTTGACGTGGCTGGTGTTGATCAATTTGTTACTAGAATTATCAGAACTTTCTAAGCAGGAGTTGGTGGCATTGACAACTCTTTTGGGGGAACCATCATCAGGGGAAACTTCTTTGGCCTTGGTTTCTGCTGGAACGCTTACAACAAGTCTTCTGTTCTCGACTTTTACGGTAATGACAACCGAACAAGCACCACACTGTAGTTTCTGCCAATCCATCTCCAGCTTGTAAAGTTTTCTTGGCAGTTTCAGCAATTCCAAGCAACTAAAACATACAATGAACGGGGCACCACCTGCAACGGCATCACAAATCTTTCCATTTCTTTGCAAAACTGCAGTACTTGGTTGGCCCACACGAAAACCATCAATGTCTGATTCAAGCTCACTTGGCTGTCTTGAGTGTGGATGTATGTCTTGAGATGGGAACCGATTGACACGTTGCGAAGTGGAAGCCTTGAATCCAACTGTAACATGATCCTCATTATGATACATGCTAGATTTGATTGGTTCTTTTGGAGTTCTTGGATTGCTTATAGGAGAGTTTGGCGCTTGAGGAGGGCCTTGCCTGTTTCTTTTGCTGCATTGTGAACAAGAGCAGGTGGGATGGTGAAAGAAAGCATCTTGAGCATGAGGATCTTGTTCGTAATCCATGAATCTTTCCAGATAGTGTTCACGAGGAAGCCTTGGCGGATATTGATGAGTTGGCGGATAGTTAGCCTTCCTTGTCGTTTGCTGCTGAAACCGATCCTCGTACAGTGGAATGTCTTTCACAACATGCCTGGGAGGATGTAAGAAATCATCACCATTTCTGTGATGATGACCTGTTTCAGGAAAGGTTCCAATGTCCCGGTCGGAGTAATGAGGACCATGGATGTGCGGTGGGCTCTGTGTCGAGAATTGCATCGGTACATTGTAAGGAGGTCGACCGCAGTATGAATCGACTGGAGCTCTATCAGTGACAACTCTTGGTTTATCTCCCAAATCACAAGACTTTAAAATTTGGTCTTTCAACTCATCCAACCTCCTAAGGAGTTCAGCTCGATTTGGGTCCAAACCTTCCACAGCATGTTCATAGGTCCGAACAGGCTCATGATGACCATAGAACATATCCAAGTTCGAACTTGAAGGTCTGTCGCTAGGATAGCGGAAATTTGGAATTCCTTTTTTATCAGCAACATCCATAGAGTTTCCAGAATACACTCTGAATGCATCTCTTTCAACTCTTTGATGCTCAAAATTTGCTCGGTTTCTCGCTGTTCCAATAGGATTACCATAAGGTGCTGTACTTGAAGAATCAGAATCGTAAATATTCATGTCCTTTTCAGGATTATATCGACGAACCCAGTTCTCGATACGTTGTTCTGAAAATCGACCATGTGATTCTTCAACCAAACCAACTTCTTTATCTGCAAGTCTCTGCATGGGCCAAACTCCCTTGGTTCCCTTCTCACTCTTCCTCTCATAATCATCTAAATCCTCTTTATCATTTGATCTAATTGGACTGTTGCTAAAGGCAGTCCTTCTGGACCTGAAGTCTCTCTCTATTCTACTTGTACTTGGAGTTGGCTCCATGCTTGGACTGCCCCACTCAGAGTCAGAAGCACCACCCGAACTACTACCTCCTTGTTCTGATAAATATTCAAGTTTCTCACAGCTCCCAGAATCTTTTTTCTCAATAAGGGGAACTTTTCCCTTTGCTGCACCAACAAAATTGTGATACAATTTAAAATTCACCAAAATGCTCACTCAAAAGAAGGGAAAAAGGGAAAAAAGTTGCAGATCAAACAAGGGTTAAGTTACAATTTAAAACTTTGATGGCAGTGTCTAATTCGTTGTTAAACTCTTCAATTAAGTGATTGAACCTTGGTAGCGTTTTTGGTTGCAGATCCCTCTTATGGCATCTTTGATTGGAAAGAAAACTTCGTAGTCTTCTACTTTTGACATTTTTATTGTACAAATGTACATCACGCTGCCTCTTGATGGTGCATAAACTATAGGAAATTCTTTTGTAATTACAACTTTTCCATGGATATGAACAACTGGAAAGGGATTGTTTAGTCCTTCTAGGTGAAGTTCTCTCTACCCAGCCCTTAGGTTGTCTCCTTTTGGGTTTTCTCTAGAATATACAAGTTTCTTATCTCAAAAAACCTTGGTGGCGTTTCCTATTCTCTCTTGTTGGTTCATCTGGTTAGAAGGGGTAGCTAGACAAAATAGATTTTCGTAGAATTTGATATGTTACTCCAAACAAAGGAGTACATTCCACGTATCACTTCGTTTAGCTCACTTGCCACTTATCTACCGCATCATGTCAAATCAACCAACATTTGTGCAATACACATGTTAGCAACTACACAGAATCACAATTCAAAGTTAAAAGTATAATTGAAACAATGACTAAATAAACACAACAATTTTAATTGACAAACTAAATTTATGGTCTTAGAAACATTGATAATTGACAAATTACACATCTGGCGAACTCTTTTCTATTTCCTCTCTACCTTGAGTCAATTTCTCAGCAGCCAAACAAGAGAGATCAAAAAAGAGTTAAAAGGAAATCCATACCTCTAAGAACAGCACCACACCCTCCACACTGATAAACAGAGATTCCCGAAGGTTCAGGCAAGTAATTATCGCATCTGGGACAGCGAACTACTCGAACTTTCTGCTCCCCAGCCATCATCCAGAACCCATAACAAGATGGAACTTATAAATTCTTCAAACCCATCAAATAGAAGAAGCAATCAAACAATCCCAAAAACCCAAATCAGTTTGCAGACGACAAAAAAAGAAAACTAATCAGGGGTTTTCCCCTAATTGAAGAACAATTATACTAGGGGGAAAAAGCACAAAAATCACAGACCCACAACAAGTAAACGCAGTAAACTCAAAGAAATAGCATTGGGGAATCCGAAAATCATACAAATTCTTCAAGAGAGAGAGAGAGAGAGAGAGAGAGAGAGAGAGAGAGAGAGAGAGAGAGCAATTCAATTCAACTGATCACTTGGAAGATTGACAAATTAGCCATTCTTCATGCCGACACGGTTGTCCCATACTTGTCTCCAGCTTGAACGGTGAAAGCTATGGAGAAAACCATCGAAACGCCATCGTTTCCATCGCAACGCTGTCGTTTTAGAGGTAGTTGGATGATTTTCCCGCGTTCTGTAATTAAAGCGCATGGGCCAAGTCAGACGAAGAGCTGCAGAGACGATCGAATAGTAAGGTAAATAACGTTGACCGATCAGCCCAGCACGATAGCAATAAAATTACCATTATACCCTCGACGAAGACGAGGGATATAATCTGCTGCGGCAGGGTACATGATAAAATTAATGTCAGCTGTATTTTCCTTATAAAAATTAATAAATAACTACCAACTGTCTAGTGTCTTCGGGTAAAGTATAAGGTTTTAGGAAATATAAATATTAAATGGCTGGGTTTTATGTTGACTTTTCTTATTTTCCAAAAAATACAAAAGATTTGAATGCTTCTTAAAATATTAGAATTTTGAAAAAAATTATATTTTTAAATAATGAGGGATCTTTTTTCCACGCTGTTTCAAAAAAATAGTCAACTTTCTAGAGGGCGTTTTATACCGTATTAGTACAATGAGTTTAATATGAAAAAGAAAAGGGAACAATAATAACTTAAAAGGATGGAAAAATAATTTATTAAAAATATATTAAAATTAACCGGTGGAGAAGTATATTTCTTGCATCGAACTCAAATATAGCTTGGATTAAATAAAGAATACAAAATTAACCAATTGGACAAGAGACTGCACCAACCAATGTTACCTGTGGCTCATAACGTAGTCAAACTCAATCCTATAGTTCTTTGAAATTCTTCCCTTTCACATTGGAGCAAGAGATTGCACCGACCAACATTACCTGTGGCTCAAAACGTAGCTAAACTCGATCCTATAGCTCTTTGAAATCCCTCCCTTTCAAGTTATCTTTCTAGCATGAGAGAAAAATGAAAAAAAAAACTTTTAAAAATAATGAGTTCGTTAAAATATTTAATGGTGGTAAGGAGTAAGTTAATCTTTATGAGTGCGAGTTTCTATTGAAAAAAAGTAAACTTATTGAGTCTAATTTATGTGGGAGGTTGTATTTGTTATTTGTCTTTTTGTTGACTATTTGACCATATTTTCTAGTGTGAAATATTGTTTTTGTTTAGAAGAGTTGGGAGACTTCTATTATATTTTGGGTATGTTTGAGATTCACTTTTCTTATTCTCATTGACATATTTGGCAAATTAAAAATTTAATTTTATGAAAGTTTAAAATCACTTAAAAAATTTTAAGTGTCACTGAATATTGATTTTAAAAAATCAATTATAATTAAATTTATTTGTTGAAAATTACTCATTTTATCATCACTCTCAAACACGCCTTTCACACAATGATCTAGCCAAGATAATAGAGTTTAGTTGTTTGAATTTACAAAGTTATTTTTATGAAGAATTTCTATATATATATATATTTACTGCACGATATATATAATCATTTGTACTTAAAAAATGACATGAATAGATGAGATTTATCATTTCTAAAAACATACATCAAGTAAACTAATTCTAAAACAAATCCTATAATACAAAGATAAATGTACAAGAAAAAAGAATACACAAATATCATCTCTAGTCTCTCGAGAGAAATTTTGCCTTCAAATTAAATTAAAGTTTTTCTCGCAATTTCACATCTAGAGCTATACAATGCCAAACTCTCTTTTGAATAAAGAGAACTTGCCTTTAAAAACAAAAAAGATCTCCTCAATTACCCAAAAAATGTAGGGTTTCATTGCAATTTCACATCCAGCGACGCAATTTCATGCATCAAAACACTTTATTTATGCAGGAAAAATACCTACAAGGAAAAAAATAAAGGCATTAAATAATGTAAAACCATCAACATTTAAGAGAAGAAGACTTAAACAATTATTAATCATCGAGTAATTAGCACCAATTGCTTTCACTTTATTTAAGGTTCCATGGGTGTATATATATTTTTTTAATTTCGCCAAAAAAAAATAAATTTAATTGATGGGATATCTTAAACAAATTTTTTAATCAACTCTCTGTTAAATACTTAAATCTCAAGAACTTAAGTGAGCTCTTAATCCACATAAATTATATCCAAGTAGTTGGATTGCCTAGAAAAGACTGAGTCCTGAAATATTTATAAAGAAACCGTAAAGAAAATCAAGCAATCCATTAAGTCGAAGAATGCAAAATATCTTTGACATCTTCCAAAGATTAGATGGAAAGCTCGACATAATTCATAGGCCATCATCATAGGCCAATCAAAAGGGAAACTTAATTTCCTAATTAGAAAAAAAAAAAACATAAACTCCTAAAAGAAAATTTTAAAAAAATCTAACATGCAACTAAACTTTCGAACAAAAACAAACATGTGAGAGAAAAAGTGCCAGAAAAATGATAAATTTACTTAAAGAACAAATAAATGTAAGTAATTAATAAGAATGATTAAAATACTATTTTGGTTTTTATAATTTTAATTTCGATTCATTTTAGTCTATATATTTGAAAAGGTTTATTTTGATTATTGTACTTTTAATTTTGATTCATTTTAATTCTTATATTTTGAAAATATTCATTTTGGTTCCGGCACACTTTTAAAAAGTGATTATTTTAGTCAATGTTTACAAATTTTTAACACAAATTTTACACATGATGGATAAAACAATGTTTACATTTTAAGAAATATATTGATGGAATGTCGTGTTGAAATTGTGATAGAAAAATGAGATTAAAAATAAAATCACGCGCCAAAACTATCACTTTTTAAACTACATGTATGAAAATGACCATTTTAAAATTACAGCTCAGAATAGACCAAAATTGAAATTACTATATATTTTAACCAAAAAGAATTCACCAGGCATAAACAAAAGAAGAAAGAGATACGTGGTAAAACAAAAAAGGGAGTGAAAATTGACTTACTAGTTACTATCTCACGCTCTGGCCTCCTTTAAAATTCAGCTTTAGAACCTCGTCTTTGAGAAAATCATAGCGGCTACGATGATAATCAATCAGCACACAAAGTTGCCTTATCGCTTCTTTCTTCTCCTCTTTCAGACTCAGCATCCCTTCATTCTTCTCTTCCATCATCTTCTCTAATTCTCTCTGTCTCTTTTCGAGTTGGGCGATTGCTTGAACCAATCCATCCTTCTCTGATCCTTCTTTGTTGGCCTTAGTCTCCAACTTCTCAACCTGTTTCATTAATCTTGATTCTTTCTCTTTCTTATCTTGAAGTTGTTCCACAAGGTTTGCCACCTCCTTTTTTAGGCGCTCTGTTTCTTGAATGCCCTTTGAGACCCAACTCTTCACAAACTGAAGATCGTGGGATGTCTCAATTACACACTTCTCATACTTTGCATAGTCCAATTCGAATTTCTTGATGACACATTCCAGTTGGGAGAGGTTACTGTTAATGGTTTCGGAAACAGTGGATATCGTCTTTTGGTGTGCTTCCCTGTTAGCAACAATTGTTGCAGATAATCCATAAATTTTTTCTTCAAGCATTCTCTGTTCTTCTATGTATTTCAGTTCAGCTTTCCGAAATATCTCTTCTTTTTCAGCTAATAACTGTTCTGTAACACGAAGCTTTTGGTTTGATAACCGAAGCTTGACCTCGATCGTGCGAACATTTTCTACCAGATTGTTTAACTCATCACTTTTTACTTCTAGATCTCTTTTTAGATCCTCAGCCTCTAGCTCCAGGTCGTCTTTCACTTGTTCATTTGATTTGATGTTTTTATGGAACTCTTGGGCCATTTCTGCCATCTTCATTTCTGCATTATCTAGCTTTAGCTTACATTCTTGAAACTGCTCTTCTACTACTTTATACTCGTCTTCTAGCTTCTTGTACGCATCCTCGTGTTCCTTCAAGTTTCTCTGATGATCAGCAATCGAACTCGTTAACTCAACTCGCTCCTCTTCCAGTTGTGTCAGGGTATCCAAGAGTTCTTGTTTCTCCCTTTCAACCCGCAACTCAATTTCGCTCTTTTCATTCTGCAAAGAATTCAACTTCTCTTGCAGATTTTCAACCTGAACCACTAAGTTTAGTTTTTGGGTCGAGGCTTCAGCCTCTCCATTTCTGTGTTTCTCATGGAGGGTGGAAAGCTCAACTTCTTTCTCTGTCAAGGTACTCTCTAATTCAAAAAATCTCTTCTCCAGCTCAAACTTTTCCTTCCTGAATTGACTATTATCATCCATCTGACTTTTTAGTTTCTCCTCAAGTTCGTGTTTTTCATTGCATAAGGAGTCAAATGCTAATTCAAGATCGTTAATTCGCACTATTAAATCTTCTTTCTCTTTCAATAGTCTCTGTTGATCTGAAATCTTATTTGCTATCTCCTCATCAAACTTTTGTATCTGTATTGTATATTCTGAAATCATTTGAGTTTTCCCCTCAAGTTGCAATTCCAATTCAGCTTTTTGGCTCTGTTGGAGTTCCAACTGTTGCTGCAACGTATTCACCTGATCTGTTAAGCCCTTGACTTGCTCTGAAGCTTCTTCATTCCTGCATATCATCCGTTCTTGTAGTTCATCATTTTGAGCATGTAAAGAATTCACCTCTTCTAACAGGCGGTTGATCTCCAGAGTCAAATTTGCTATGCTACATGAGGATTGATTCTCACTGTCTTCAAGCTTCTTTCTGAGAATAGAAAGTTCATTTTCTCTCTCCCTAAATAATACTTCAATCTCTGAAACTTGGGCCTGTAGTCCAATATTTTTCTCTCCTAATTGTTTTGCTTCAGCTTCTTTCATCTCCAATTTTTGAAGCAAATCTTTTTCACTTGTTTGCAACAACTCCAATTCTGTTTCCAACCGTGTAACTTGTGCTTCTAGCATATTTACGCGAGTTGATGATTCATTCACATGCACCTCATGCTTCTCAACTAGATTAGAACGTTCTCTTTCCATCTCACCCAAATCCTCCTTCAACGACTGCAATTGAGACACAAGTTCTTGGTTCGTCTTCTGAGTCGATTGAATCTCACTCGTGGTCTCCACAATTTTCAAGTTCAATAATCTGTTTTCTTCCTTGGAAGCTTCTAGAGCATGCGTTAAGCTTGCTGCCTGCTGTTCTGCAGACTGAATTTGCTGCTTCAAGTCAGAAATTTCTCCTCGAACTGTTTCTAATTCTTGGCAAGTGGTCATCTTTTCTTCTTTGAGCTGATTATGAATCTCTTTCAATTCTTTTATAGTTTTTTCTCCCTCTTCAATCCTCCTCCAAGCAGTCTCTCTTTCTTTCATCAAGTTGTCTTTCTCAATTTCCGCAACATTCAATCTTTCACCAAGTTCTGTTTCAAACTTAGCAGCAGAGTTCAGTCTCTGATTCAATCCTTCAACTTCAAGCAAGAACTTAGACTTTTCCACTCCCCAAGTTTCTGCTTCAACCTTCAAATCTTCTATGATTTTATTTGCTTCTTGAAGCTTACTCAAGGCCATCACATGTTCTGAGTTGAGAGCTTTCTTTTCTTCTATTATAGATTCTAACTGGTTATTTAGCTGATTAACCATGACATTTAATTCTTCTTTAACTTTTTGAAGCTCTTCGGTCTCCTTCCATGCAATCTCTTTTTCCTTGATCAAACCATCTTTGTCAATTTCAATATCTTTCAATCTTCCATTAAGTTTTGCTTCTATATTAACAGCATTGCTCAGCCTTTGACTCATTTCTTCGATCTTGAGCAGCAGATCAGCTTTTTCTACACCCCAAATTTCAGCTTGTATCTTCATATCTCCTACGATCTTATCTGCTTCACTTATCTTGCTTAAAGTAGTCGCATGATCCAAGTTCAGAGCTTCCTTTTCTTCAATCGTAGCTGCCAACTCC
Source organism: Momordica charantia (assembly GCF_001995035.1). The sequence goes on from NW_019104496.1 coordinate 992,551, forward strand.
CTCTTCACCTGATCGATCACGATATTTAATTCTTCTATAACTTTTTCTCCCTCTTTAATCGCGCTGTGTGCATTTTCCTTTTCCTTGATCAAGTTATCATTTTTCACTCCCAAATCTTTCAATCTGTCGTTCAATTGTTCTTCTAATTTTCCAGCAATACCCAACTTCTGATGCAGCCCTTCAATCTTAAGCAGAAATTTAGATTTTTCAACACCCCAGGTTTCCGCTTCAACCTTCATATCTCTTGTGATCTTATCTGCCTCTTGTACCCTACTTACAGTTGTCAAATGTTGTAAGTTCAGAGCTTCCTTTTCTTCAATTGCAGCTGTCAATTGCCTCTTCAGTTGGTCAACCATACCATCTAGTTCTCCTTTAATTTTTTCTCCCTCTCTAATCGTCCTTAATGCAATCTCTTTCTCCTCTATCAACTTGCCCTTTTCCATTTCCAAGTCTTTCAATTTCCTATTCACATCTGCTTCAAAATTATCAGCAACACTCAACTTCTGATTCTGCTGATCAATCTTAAAAAGAAAGTCAGATTTTTCAACGCCCCAAGTTTCTGCTTCAGCCTTCATAGCTGCTATGATTTTCTCTGCTTCATCTACCTTGCTTAAAGCTGTTATATGGTCTAAGTTCAGAGCTTCCTTTTCTTCAAGATTAGTTGTTAGCTGCTTCTTTAGCTTGTCAGTGATGCTATTCATTTCTTCTCTATTTTTCTCTCCGTCCTCAATCAATTTATCTCTCTCCTTTTCCATTTCATTCAATCTTCCACTCAGCTCCATTTCTAATTTCCCAGCAGCAACCAACTTCTGATTCAAAAGTTCGATCTCATGGAGAAGATTAGATTTTTCAACACCCAAGATTTCTGTTTCAGCCTTCATATCTGCTATGATCTTATCTGCTTCATTTATTTTGCTTAAAGCTGTCCCATGGTCTAAATTCAGAGCTTCCTTGTCTTCAATTGTAGCTGTCAACTGTCTCTTCAACGAGTCAGTTGTGGCATTTAATTCTTCTACAATTTTATCTCCCTCGTCAATTTTCCTCCATGCAGTCTCCTTCTCGTTGATCAAGGTTTCCTTCTCCATTTCGATATCTTTCAGTCTTCCATTCAATTCAGATTGAATCTCACCAGCAGTACTCAACTTCCGACTCAGCTCTTCAATCTCGAGCAAAAATTTAGATTTTTCAAGACCCCAGGTTTCAGCTTCAATCCTCAAGGCTCCTGTTACCTTTTCTACTTCTTGTATATTGTTTAAAGCTTCCAAGTGTTTTAAGTTTAGAGTCTCCTTTTCTTCCATTGTGGCTGACAACTTCTCCTTAAACTGATCACTCAAAGCCTTTAATTCCTCTACAAGTTTCTCCTCCTCTTCAATCTTCCTCCTTGCAGTCTCCTTTTCTTCAATGAAACTAGTCATCTCTGTTTCCATACCTTTTAACCTCCCGTTCAACTCAGCTTCAATCTTACCAGCATTTTTCAACGTCAGATTCAGTTCTTCAATTTCGTGCAGAAATTTTGACTTTTGAGCATCCCAAGTCTCAGCTCCAACCTTCAAATCACTAATAATCCCATCTGCCTCTTTTATCTGACTTAAAGCTGTCAGGTGTTCTGAATTTAGAGACTCGTGTTCTTTAATAGTAGTTGCCAATTTTCTTTTCAAGTCCGCTACTTCTAGAAGTGCTGCTTCAAGTTCCTGCTTGATACCAACAACTGCTTGGACTTCGCTCTCCAACTGTCGTTCATTTTTACTGTTCTTTTCCTTTGAAGAATCGTCTGAATCATCTGAATCTGAGTCTGATGAGCTACTAGATGAAGAGCTTTCCTTTTCTTTTCTTGTTTGGAAATTTCTTCTCAATTCTCCAGTCAGATGGTCATATTGGGTATAGAGTTCCTGGTAATCTTTATGGAAATCCTCAATTAATTCAGCAATGATTTCTTTTTTGAGAATTTCTGATTGATCGTGGTCTCCAACACCAATATCTTCATCTTTTATGAGTTTTATAATTTTATTCACTTTATCCTCGACATCTGCATAAAAAATGTAAAATTGTTAATGTTCGAACTATAAAGATCATTAACCATATAAATCAAAGGAAAGATACCCTCTGCATTAATACATGGAAAAATTAGAAAATTAAAGCAGTTCTTAAACACGAAAAAATTACCTGATTTACTTCCTTTCAGCCGTTCTTCTGTTTCTGGATCAAGGTGACTCCCAAATAGAGACTTTATAGAATTCCTGAACCGATGTTTTGTCATCTCCTGGGAATATCAATTTCCCCTAGCAAGGGCACATTAGGACATGGACGTTCAGGAGGAGTCCATGACTGAAAAACAAAATTCAAGTTACTCATGTATTTATCTTTATACCATTAAAGAACATTTAGGGATAAAATTGATGTACGCATATGCCACGCAGGTAAATCCTTATAGATGTCTCTGAACAGAGGAGGTGGAAAGATACCACTTTTCTGGACTGTAATTGACATAGAATTCAAAGACATTATCATGAAATAATCTCTTATCGACATTTTCTAAAGATCCAGATTGGTCGAGGCTTTTTTTTTTTTTTTGGTTCAACGTTAGATAGAATAGACCTATACAATGATTTTTACGGCCAAGCTATATCCATGGTTCTTTAGACAAAGCCCATCTGTTTCAGTTTCAAAAAATAAGATGGTATCCAAATAGGTTTATAAATTTTTAATTTTTGTGTCCAACAAATCTATAGCCTAAGCCTATTATATATCTTTTTAATTAATAAATGTAAAATTGAATTTTGTGTAAATTTAAAAAAAATATATCCAAATTTCAAAGTTGAGGAACTTATTAAACACAACACGGAAAAAAGTTGAGGAATTTATTAGACACTTTTCAAATAAAATTTTTAAGAAAATTAAAAAGTTCAATAAATTATTGGACAATTTAGACTACAAAGAAACCGGAAGTCCAAATAATTTCAACACGTTACATTTGTAATTGCCACAAACTTAAAAGGTTAAATACTTATCACACACAACCCTAAAAGTTTAGAGACTAAATTTATAATTTAAATTTTATTTTTATTTTTTCAAAATATAATAATGTAAGGTTGAATTTTTAACCCTAGACCTAAAGAAAAGATTATCAAATATTTCTTTTAGTTCAACAATAGATAAGTTAGGGTTCCACCCTTTTAACATTTTCATCAATCATATATACTTGAACTAATTAAACTATACTCAAACAAAATTTTATCAATACTTTATTGCTGGGTTATATTTGGGTTATATTCAACTTATTGAGAGACTTTCCAGTTGACAGTTCAACAATATATTCAAGCATACCTACAAATGGCATTGTTCATCCAAGTCTGTATCGATTAGAATACGGATGAAAATAGGAAAGTAACATAATGCACATTTCAATTTTCTTAATGGAGACTCTAATGGCTAATGTAATCGAACTGCGCACAATAGCGTAAGCTGCTTACGCCAATTTCTAAAAGGCGCCTAATTTCTGCAATTACAAAACTGACCTCAGGGCATAGATTTTAGAAAAGACAGCTATCATATTGGAAAAGATGAGCTGTTTCTTTTTGTTGGTTCTGCCACAAAACGACTACATCATTATCACCAATTTGAAATCTATATACCAATTAAAGTTTTTTTTTAATCGACGAAGTAAGGAAAAAAATAAATTAATTATAAAAAAGAGAGATAGGGGCAGAAAAATGAATTAGTTTCCAATAAAGACAAAATTTGCGATCGTCTTCTTAGTTGTTACTCACCTGGAAATTCACTTTACTTTCCTCCGTCTTCCTCGTCGAGCTTCAACCAACACTGATATCTGGATCCGGAACCTAGACTGCGAGAAACAAGAATCAATAACAGAGGAAAACAAGCACAAACTCCAATCAATTGTAGCAACTTGCAACCAAAATAGGAGTTCATTCTCAATGATCGGGATATACATCGAAATAGATCATAAAAATTCTCGCACAATCAGATTCACTTGGAAATAGGGGCAGCAATAGCTTCAACACGATTAAAACAATTTAAACTCACAGAAGATCCAATCAAATTAATCAACCAAACATTCAAAAGCAAGAATCGTCCAAAACTATTTCGAGCTCGACATATCATTTATTTTGATCCAAACACGACGATCTGATGCGTAAAGAGACGAAACAGCAGCAAATTACACGTTCAATTGAACTCCAGCATCAAGTTAGCGGCCAAATTTTGAAAGAAATCAGAAGATAAGACTCCGGTAGAATATGAACAATCGAATTCAAAGAAGATTAGAAAAATTACCTTAGAATCAGAGCAAGAAGGTAGATAAAAGAAACCAAAACCAGCAAGAGGAAGCGAGACAGGAAGAGACAGAGAGATGATAGAGAGGGAGATTAACGGAAAATGGGAACTGAATTGAAAATGTAATGGAAGAGAAAATGGTTATGTTTGGATTAAAGCGCCCAGCATTTGCAGCTTCAAAATTTTCAGGGGATGGAATCTTTGGAGCTTACCGAATATATTTACCCTTTATAGTATGAAATAATCACGGAGTTGCCACTGAGATTTTAATCTTCGCTGTGTTTGCGAGCCGTTTATCTCGGGGCCAATTTCAACTTTTCGTCGTCCACCTAACTAGACAAACGTTTTTCCCAATCGTGAGACATTGACGAAAATACGCGAAAAATCGTTTGAACTGTAGTTTAGTTTTGGTCTTTCCCGCTCTTTTTCTTTTAATTACGGGAATCAGTTGAACTCAAATTCACAACAAATTTTGGTACTAATTTTAATATTATCAAAATTATACTTGATTCTTTTAATTTTATCTTCTTACCGGCTGAAATGGTAAAAACTTGTGAAATCAACCAAATTAAGTTCGAACAATCTATAATGTAATTTGTGATTGGAGTTTTTAAAACATAAATCTCCATAAATATTTAGTTGTTGGAATTCTTGTTCAATTTCGGTTGATGCAAGTTTCAAAACGAAAAATATAAAAGGAAAGAGAAAAAGGAGGTGGAGATCAACATATTAATAAATAAAATTGTTTATAGAGTCCTTCCAGTTTAAAGAAGAAATATGTCTAACATCGCTAAGCAAAAGCAGCATAAATCACAAAGTCGAATTGATGAAACTCAACCATATGAACGAATTTAGAACACCCAACTGTTTCAAAATTTTCTCCAAAAATAAAATAATAATAAAAAAATTTCATGAAACTCGGGTGACTAATGTAGTTGTAGGTTGCCATCATTTTGTTTGTTTTTTTTTTTTTCAATTTTAACTTGCGTTCTCATTTTTATTATGGTTTTTAAAAATAAAATTTCAATATTCTAACCATGTCTTTGTGAATAATATTCATGAAAATGAAATGGTGATGGATTGTTCGTAGGGAAAATGTTCATTCCATCTCCTCTTCTGTTTCCTTTGGCTGCTTTGCTAATATCGATTTTTTGTTACTAGCTATTTTAATAACCAATAAAATGCTTTTTTTTTCTTACATGACCAATGAAGTGTTTATGAGTCCGTTTCTTTTTAAAGAAAATTTGTAATTGGTAGCTAAAATATTTGTCATATTTGTAAATATAGCAACAATTTGTAGATTATATAAAGATGGTAAATATTTGAAATTTGATCAGTTTTTTAGTTATATCATTGTTTCGTTAGGAATATTAAGTATATCTTATGCGTGGATTGAACCTCGAGATTTTGTTATTTTTGTAAAATTGAGCAGGGTTACTACTTGCTACTTTTGCAATTCTTATTATTTTTATTTTTTTGCTACCTTTTCCATTGCACTACTTTTTTAAAGTGAGGTTGCAAAAATGGTAAAATTTGAAGGTCCAACTCATGCATAGTATTGAAAAAGTCCAATTGCCCTCAAATAATACTAAACCAATACAGTTATAATTAATGTATTTCGTATAAAGATAAATCAGTTATAATTGATATACCTAATATGTAGTACATCAAGGTATATCAATTTTTTTTTATCGCAAGCCATATACTTTGTATGAAGTATATCACTAGTATTATATGTTTTATCACTGATATACTTCGTATTGAAATACATCAAGGCATATCAAATCTACATTATTGATATACTTCATATATAATATATCAATTATATAACTAATATACATTATACGAAGTATATCAGCAATATACTTCAAACTGCTATAATTTTATGTACCATATACTAGTTGTATCAGTCACAGCTAAATTCATCCTAGTATGAACAACATATATATATATATATATATATCAACTAATAGTATATCAAGAATTGAAATACCTTACGAGAAGGGTAAAATTAGAATAAACAAAACAAGAAAAAAAAATAAGATTTCAAATATTTTGTCAATTTTCAAAATTTAAAATTAGTTGTTGCTATATTCACGAATATAGCAAACCATTATAAATCTTCATTTTTTAATCCAATAACCTACAGTAGGATGCTTCAAAAATATTAATTTTTGAACTTTATTATGATTTATGAAATGTAGTTTTCTTCTACATTTTCTTGATCGAAATTACAAATTTATTTGGTGGTTTTTTTTTCAAACTCATTTTTGTTTTTTCCCCCTTATTTTTTGTTTTTATTTCCAGTTTCCCCCTACATATGTGTTTAATTTGAAAACAAAAAGGTGTGGGATGTCTAAAGAAAGAGAATAAATGGTATAATCATTAAATATGATTGAAGGCTCCTTTTGACTCGTAGTGAACCATTACTTTGACTCCACTCATCCATGCTATTCTTGCCAAGATCCTCTAATTCCATACAAAATGAATTATGTTGTTATTTTCTTATATCTTTTAAAATAAAAAGTTAAAAATAAATTTGATCAATGTAGATTAGTTGGAGTAACGGTTAGTCAAACTTTTAAAAGTAATTATTTAATCTATATACTCTTAAATTGATATAATTTAATCCTAATTGAAATTTAGCATGTAATAATTTTGTGCTTGATCGAGTTTAAAGTTTGTAATGATTTAGTCTTTATTGTGATTTTTTTTTTGTTAAATTTTTATATATATAAATCGATAAACCGATGAAAGATCAAATTAATTATAAATTACAAAAATTGAATCGTTATATGATGAAAATTGACGCTTAATTTTGATAAGAATTTTCATAATATGGATTAAATTGTTACAAATTTTTAACTATAAGTACTAAATTGTTGTCAATATGAAAGTATACGGCCTAAATTATTACAATTAAAAATTCAAGGATGAACCATTACTTTTTATAAAGAACGTTGTTTTATCTACTTTGATGTGAGTGTATCATTATATATTATTAGGTAAAAATCATTGACAAATTTCTTTGTTAGTTGTACTAATATTTTGGATATTTTTCACCTTATTGTTTTTTACCAATTGATTGTGTGTTAGTTGTTCTTATTTTTTTTTAATCAAAGTTGTTCTTAATTTGCTGAATTTATTGTTAAAGACGGTATAACTCAACTCTAATTGGCATATACCTCCACCTCCCACTTCTAATCAAGATGTTGTGAGTTTGAATCTATTTGATAGGATTGTTTCATAACAATGTGATAATTATTTTATTTTTAAAAATCATATTTATCAACGGAAAAAAAACTATATGTTTGTGTGACGTAGTTTTAAATGTTTTTAAAATACCTACCAATTTCTTTTGAGATTAAATACCAACCAAATTTAAAAGATTTAAAAAACAGTTTCATATATAATTAAAAAATGTTAAAGATTTTAAATGTGCTTTTAAAAAAAAATAATATTAAAATAAATAACAAAATTTTCATTAGTTTTATTTATTAGAAGGAAATTATGAACCAAAAAATATGATCTTATTTTTAATTTTGATAAATATCACTGCATAAAATAAATTAAATATGTATTTGAAAAAATGTCACAGCTTTTTTATTCTTTTTCAAATATAACAAAGTGTGAGTAAAGGCTCAACAAAAAATTCGGGAGAACAACTCTCTTTTTTTTTTTTCATGTCAATTTGACATTACAGGTGAGGAACTACTATTTATAAATTAATAATTTAATTGAAAAAAATATATATTTTACGAGGATCCTACGTATCACTTTACTATATATACAACAGTTAGGTCATTTCGGAGCAAGCGAGTTTCAAGAGAATGATTCAATATTCTTGCAGAGTGGAACCGTGTAGTACTATGATAAATTATGATTTTTAAGAATCGATCAATTTGGTTAGGTCGTTCATTGATTTGTAAAAATAAAGTTCAGCCTCATCCCTTTTTTTAGTCACTCTAATTTTAAATTTCCTCCAGCGCCATCCATCCATCTTTTGTCACCGTCTCCGCCAATTCTAGCCACCAATTGCCTGAGCCATGAGGTAATTGTTTTATGAAAATTTTGGTATTATGCGTTGTGGATAAGATATAGATAATTATAAATATTAGAAAAATCTACGAATTTTGCAATTTGGAACAAACCTAATCCAACCTAAAAATATAAGGGTTAGACTTGCCACTTGATTCAGTTCCCTTGGACAAGAGAAGTGACCGACCCGAATTTTAAAAACCTCTAACCAACCCCACCCAACCCAATTTGGGTACACCAAGTGTGACTATTTTTTAATTGTGTTTTATATTACATTTGAATTTGAGTTTGATTTGAATTATGGTGTTTTTGTAAAATTTCAATTTTTTTACGTTTCAAATTAAATATTTATTTTGTACTATTTAGGTAAATATACCTCTATATTTTTATAGAGATCAGTAAATCATTATAGATGGACCTAAATTGTTTTATATAGCTTTTGAATTCTAAAAATACTCTTAAAAATTAGATAATAAAATTAAAAAAGAAAAACTAAACAAATATAATAAAACAAGCTCGTTTTGAAGAATTGTCTCTTAAATCTTGAATGAAATTAAAAAAAAAGTTCCTAAAAAGTATATTTGAAAAACAGTATACAAGTTTATTCTAAAAATATAATAATAATAACAAAAATACAAAATACTATTGAAAGACCTAAATTATTAATATGTCAGCTAACTGATGTAATTTTTTCAAAAAAAAAAAAAAGGACTAACTGATGTAATGTATCATTTAATTTATGTAATTCTTTAACTTAAAAAATATTTGTGCGTCGTCTTGTTTGGCATGTGATTTCTTTTCATCTTGATATTTAAAAAAACCCAGTTTATTGGAAGATAAATTTTTTATGGAATATATGTTCTAAGATCGTACATGTCTCAATTATTCATCATTGATTTGTTGCTGAAATTTAAAGAAAAAGGTACATGACTCCAATTTAATCGTATAATGTAAAATTTGAATTCAAAATCGAAATTTTCTATTGAAAATTTATCAAAAGACAAAAAGAATATTTGCTTTACTTTTACATCTCTCAAAATTTTCCGAGAAAATGAAGAAAGAAAAAGTTAGGTTATGAATTATGATTATAACAAAAATCAAATCATTCTTCTGTTCCTGTTCTTCCCGAGCATGACGTCCTTGAGATGATCATAGCGGCTGCGATGGTGATCAATCACGACGCAGAGCTGCCGAATCACTTCTCTCTTTTCTTCTGCAAGTCTGAAGACTTCTTCGTCTTTCTCCTTCAGGATGTTCTCCATTTTCGCCATCTTCTTCTCGAATTGCCCTAGGGTTCTTATCAGGTTCAATTTCTCTCCTCCTTCTTTGCTTATTTTCGCTTCTAGATTCCATAATTTCTCCCTCAGCAAGAACTCCTGTTCTTCTTTTTCTTCCATTTGTGCAACGAATCGAGTTAAATTCGTTTTCAGTTGTTTTAACTCATTGTTTCTCGTTCTAACCCAGTATTTCGCGAACGTCATCTCCTTTGTGATCCATAATATGTGATTTAGAAGCTTCGCACTCTCTTCTTCGAATTTTCTTGCCATTCTGTCCATTCCGAATTCGTTCATGTTGCTGATTTTCATCAGTTCCGCTTCGTGATTTCCAATTTTCTGTTCTAGTTGTCTCTTCTCTTGCTCGTACCTCTTGTTTCTGGCTCTGTAATTTTCTCTGCTTTCGTTGTGTAGTTGCTCTGCCACCAGTATCCTCTGCGACAACAGACGGATTTTGTCTTCCAGGCCGCTGCGGAGCTCTTCTGCTAATTCTTCCATCTTCCTCTCTGCGCCTATCAGGCTTGGAGCGGCGTCCGGTAAGCAGCTTCTCCCTTGCTTGTATTTCTCGTTGAATGAAGTGATGATTTCGTCCTTTTCTTTCAGAGTTCTTTCCTGATCTACGATTTTGCTTTTCAATTGGTTCTTTTCTGCCTCTAATTCGGAGAAGCGGTGGGAGAATTCTTGTTTGTTTCGCTCCATTTCGTGCCCTAACTGGCTTTTATCAGCCTGCAATGAATCCATTTTCTGATTCAGATTCTTTACTTGCTCCATCAAGGCGATCATCTGAGACGAAGCTTCCGTCTCCTTACTCGTCAATGCCATTTCCAGTTCGGAATTTTTGGTGTTCAGCCACTGATTTTCGGACCTCATCCGAATGTTCTGTTCTTCTATTTCCCTTCTTCGGAAATGCAGAGTGTCTACTTCCATTTCCAGGTCCCTAATCCGAACAAGAACTCTCTCTTTCTCTTCCAGAATCCTCTGTTCAACTTCAATCTTTTCCGCCAATTCTTCTGTCAAATTTCTTATTACAATCATATTCTCAGATATCTCATGGTTTTTTCTATTTTCTAATTCACGTTTCTGGTTGCGTAAGCAGTCTAGTTCCCGGTGCAGAGTATCAACCTTAGCCAATGCTTCATTCTTCAGTACAATTTGTTTTTCCAGTTCATTAGTTTGAATCTGAACATGCAAGTTGCTGGACTGATCATTCTGTAAATGATGGCTACTGCTGTTAATTTCCTCCGATGAATAGTATTCCAAATCGGAGTCGGAGATGGAGCTTGAAGATGAAGAAGAGACATCTTCCTTGTCCTTTTCCTTTCTGGATTTAGCGATTCTCTCTTTATCATCTCGAAGATGACCATATTGTTCATAAATTGACTGGTAATTTTTGTATAGATCTTCAACGAGACCAACAACTTCCGTCTCCTTCTTCGAGTCCCTTGGCATCCCTCCTCTTTTCCCTTGGTCTTTGTTCTTCACTAGCTTCAAGATTCTCGTCATCTTTTGTTCCATTTCTGAAAATGGAGCAAATTTTTTCTTTTCTTTTTGAAAGAAAATGGAACAAATCTATGCATTGAAGAACTACACCAAATGAAACCCACAGGCCACAACTGATAATTCGAGTCACAAAATCTAGCTATTTTTAGATTTTTTTTTTTTTTGTTGCTTCAATCTCCCTACTTCTACTTTGTAAAAAAGACAACTAATAATTTAAAACTATTTATAAATTTGTGATTATAAAAGAATGTTCAATTTCATTTTATTATTATAAATCAATTTTAAAATCTAAACAAGTCATTTAAAATAGTGCTGTAGAAACTTACCCGCTCTACTCATCTTCTGCTGTTCGGCAATTTCATCTGTTTCTAAATCAATCCCGTTGGACTCTGTTAATCCTCTTCTCAAGCGATTTTTCACCATCCCTTAAAAAACACAACCTAATATTCAATAACAATTAGCATATTGGTTTATCAATTTCATCCTTTTTTCTCAATATATTGTCAAAAGAAACTAAATTCATCATAACTAAAAGAGAATAAGTTAAATTATAAGATTAGTCTACGAATTTTTATGTAATCTAACAAGTCCTTCAACTTTGAAGAATGAATTCATCTTCACAATAAAAACTCGTTATAATGAGTTATTTGATGCATTGTTTTTCATTGTCCTCTTAACTTACTGCTAGAGCCGGCCTGTCCATCTTCCTCACCACACACAAAAAGATTTCTTTTTTCTGTTTTTTAAATCAAGAGACCCATGTCATATATTTTATTAATTAATACTACTTTTTCTAGATATAGTGTGTTCCCTTAGCCTCCTAACAACAACACACACACAAAATTCAAATTTTCTCTTTCCTAATAAGCATAATTCAATAACCTACCTAAAACATACCAAACCACTTTCCACACCCATGCATAACATGGGTCCACAACAAAAAAATAAGCATTAAATATGATACTAAAGTTTTTTATTCTTTGATATAGAAACAAGATTCATTAAAAGGGGAAAACAAGGTTAAATGGCAAATCATAAACGATACAAGCAGAGACATCACATAAATTTGGGCAATTCACGAACCAAAAATGCACTTTTTTTTTTGGGTCAAATCAAGTTTTTTAGAGTTCGAATTAGAAATTTGAGTCACATGGTGCAACTTTTCAAATCTATTCCTAATAAGTTCGTTTGTTAATCTTAACATTTTTTTAGCTTAATAATTGTGTAGATGACAGATAATTAATGTACCATTCAAATGTATTTTTAATAAGGGATTTTCATTCATATTAGTTATTACATTGTGAATGAATTGAAACGAGATTGAAAGATGAATAACATGGAAATTAAAATTACAAAAGGAGAAAACGGTTAATTTCAAGTTTCGACAAGCAATCACGCTAAACCGATCATAAAAGCCAGTCACCATCGTAGGCATAAAATAAAAATGGAAAACTGAGATAGATCCTGTTTGGCTGCCAAGAAAATAGAAGCAGAAAACAGAAACAAAAAAAAAATCCCGGAAAATGAATTAAGATTTTCCTATACGATTCTTTCCAATGGGAAATCTCATGAATTTCAATTCAATCCTTGGATTCATCAATCCTCAGAGGGGGCCATTAGAGCATCAGAAAAGGAAAATTTTGCAGGAAATTATTTTTACATTCACAAAGAAGAAAAAGAGACTCATTCGGTTTAAAAAAGAGTAAAAAAAAAAGGCAAAAAAATAAATTTACCTGGAATTTGATTCTGGCTCCTCACGTCGAGGATCTGTCAAGGAAAAAGTGAAAGTAGAAATGGAAAAAGGGGGGAAGAAAAAAAAAAAGAAAACAGAAGAAAACGTATAATGGAATTTAAATAGGGACGGAAAACGAAATCGAAAACGAAGATTTTTTAATTTTTAATTTTGTAATTAATTATTAATTATATTTTAATTCTCTCTCCCTCTTGTTCTCTGTCTTTACGGAGAGATGGAAAGTTTGGCGCTTCTTTCGCTCATTTGCCCTCGGATTTCCGCAAAATTACGAAGAAAACCAACGACTCTGATGTTGGGTATTTTCTCGGGAAAAAACCGCCATGCGGTATTTTGTTGGCGATATTTTGAAGTGTGCGTAAATATGGGAATATAATCATGGCCACGTTGTTTTGGATTTATACTCAGAATTTGCTTTTTGTGCTGTTTGACGCAATTTCTGCGGCGTATATTTTTAAAATTATATATATATTGCCTATAATATTTAATCGGATGAGTCAATTTTGATTTTTCTTTTTTAATTTTGAAGTTCTGATTTTATGAGATTGAAATTAATATCGTTTATTATTTGACTTTTCTTCTTTCATTAAAGAAAATTAGTTAGACTTAAATTTGTGGCTATTATTAATACGATTTATGGGTATTTGAATATTGGTTCTTTTTGGTTGAGTTTGGAGTTATTTTTTCTACTTTTTAGCAGCTTGATTTTGTGACAATTAATTAGGGTATTTTTGTGATTGGGTTCGACATTTTTATCACTCAATTTTAAATAGTTTATTAGTTTAATTTGGTGTGATTTATTAGTTTATAGTTTGGTTATAAAAAGTATATTTAATAATCATTTATTCAAATATATGGTCCAATAGATCAAATTAAAAGTTTTAGTTAAAGTGATTGTTAAGCTATACATATGAATAAATGATAAAATTTTCCTTTAATTTTTTTTTTCCAACTATACATTTCTATAAATTATAAATATTTTTATACTCTTCATCTAATCTTTATGCCATTTTCTACAAAAGTCAACCTTTGATTTTTTTTTTCTCTCTTACATTATATTGAGTTCTTTCCATTAGATCCAATTTTAATGAAGTGATGCAAGAGGTTGACCTCACATACTTATTTGTAATATTTTAGAAATAAAAAAAAAACATATCACATTTAAAATGAATAATGAGTTAGATATGTGGGCTAATAAAATAGAAAAATTCTCCAACTTCATATACTAGACTTGCCATAACTTTATAAATTTTAAAATTTTATATATTAAATATTTAGGCGTCATGTTTGATAATAATTTTGATTTTAGTTTTCTATTTTTAAAAATTGTGCTTGTTTTCTCACTGTTTATTCAGTATGTTTTTTACCTTCTCAAAATATATTTAAATGTTTAGCTAATTTTAAGAAAACTTTCTGAAAACTAATTTTTTATTTTCAAAATTTAGCTTAAATTTTAAAAAGTTGACAATAGGGGTATAAGACAAATATATATATATATATAGACGATATTCAAAACTTAATTTTAAAAAATAAAAAATAAAAATAAAAATATTATAAATAGATTTTGAATTTCATTCCAAAGATAATACACTTTTTTTTACGTGGTGCATTATTTTTGGCYACTATATACTGAACAAATAAAGTTGTGAAAGACAAAACTCTCTGAATATGCAGAGTGTAGACTGATTTTTTTTTAGATATCAAATTATGTACTAAAAAAACAAAACTATCGAATTATTGATACCCACTTTTCTTTCTTTCTTTTCTTTTTTTAATATACTCTGGACTTTTGGAAAAAAAAAAAAAAAAACTCTAAAACATTATTTACATCAATGATGTAAACGAGAAAGAAAAAATTACTAACTTAAATGAAACCAAGTTCATTTTGAGCTAAAATTTCCACCCAAATAGGGATATTGGGCCCCACTCTTTCATCGCTCTCTTTGCTAAACCATGCTCTACACTGTTTGCCTATGTGATTCATCGAGATTACTCTGCTGTCCCTTCCGATTTTGCGAGCTTCTTCCACAATCCATGTGATTTCAGTAAGATCTTGTCTTTCTCCATTTAACAATCTAATTGCTTCGAGAGAATCAGATTCGAGGTAAACGGGATAACAATTTCCATCTCGAATAGCTTGCATGCCCTCACAAATAGCCAACATTTCCAGGTAAGTAACGTCTCTTTCTTCTCTAATTGCCTTACACCCTGCTTTGATAATCTCCCCTCTCTCATTTCTTATTACCCAGCCCAAACCGCCAATGCCCAAATCTGCTCGCCAAGCCGCATCAGTAGTCAACTTCACAGAATTGGAAATTGGGGGGTTCCAGTGCGTGGCCGAATTGTTTCCTTGAAGTCTCGGTAGGTTCTCATTTCCTCCTAAAGATGATTCTGCTTGATTTGTATTGTGGCCTGAGATTTGTTCAATATACTTGTCAATTGCTATTTGAATACTTCTGCTATCCTCATGATCTGCTTCACCTGCCTTTATAAATAGCCACTCCCAGTAATCTTTAGTAGTCCAGCATGTTCTGTCAACACAAACAAAATTTACTTCAGTAGAAATATAATTTGCCCAAATTTCTTTTGATACCTTACAATCCCACAAGATGTGTTGTGTAATTTCCTCCTTTTTCCTGCAAAAAGAACAAACAAGATCAGTTTTAATTTGTTTCTTTAATAAATTTACTTTGGTGGGCAGTATATCGTTGTAGCTTTTCCAGCAACAAATTTTGATGTTTGGCCACACATTAGTCTTCCAGAAAATTTTCCACCAAAGCTTTTGCTTCTCTAAAGAAGAAAAAGAACAATCCTGTGCTTGTTCCAAATTTATGGCCAAGTGATAGGCACTTTTAACAGTAAACAGACCCTTTTTGTCTTGATTCCAAATTATTTCATCCTCTTTACATTGACGTTGTAGTGGAGTTTGAAGAATTGTTTCTGCTTCCTCCTCCCCAAAGTGTTGCCGAATCAGATCCTCGTTCCATATTCCTGTTCCTCTCATAAGACAAGCCACCGAGTTGTGCTTCATTCCACCATGGACATAAACAGGGGTACAATTTCTTTCTCGTGGGATCCAAGGGTCACTTCCTATTGTTACTGCTGAACCATTTCCTATTCTCCATCTACACGCCTTTACAAACAACTCCTTTCCCCACATTATACTGCGCCAAACATAAGATGGATTTTTTCCTACTTGAGCTCTCATAAAATTGTCATGTCGGAAATATTTTCCCCTCAAAATTCTTGCAAGAAGGCTTGTTGGGTGTTTAACCTCCAACTTTGCTTTGCTAACCTAGCCCGGTTAAAATTGCTAAAATCTTTAAACCCCATACCTCCTTTTTCTTTGCTAATACAGAGTCTCTTCTAACTTCTCCAATGAATTTTCTTTCCTTTGTTCGAGGTGCCCCACCAAAATTTAGCATATAATGAGTTAATTTCGTTGCACAAACTTAAAGGTAACTTGAAATAATTCATAGAATAGTTAGGAATAGCTTGTGCAACTGCCTTAATCAATATTTCTTTACCTCCTAAAGAGAATAATTTATCCTTCCAACATTGTAGAACCTTCCAAACTCTCTCTTTTATGGAATTAAAAACCTGACAACGACTTCGAGAGATATGAGAAGGTAAGCCTAGATATTGACCCATCGAATAAGTGTAAGTAATACGAAGCTCATTTTTAATAAGATCAATCACCTCGTGCCTTGTATTCTTACTTACCATAAACATGGATTTCTCAAAATTGATAACCTGACCAGATGCCTTTTCATAAGTTTGTAGGATATTTTTGACTACTTGACAATCTTGGTTGTCATCTGCAAAAAAACAAATGGGTTATGGAGGGGCAATAATTATTAATACGCAAACCTGAAAAGTTTCGAAGTTGTTCCTCCTTTGTTAGAAGGGCAGATAGGCCTTCCGCACACATGAGAAAAAGATAAGGAGATAACGGATAGCCTTGCTGCAGACCTCTTTTAGGATTGAAAACCTGTCAAGGAAAACCATTAAGGAGAACAGAAAAACTAACCGTCTCAACACAACCCATAATTAAAGAAATCCACCGAGTACAAAATCTCATCTTCTTCATGATCCCCCTCAAATAACCCCATTCCGCTCGGTCATAGGCTTTGCTCATATCGAGCTTTAAAGCCACCACCCCTTCCTTCCCTGTTCTTCCGTTATTTAGAGTATGGATACACTCAAAGCCTATCATAACATTGTCCGTTATTAACCTACCTGGCACAAAAGCATATTGATTAGGAGAAATAAGTTTGTCCAAGACACATTTCAATCCATTTGCCAATACTTTTGCTACGATTTTGTACATCATATTACACAAACTGATCGGCCTAAGATCTTTCATGTTTGAAGGGTTATGCTTTTTGGGAATTAAAACAATAAAAGTCCTATTAAGAATCCCCAACTCAGAATTACCATTGAGATAATTTAAGCAAAGATTATTTGTATCGGTTCGAACAATATCCCAGTATGTTTGATAGAACAATGCTTGAAAACCATCTGGCCCTAGAGCCTTAGAGGGATGCATACTCTTAAGTGCCGTCTCAACTCCTTGCCGCTCAAAAGGTCTCACTAAAATCTCATTCTCAGAGTCAAAAATCTTGATAGGAATTGAGCTGAATATTCTTTCTAGATCTGCACCAGAAGTGTGGCCTTCTTGAAAAGGTTCCTTAAAGTAATTTGTTGCTTTTTCCCCATATCTGAGCCATTATCTGTCCAAACCCCATTTTGATTCTCTAGTCCTTTAATCCGGTTAGTCTTTCTTCTTTGATTAGCCTTTATATGGAACCATTTTGTGTTTCTATCCCCCTAATTGATCCAATCTTCTCTTGATCTCTGTCTCCTATACATTTCATCTTCTTCAAGAAGATCTTCAAGATCCTTTTCAGCACAAAGCATAACATTCCTCCAATTACCTCCTCTGTTGATCATAACATTTTGAATCTCCTGTTCTTTCCTAGCAATTGCCCATTTAATAGACCCTCCTAATCTTTCAGCATTCCACTTTTTAAGGTCTCTTAAACACTTTACCAACTTCATGTTGAAAGAAACAGCATTGGAATCCTCCATAGTCTGCCAATTACTTCGAATCAACTCTTTACAGCCCTCAAACTTAGTCCATCCCTCTTCAAAACGAATTGGTTTCCACTGTCTTCCCTGTGCTGTAACATTATTCCACCAATCCCACATAGCAAGGATGGGTCTATGATCCGAAGCTAAAAATTCCAAATGGCGAACTACAAGAGAGGAGCAGATAGACTCCAACTCTATATTCAGTAGAAAACGATCCAAACGTTCCCAAATAAATTCTCCTCGAAGTCTTTTAAACCAAGTAAATTTATCTCCATCAAATAAACCACAGTGATCAATTCCTTTTCTGAGTCCACAATAATCTCATTAAAATCCCCTCCCAACATCCAGGGCATATCAGAGATACTAGCATAGTTTACGGATTAAAACATATCTTTTCAACCAAGAAACGAACCGATCGAATTTCCGAATTTCTAACTTCACAAATTGAATTAAAAATAAAATAAAATAATAAAATGAATAAACTAGAATGTTTGAGAGATCAGCTTTTTAAAAGAAAATATTACTAAAATTTTAACTATTTTTAAACTATTATAAACTTCAAATTTGTTTTTAAAATAATGAATTTTAAAAATAATGCGTTTTTAATATTCTATCCCGTGGCATGTGTGTCTCTGGACAGAAATATTAAAAACTAATTATTTTAAAAATAAAACGGGATTTAGAATATTTTAAAAAATAGTTGTAATGATTAAGATTCTTTTTGGCTTCAGTTAAAATTACACGTGGCTTTCTTTCATGGTTTTATTAGCCAACTCCCACGAAGAATTTGTGATTTTTTTTCTGTGAATATAATATAATGAACTTGATAGTTATATATATTTAATTGATATAATATTCATGATGGATTGGTTTTTCATATTTTTGTCCTAATAAGTTATTGATAATAATGTATATAATTTGTACTGTTATGACGTGTATATCTCAATAATTAAGAAGACTCCACCAATAAATAATTATTCTACACAAAAGACACACATTTTGCAATAAATGGAGTTTAATTTTTATTTACAAAATTGATCAAAATTGGAGTAAAAACTAAAAACTAATTGATCATGGTGGGACCCCGTCTTCCATCATGAATTCTTAGTTCTTTTCAATAATCACTCGTCTTTCACATCAATATATACACTAATTTATTTAGAATCAAAACTAGTAGCCTTCTAAAAAAACCCACTTAAGCATAATTATAATTAACGTTTTAACAAATAATACTTACCATATAAAGACTTACAAATTCAGTCATAAATATATAGCTCGAACAAGTAAGACTCATCATTCTATATACCCATGTCATTACAACCAAAAGTACGTTTTCAAGATGGTCAATCGAATTCGTGTAACTGCATACATAGTCTATTCATGTATTTATAGGTGTTGACGCACGAAATCTTCTCAATGCTAATTAATTACAACTGTGAGATTCTAGGCACGAGTATGCGGTAGGACGTTTATTGACCAAGTATAATAATTCTCCAACATCTCAAATGAAGTCCAATGCAAATTAAAGGAACCACCGCTTTCCATCAAGTCTAAGCAAGGATCGTCGAAGCCGCTCAAATTGAAATGTCGGAGTTGCATGGCAAACAGAGCTTTGACATCGCTTACTAAATGATTGCGATTACCTCGAAAATTGTGGCATGTTGTTGGAAAAGCGCAGTTAAAGGCAGCGACTCGATGTGCTTTGGTTTTCGACTCGTCCTCTACAAAGTTCAAACAATAGAATCTTTATTGATCGGCTCGACTTTTACAAAGTTGGCCAACAATTTATATCTGCTGAGCCAATAAAGGGCGCGCTTGTAAATGGGCCGATGGGCTTTTGTAGACTCTCCGGCCCGGCGGTTTGGCATGGAAGGCTCGTTTTTGCACGGCTTCATGCAACTCTTATTTCCCGGGACATCGGCTTCTTCATAAACCCAAACCCCCTTTCAAATTGCGCGTTCGGAAGTGTGAGCTTCTAAGTTCTCCATTTTTGTTGAGATTCTCTGTCCATTTCGCTCATGATCTTGATCCTCGCCATTAGAGCTCCTCTTCCTGTTCTTAGAGAAAATCGAACGATTTTCCCTCCTTTGCGATCGCCGGCGACTGAGAGAGACAACTGCTCGTCGCCGTTAGTGCCGGCGAGGAGATCGAAAACTCTGCGTTCTGAGGTTAGTTTGTTCTTCTTTTGGTTTGCATTGAATGTGTCTTTCAGGTCCTTATTTGTGTTATTTTAGAAGCAATACAATAGAGGGATGAGAGCGGGGAGGAAGAAAGTAGAATGCCTTCGATTTTTCTAACTTTTCTGCCCTTGGTTGTCAGATCATTGCTATTGTCTCTATGTTGAGAACCGTGGAGTTGATTTTTGTGTAGTCTGCTGTAGTAAGGCCCTTCTCTGGGAGAACCTAAGTTTAAGATTCCGTACCAGTGCCATTTCTGCGAATTTGAAATGGCAACAGAGCCGCATTCCGTGGCTGCTGCTTTGAGTTGTATCGATGAAGATGACCTGGAAACTCGGAGCATTTCGGAATTGGTTTCGTTTCTGCGGACGGCCTTCCGGAATATTGATTTCGATAAAGTGGAGGAGGTTTTGGTGGCCAAAGAAGTGAAATTGAAGAAAGAGATTGAGAATAAGAACAAAGAGTGTGAATTGATCCAAACAAAATACGAGTTTCTGAGACTGGACAATCTAACTCAAGAATGCACACTCCAGCAGCAGGTTAAGGTTGACTCTAAAGAATTCGATAAGTGGAAGGAAACATATGAGGAATTGAAGGAGAGAGAGAGTGAGATTATAAACCTCAAGCAATTGGTCTTTAAAGTAAACCAGAATAGGGAGGAAACGAAAAGTGCTTTGGAGCAATCTGAGAAATTGCTTGAAGTTGTCCAGAAGACTCGGGAAGATGATAAGAAGATAATAGAGGAGCTCAAATGCGAGAATTCAGAATTAGAATCTTCCAAGAGAGCAATTGAGGTTGCCTACGAGCAGTGTCAAAAGAAATACGAGGAACTAGTACGTCGGGTCTCACAATTGGAGGACAGCTATGCAAAGCTAAACAATGGGGAGCCTGTTGCACCGAACAGAAACGACACCAAATCAGGAGCTTGCTCTGATGGTTCCAAAAAATTTGTTAGGAAGAAGGGGGCTGAAAGTGACAAAATTGAGAATCGAACAGGTAAGCAAGGAAGGAAAGTTTGCCATTTTCGAATTAAGTAAATGTCATTGATTGTTAAAAGTGTAGACTTACACAGTTCCATGAACAGTTCACCTAGGTAGGTGTTGCCCACTCCACTGGTTAGAAAGTTACAAGTTTGGGAAATGCTGGCATTGGAAGTTTATTTAGTATTTACACCTGCTAGGGAGATCTGTAATATGCATTAATATATATGCTGTCTTGGAATGAAGAGTTTTGGAAAAGTTGTTCTTGTTATCAGCTTAATCTTCTTCTTTCGTTTATTGAATAAAATATTGCTTGGAGTTAAATCCATTGGTTATATGAATGCATATTGAATAAAATATTTCTTGTTATCACCTAGTTTTAGTGCATGAATATATGAATACCAGATGCATATTTATGCAAGTCCCTTTTTCTCCTTGTGTAATTTTATGATGTTCTTGTGCATTATTAGCAATTTTCCAGACGAGATTAGTGAAGGCAAGCTAAAGTACAAACATCTTAAATTTTACACACGTGGCCTTGAGGAATGTATATATATACACATAGAAAAAACTTGGGCATATCCAAGTATGACTGGAATAATTTATTGACGTGATCAAGGTATTTGTCCATTCTAGGTACTGGAGGATGCATTGTTGAGATCATCAGTGATGATGAGAATGCTTCAGTGGAAAATTTATTTAGACCACGTGGAAATCCAAAGAGAAAGCTAGGTTCATTTTTGGATGATTGTGAAGTTTATAGTGCTGAAAGGGATGATGAAGAGATCATCATTCTGCCTGGTGGAAGCAAGGGTAAGAAAGTAGGGGCATCGTCGACAACACCTCACCATTGTCACCCAGCCAAACACGTCCTGAAAAAGCTTTTGTCTTCTGGTACTAATGACTCCAAGAAAGTCGTGACCTCTCCAAGGTCTGCTCCAGTCATGTTGAGGCAATGCACAGAGAAAGTAGGGGCAGAATGTAAATTACACAATTCCAAGTTAAAGCATGCTACATATTGCAGGGACTATTCTAGTGAGGATTGGTCCATCTCCTCGGATTCTGATGGCGATACACAAAATGGATATGGCTCGAGTCATCTTAACTCAAAAGATCAAGGGAAGATATGTAACAAACAATGGGAGTTGCAGGCTGAAATGCTTGCTGCATTTAATGAAAGTGATGTGCTCTGTATGGAGGCTGTTTGTATCCTCTACAGACAAAAAAACTTGACAGCAAAGCCTCATGGTGCAGATTTGCCTTCCAGACACAGAGGATTTAATGAGGCTGATATGCTCAGGTATCTAAGCAACTGTTTCACTGATGCATATTTATTATTTCTTTGTTTGATTTCTTTGATTCTAAGTTTAGAACCTGTTGGGAGATTGACTTATCTAACATCTGAATGAACTGGTGGCCATCACATGATGTGGCTTGGATTGGAACAGAATCATAGATCTGTCTCTATGTAGATGTACATGGAAAATATTACGTGGGTAGCTTACAGATCTCTTAGAATTACCTTAGGGGATTACATGATTGTTTGTATTACCACTGTCTTTGGTTCCTCTTCTTGGTGTGTGAGATTCTATGGATACTCAGAATAGAGAACTTTTACTCTTAAATTGTCCGTTCAGAATGAATCAAAAAGTTTTGAAAATAAAAAGGAAGTTTCCATAAAAGATATTTCACCTGTTGGTTTTAACATCCTTATTATTTTTGCCAACGTACTTCCCGTAGCGAAGAATTTGATGTTTCAAGTCTTTTGGCACAAGCACTGAAGCTCAGTTTTGAGTTCCTTTTTTCTCTTCCCTGTGTTTTGACCTATTTAGGATTATACCTTGGTTGAGTGACAAACTTTCTGCTCCTTTCTAGTGTTATGTAACTGTCCTTTGTGGTAATTGTTTGTGCGTGGAAGCTTTGTAACTTTGAGTTATGTTCTTGTATAGCTGTCTGAGGAACTATTGCGGTTTAAAATTTCTGTTCAAGTTTTCTCCAGGGGTACCACATTGGCGTTGTTTCTTACCAGTGGAGATCCACAAGGGAGATTAAAGAAATCTACAATAGAATTGAAACGGTTCGACGTCAGTGGTCTTGCTGATTGTCGAAGAATAGCTATTGAACACTCAAAGCAACTATTTGAGATATTACAGAACGATGAAGATCGGTTCCTATTCCATGAAAAAGAGGTTAATTGCAGTTTTCTTTAGATGAGAGGTCAGATTTGATGCCGAAATTTGTTGGTTGTTGGTTTCAATGTTTTCCTCACAGATGTAAGAACTTTTTCCGATCACTTTACTGTAAATAATAACATGTCTTAGGGTGCACGCTGACCACAAATATGCTGTCCATAGTGCAATATGTATAAATATCACTAGAGAACAAAGAATGATAGAACTCCAATTATGATTTCGATATCGAATCATATCATTAGGTTATTAACATTAAGGTCAATACATCTGAATCAGTTTGTTAGAACTTAGAACTGTTCCTTTGAAATTCCCTTGGAATTGTGGGGGCAACTTTGTTTCAAAATTACTGCTGATAGGAGAGAGGGCTAACTTTTGAATGGTAGAATAGCTTCAGTTTGATTTGAATTGAATGGAGAAATGGTCAAAATCATCTCTACAACCAATTTTCACTTTTATTCTTAGTTTTGGACRGTCCGTAGTRCGTTCTTCTATTAAAAGTGCCTCCTCCATAAAATTTCTAGTACTATAGAAGTATGGATATTTCTCTCCTCTATTGTTTGTTATCTTAACATACTTTTAAGAATGATGTGTGCTTCATTGACATTAAAAAATTATTTATGAAGATAGAATTATAGTATAAACAAATAGAGTAGGTACGAGAAATTTCTCATGCCTCCTATTTTCTCCTTTTTCCTCATTTTTCATCCAATTTTATGTCCTAAAATTGTTTTTCGGGTCCCCTGGGAAGGGTGTTTGTTAATTTTCTATTAAATGAAAAAAATGTTAAAAGATGGTCTGAAATAAATCTTTTGAAAAGAACTATAGCATAGAGATGAAACATATAATTTCATATAATACCTTGATTTTTTGTATCATTGTGAAGATTGATAATTTTATTCTTTACCATTTTTTAGAAAAAGAAAAAAAAAATGAAAAAGAACAGGTGAGTACGAAGATTTGAATAGAAGAGAGGGATTATTTGAATTCTTTATTCTTTTATTAGTTTGGTTTGTGAAGTTTAAAATCTGTGTAATTTGTATTTTTTTAGTACGTGTACTTTTTGTTTGAATTTTGCAAAAGAATGAGTTCTAAAAATTTGAATTCTGGTGTCGTATTTAATTTGTTTTATAAATTTGAGTTTTCGTGACTTAGAGAGATTAGTAATTCCATAAACACAAACTTCTTATTTTAATTCAAGAGGATTTTGTCATAATCTTTATGGGTTTTTCTCTTTTTTTTTCTGGTAATATAGCAAGCATTAGTAATTGTTTAAATTATTTATCAAGTTTTGTTGCAGTAAGTGACAAATTGAATGATTCCAAATTAGGTGAAAGAAAAATAAATCGATATTGGATTTCCCAAAATCTTATACATCCAATTTTAAATGATTTGTTTTCCTAGAAAAAGAAAATAAAATTCAAACATATTCCCTGATAAAAAAAAAAAAAAAAAAGCCCAATGATGGACTGTCAAAGACGGCATGGGCGGCATGTGCAGAAGCAACAGTGGGCAGGAAACATGCTGGTGGGCCCCACGTTCGGATAACGGCCATAATCCTTCCCGACCTTTCCCGTTTACTATGGTAATCTGTTCGTTTTTTTAGTGTGAAAATAAAGATTTGAATTCACTTCCCTTCTCGACCTTTTCCGTCTACCGCTTTTCTCTCTCTCCCACTCTCATTTCACCTCCGTTAAATTAAATTGCTATTTTAACATCGTAGAGTGGGGTTTTAAAAATTTCAATTTTTGATAAAATATATTTTTTGTCCCTAAAATTTGAAACAAGTGTCTATTTGATCATTAAACATCATAATTTGGCCAAATGCACTAATTTAATAATATTTTGATAGTAATTGGACTTATCTCTCTCCTTCCCTCCCCTGCTTATCTTGACAAACAAAAATAGAGCAGTGGATTCAGTAGTTCGGGCTGTAACAAGAATTCTGTGTTATTATGTTAATAAAAAAATAGCTCATGGATGTTAACAAATTGCTCTACTTCAGAAACAAGTCTTCATGAGTTCAAGGACTCGAGAACGAAAGAAAAGATGGGGGACTCAATCGTCTTCCAAAAGTAGATGTCTCTATGCTGAAGAGACAATTATCTCACTTGCATATATACATAATGTTACCACGTCCACTATCTCTCTCTTCATTTGGGGAAGAGGAGAGGAAGGAGAGAACTTCAACGCATCCATCGTCCCTTTGCTCATCTCGAGAGGAGGAGAGTAAAGAGAGATAAATTAAAACTTTAAACTTCTGTTAAATTACAAGTTTAGTATTAAACCTTTGAGATAGAATAATACATAGATCTCTAAATTTTCACAGATGTGTTTATTAATACGTGAGTGTCTAATAAATACATGGTTATCTAATAAATTTTTAAACTTTCTTTTAACTCCTAMTTTTTTTTTAAATTTTCAAAATTCACAATTCTATTAGAAACAAAATTTAGAATTAGAATAACATCAAATTGAAAATTTATGTACCTCAGACACATTTTAAAATTAAAAAACATATTGACACAACTTCTAAATTTATAATTTCTTTAAAATTTTGATCTTATATTGAAAAATTGAAAAGAAGAAAAGGGGTAGGACCAAAATAGTAATTTAATAGAAAAATGAAAAAAAAAAAACTTAGGTTTATAAAACGGTAGAGCTTGGGAGATCTGTGTTCCTCCTCATCCGCCATTGCAAGACTGCCTCTGTTTCCGTTCTGAGTACCGTCTCGTTTCCTGCATTTTACCCTTCGAGAAGGGAAAAGCGAAAGGAAGATTCCTTTCTCTCTCTCTGCGAGGCTCTTTGCAGCCATTGCAGAAGCCCGTGAAAGCTTCTTGATCCGAGAAGCGTCGCAGAGAGAGATCCATCCTACATTCTTACTTCCCTACCGCATTTCTTGGGATTCTTCCCCTGAAGCAACGAGAGAGTGGAAACGATTACTTCTCGATTCGGAATTCGGAGTCCAATGGCGGTTTCTAGGGCTTCTTTTGGATTTGTGGCTGCCGCCGCCCTCATCTTCGCCATCTTCTTGCCGGTCGCCCACCCTCACTCCTTGCCTCCCGCACCCGCTCCCTCCAGCGACGGTTAGTTCTCTTCTTCCATTCGATTTCCTCCTGTTCTGTTTTACATTTCCGTTCCAGATCTGTGAAATCGGTTTGATCTCTCTGCCTCCGAATGCTCCACTTTTGCTGGATTTGGAAGAATGTTTGGCGTTCTGTTGAGTTTCAGTTTCTTCGTTTGCTAAAATTGTGAAAGAATAATTCCGATTTACGTTTCTCGATTAACCTACCGAGCTTAAATCTTGATTTATTTCAAAAGAAGTTTCGTGTGTTTGTTCAAGCTTTCGGTGGATCTACTTTCGTAGAACTTGGAAGTACTCCAGAAATTATAGAAGCTATTTTTCTTGTAATAATTAAAATGGCAAACCAATTTGAGCTTTGTTTTAAAAAGGAAAAAAATGGCATTATTATATAATTGTATTTACTATTTGTGTAGCCTGCCACTACTTTATAATAAAGAAATGCGCGTTCTTCTAAAATTTATCAAGAAATTTAGCCACATGGCCAAAAGTTCCTTTGATCATCAGCAATTCTTTTTGTTTATACATATATATGCTTTATAAACTAAACAGTCTCCCTTAAATATAAATTTGAGAAAATTAAGCTAAGAATTGAGATGTTGAAAATGGGATTTGACAAATGGCAGGGACATCCATAGATCAAGGAATAGCATATGTGTTGATGTTGGTGGCATTGGCACTCACATATCTCATCCACAATGCAGACTTATCCAACAGCTTCTAGAAGATTTGTAGAAGAGATTTGAGGGAATTAGCATATTGATTGATTGTACTTTGGTAGTAGTTTGTGTGGGTGTTTCTCTTATTTATTATTGCATTGCTATTTTGTACAGTCTCCTCATTTTGTATAACACTTATTTGGCTATTGTTTTTTTGGTGGCACCCTTTTGTTTCCCCTCTCTCTCCCTCTCTCATTCTCATTTAAATTTTATAGGGAAAGAAAGTAAAATAGTTGCAAATTTCTTCAACTTCAATGAAATCTTTCGATTTGTAGGGACGGGGATTAAACTCCAGACTTCTAGAAAATGTGGGTACACATTTCAAAGCTCAAACATACTTATATCATGATTTACCAATTTTACTGTAACCAATATACTTTCAATTATATTTTTTGAGAGATTTTCGTTTAATCAATGTCTACTTTATTAATTATTTCTTTTATTTTTAAACAAATTTATAGTTTTATGAAATATATTTTCTTAATTTTTCATTTTGAAAATCAAACTTTTCGAAGAACGTTAAACAATTCCCTAATAATTTAGCTTTCATTTAAATTTTAATCATCTGTATATTCTTTATCATTTTTTCTCAATTTCATTACTTTTAAAATTCATATAAAATATTTAATATTTAAAATTCAACAAAATATATTCCTTCAAATTTGGAATTCCATTAAAAAAAAAAACTGTGTTCCAAAAATTGTAATATACGTGTGTTGCTGGCTAGTATATATAAATGTTAACTAATTGGGTCCGAGGGAGATCGTCCTACTATTAACACCTCTCCCTTTTTAAGGTACACCTCTTACTTTCAAGTCTGATCGTAATTTTTCTAATAATAAGTGGGGTGGGGATTTAAATTTTTGACCTCTTAGTCAGAGATAGATATACATATTTTTGAATCACACCTATCACAAACTACTTTCTTTTTTATTATTTTATAATATTCTATGTTATAAACGAAGACGGATAATCTATTTTGAGAAAATGCGGAAATGTGTAATAAAACTATGTTCAAGCCCACCATTTGAAAGATGAACAAAATAGGATATCACATCATACATTAAATGAAAAAAAAATATTTTTTTTGTCAAAACGAATACAGTTCAATGATAATTGATATATATCTCAAAAGAGATTGTGTGATGTACTTAAAAAAAAAAAGTACACACCAATCATGCCACACAAAATTTCTACTATATAGAATTTTAATAACAAAGACTAAAATAGACATTTTTATGAAATTCAAGGACTAAAATAGAACTTCTGAAAACTATAAGCACTAAAATATAATAAATATAAACCTTAGGTTAAACACTAAGAGTTTGATATCTAGAACTTTTAGAGTTGTGTTTATTAAGTTTGTATACTCTAAAAAACTTACAATTATAAGTCTCTCCAACTTATAAGATTATATCTATTTAGTCTCTGTGTCTAAGATTAACTTTTAATTTTATGTTTAATAAGTCTATCACTACCATTAATTTCGCTTCTGTAACATAATTCTTAAATAATATGTCAACATGTTAACATAAAAGATAAGGTGATCAACCACATAAACCTAATTGAGAGTCCAAAGACCTATTAAAATAATTTGTATATTATATTTGAATTTTTCAAACTTTTTTTTTAGTATTTTAAATTATAAAAAGGTAAAATAAAAGAGATCTTTACTACCGACCAAATATGATGGGAAAGGATGTAAATGGTTATCAAAACAGAAAGAGAGAGTATTTCAAAATATGGTTAATTTAATATTGAGATCCACTGAATTCATACTTAAAATAGGGGAAGTTTGAGATTTTCAAAACAAAAAATAGCCACAAAGCAATACCTTCCACACCCCAAATTTAGGATCAAGCCAATCCACTTGCCTATTTCTCTTCTTTTTCTTCCCTTTGGCATTGGAGGAGAGGAACAACACCAATTTGCATACCATTTCTCTCCCTCTCTTTTTCTCTCTCTTCAGCTCCAAAGAGAGAGTGGCCAAAGGGAAAAACCGACCTTCCAAAAACAAAACAAAACAAAACAAAAAATATGGACAAAATGCATCTTACTTTGATGGTTGCCACCCTGAGCTGCCTAGTTTTGATGGAATCCGTGAATGCATTCACTCATATTGTCGGTGGGAACCACGGTTGGAGGGTGCCCGACAACAAAACCTTTTTTCAAGATTGGGCTAAACCCAGAACCTTTGGTGTCGGAGACAAACTTGGTACGTGTATACCTATCTGTTTGTCTTAAGCTTTTAATTCGAGTGGTAGTTTACAAGAGATCTTGCATTTGTTGGTTTGTTCATCACTAACCGTGTTTTTGTTGGTTTTCTTTGTGCAAGTTTTCCCGTACCGACCCGGCGCCAACAACTTAATGGCAGTGAAGAAGCCAGATTTCGACAAGTGCGAGCAAGATGACCCGATCAACATGTACTTCCAAGGCCCAACCATCTTGGAGCTCACCAAGCCTGGCGACTACTACTACTACGATGGCATTGGGAAGCACTGTGAAGCTGGCATGAAGCTCCACATTGTAGTTGGCACCAAAGAGGGAAGCTCTGGTGAGAATATGCCTTTCAAGCTTGACACTTTTGTCATTCGTACCTCCTCTCTCACTACCACCTCCGCCGCCACCGCCCCGGCCGCTGCCGCCTCTGGCCCCTCTGCCACCGTCTTCGCTGCTTCCTCTGGCCCCTCCGCCACCGTCTCCGCTGCCTCCACTGGCCCCTCGGCCTCTGCCTCCGCCACCGCCGCGGCTCCGAAGGCCTCCGCTGCCACTGCCACTCACAAGCTTGGCTTCGGAGTAATGTTGGTGGCCATGGCTTTGTCGATGTTCCTGCTCGTTTGATGAAATATGCTGCTGCCTTTGAATGTATTTAAAAGCTTCAACAATTTCGTTTTTGTGGTTTGAATTATTCTTTTCTCTTTTTGGTTTAAATAATGTTATATTCTTTTAAAGAAAGTTCATTTGGAAAGATGAGGTAGTTTGGAGACTTTATTTCGAAAGATATATGACAAGTTCTCAACATCTTCTGGTTTAATTTGGTTTCCTGATCTCAAAATGCCTTGTTTTTTAAATGATTTTTTTCTTTTTTGGAAATATAAATTTTGATTCCCATTTTAGATGCTGTATTTTGTATTTGTTGAGCTTTTAATATTTTTTACATTTTTACATTTAGTTTTATCGTTAAAAACACCATACAAATTGAAACTTCAAGAAAATCGTCACCAACTATACATTTGTAATAGTGTTGTATTATTTTAAAAAGTTATATGAATTAAGGCTGCCAAAATATGTGAGTTCGAATTTCAAATGATATATTAAAATTGAGTTTCAATAAATTTTTAGAAAAATATTAAATGGGCCGGTCAAAATTTCCAGATGAAAACCCATAGCTATGACAGTAGGCCCAAAACTACACACTGGGCTCAATAAAAGAGGAAAAGCTCTTATATGGTGTTAGTGTTTAAACAAAATTTTGAGAGTTTGTGTTTTTTAGTTGAAGACGTGGAATGAGGATTCGGATCTCTGAGGTTGATGATAAATATCAATAAAGTTTTTTTATCGGTGATATCGATGTCTTTTTAATATCTTTATCCATTATTTTGAATATATGATTAATCATATATATGTTCTTAAGGAGAAGTCGTAGTAAAGCATACGTAATTGTTGTAAAAAAAAAAGAATAATAATACAATTGAATAATGATAAATAAAGTTAAAAGTAGTAAGATTTTGTTACATATTTTTTCTCCTCAAATTACAATATTCATTTCAAATATATTGGGTAGAAAACAGACTTTTTATTTTATTTTATATATATAGTGAATAAAAAAGGGGCAAAAATGACAGGAAAAAGAAAAGTGGTGGAAGGAGAAAAGTAAGCAGGCATACAGTATAAAAGTCCCAAAACAAAATGAATGAATTCCACTCATTTAATTTAAAGTGGCATTTTATATATTAAGAATATTATCATTTCTTTCCTTTTTTTTTTTTTTTCCATTTTCGTTTTGGGCAAAATATAATTATATATTAAGAATATCTCACATATACCTTTCTGTCCCTCATTTTATCATTTGGTTGCTGAAATTGACTTCTCTATTTCCCCACCCCCACCTTCCCTTTTCCCTTTTCCTTCTTTCATTCTTCCTCAATCTTTKAGATGATTTTAATATTTTAAACATAAATTTATGGTTAAATTATTATAAATTCAATCCACCACTAAAATTTATTGAAGGGACRTATTCTTTCACACTTATTTGCAATATTACGGGCAACCTTTATTGCCAATCCAAACATAACTCAACTGGTTAAGACAATTATGTACAGATATAATTTATATCTATTTAGGAGGTTGTTGAAAAGTCAAGTTTATATAATTAGTATATGAGTTTGTTTATCGGGTAATTGAGTGCACAAGTTCAACCCATTAATAAATTACTTGAAAATATTAAACTTTAAGACATAAGTAGAGGAGGTATGAAATTTGTATTTAGATTGTAAATTTAGAAAATCGACAGGTAGGAGTAGGCTTGAGGCAGTACCGTCAAAACTTATTAGCGTGTTCAATAAACTCTATACTTACAAATTCACCGGGCAAACACGAGTTCATTATCTCAAGTCAAACCCACCTAAATTCTCACCCCATACACTTCAATGAGATATTGATTTTTTAATTCTTGTAAATAGAAAAGTTTGAATTACATTGATTTTCTCGACTATATGTAACTACACAAGCTCATATTTGAAACTCTAAACGACGCAAATCTCAACTTTTCAAACTCAAAGAGGCAAATATCTCTAATGAGATAGAAAATAGTCCATTCCTTAATTATTATTGAAAACCCTCATGTGCTATATATATAATAGTATCAAAGATTGATGATACAACATTTTATTTGGTAATTTTAATTTGCATTAAGGGTACCACTGCTCCGATGTGTCTCTTCAACATTGCTAAGGGCGGTGGCAATCATTGGGCCACCGGCCCGTGATTGGGAGGTGGGCCATCTGCTGACGTGGACATTAATTTCACACCTATCCAACAAAAATTAAAATGAAGGTCCACATCAGCAAGACCCGTAGTTTGATTCGGTGGGACAGCCAATCACGATCAGAGGATCTGCCACGTTTGGTTGGGCGGGGGAATAAAAGCAGCAAGAACTGGGCCTGAGGAACAAAGGCCCAGTTGGCAATCCGATTCCACGGTGAAAACGAACCAGGTGATCGAGATGAATAGTTGTCTGATGCTTACGTGTATGGCCAGGATTGAGTCTGGCTGGGGACAGGAGGATAAGGGAGGAGATTGTCTGCGGGTGTTGTAGTGTGGAATCTAAACCACAAACCCTTGGCCGGTTTTGGGCAACAAGATTTTCTTTTATTTTCTTTTACTTTTTTTTAAATAATGAAAATAAAATTATGTTTTTCCAACCATTTGAGAAGGAGATTAAAWAATTTTAGATACTCGGATTCCAGGCAATCATGCTTGTAGCTACTTAGCTTCGTACACCTTTTAACGGTTCAACTAAACTGACGTTTCATTTTTTAACTTAGAGAATGCATTCTTTCATTCTCATTTAAACGATAAATCAAACAATTAAAAACTTCTCCACATAATTTTACAAAACATTAATCCAACATCTTAGATAAATTCAAGATCTCTAACTCATTATTCGAGTATTATAYAAGTTTTCCACCTTTGGATTACACAAATTCAAATTTATGCAAGCTTCACTAATCTCACAGAACAATCTRTCTGGCTCCACTAATCTCACAAAACGATTTGCTTGGCTCCGCGATCCATTTCATGGGGACAAATATGACATGACAAAACCTGAACCAATSGTGCATGTTTTCTCTACTTTTTTGGTTTAGTGTTTCAAGAGAGGCGCAGTCTTAATGGGGATAGTGAGAGTCAGATCTCATGGTATTCAAAATCAGGCTTAATAAGGCAATGACCAAACAAGCCAAAAATGGTCATAAATTTAGGGGGAGAGAGAAAGGAAAAGGAAAAAGGCTAGTTTTAGAGAGAGAGAGAGATAGGTGAAAAAAAACAGCAGCAGAAGAGAATTTGGGGCGATGTGTGTTTTAAAGGCAGAGAGAATTGATTGGGAGTTTGCAGTTTGCAGAGTGGCAGCCTACAATCTCTATGCCGCCCAATGCCCATCTCATTCCTTCACGTCCTCTCTCTCTGCCTATTTTCTACCTTTTTCAAATCATTGACTTTCAAAATTTATATTTTTTCTTTACTTCTTTTTCAAAAGACATTAATTTATTGTATTCAAATCACCTCGTGAAACATATCTCTATGTTTTGGAAATAGTTAGGCTTTGTTGGATAAATATTTCGTTTCTTTTATGCTTGTTTGCTTTCAATTTTTATTAGAAACACGCTGTGAAGAACTCCAAAAACAAAACTAAGTTTTTTAAAACTACTTTTTCTTAGTTTTTAAATTTTAGCTTTGATTTTGAAAATGCTTTTATATGTTAGATGATGAGATATGTAGGTGAAAGTAGTGTTTACAATTTTAATTTCCAGAACTAAAACAAAAAAGAAAATGGTTACTAAAAAGCTCTTTTAACTATCAACTCTGTGAGCAAAAATCTTGCTTACCAACTTTAAATTTTTTACGAGTAGGAGCCCTAGGATGGTTGCAACAACGGAAGGAGAAAATAAATACTTTTTTTCTTTTTGTGCTTGGTATACGATCCAAATCCTATTTCTTTGTTTGGTAGAATTATTTTTTAAAATTATTTTTGGATTATATGATTAAATGACAACTTCTTTTATGTTGGGAGTGTTTTCAAATTTAAAATTTGAAACTATGAAATATATAATTACATCAAAAAAAGTTTAAAAATTTTATAAAAATATTATTTCATGTGTTACAAACTCATTTTAATTTAGATGGAACCAAATATTGAACTTGTCTAATGGTTATAAATATATTACTAAATATATATTGAACAAATTTTCAAATTGAGATTCAATTTTCAAATATGCTTCCAAATACATATTCAAAACACTTAAAACATGAAATAAAATTCCTTTTTCATGGAATCTTTCTTTTTTTTTTTAATAATTTATGTTTTGGGATCACCAATCAAATGCTACTTCTTGTTTTTTTTTCCTAATAAATAGTTTTGAGATAACTTTTGAAATTAATATTTTTAAAGTGAACTTGCATAATTTTCGGAAAAGTGAAAATATCTATAGTCAATCAAAAGGATTTTTCAAAAGATTTGGGTTTCGTTGCATTGCTAAAACTGTTTTGAAATTTAAAAAAGAAAAAATAAATAAATGCTTAATTGGCGATTCTTTCGAAAAAGTGTCAATAGAATATATATACGTGAACCCATTGTTGCTATATTTTAGAATTCTAACGACATAATTTTGAAATTTCTAATAACACTTTTGGTCATAGATCTAAATATCATGATAAATTTGAACACTAAACTAATTATAATTCGTACTTTTGGGAACGAAACATACTAATTACAGCATAAGAAAAAACATAATTATTTTTAAAATTTGTTCACAAAAGTCATGAGTGGAAGAGCGTCAAATAATTAAATTTCAAGTTTATACGGAAAGAAAATAGAAGAATCAAATCATGGGCAGTTATGGAAAATGAAATATTAATTTCTGTTGACTTTTAGTAAAATTTCCATAAATACATGTTATCTCTTATTATATCTTTTTGCTCTTATGGAATGAGAAATGGAAAGTTAGAATCTCTGTACCCTCTTTTTCAAGAAAAAGTATAAATAGTATAGTCCCTCCCCACTTCATAACTTTTTTTTTCCTTTGAAAGAATAAATATATTTGTTGTTAAGAATTATAATTATAAATTTTTAGGTTACCAATTTTAATTATGTAATTTATTTTTAAAATCGCAATTAAATTTGAAGATTTGATAAAAAGGGAACGATTTAAAATTAATTTTCTTAAGAGGAAAATTTGTAAATTGAAAAATTAATATTTAAGAAAAATCTAATAACACCTACATATCATCTCACTGCACCCGTACCTTAGTCAACTGAGATATTTTGTGTACGCCACTGGTATTTATTCGATGACTCCTTCGTGAAAAGACATTTATGCCCTTCTCAAATTTAATAGAAATCTAAATAACGTGGAATTCGTAAAAGTGAAATTTATGTTTTAAAAAAGATTATTAAATAAAAAAGAATAGTATTGATAATTGGATAAAATAATTCAGTTTTCCAATGGATAGTAATA
Organism: Momordica charantia; assembly: GCF_001995035.1. The sequence continues at coordinate 1,027,881 of NW_019104496.1, forward strand.
TTAAATTAAGTTGGTGGATGGCATTTGGCAATTTGACGACTGATCCACGTCGCACGTGTACCCTCGCACGCACGTGTGTAGCAAACCGTTCGAAAGAAATGTACGTGTCACGTGCAAGGCCGTTAAAAGGTAAAATAAAAGAAGAACACGTAGCCAAATTTTGTCCGTCACCGTTACTGTGACGGAGAGAGAGACTTTTCCATTTTGATACACATCATCAACAAATAACAAATTACAAACACCAAAATTTACGATTTAAATATAAAAAAAGCAAAAATAAAATCCGACACACAAAATTTGCCGAAACTCGGCCCCCATTTTAATAAAAGGAAAAAAATTTTAAAATTTCTCACAGCGCAACGAGAGGGTCCGACCCGAATATGTCGCTGATATCCTGAAAGGAATCTTCGACCATATGCCACGTGGAGAATCCGAACCCGAAATCTTCGCCCGAGTTTACAAACATGCTACTTCCGTAGTCGTCCTTCAAAACGGCGTCGTCGAGACCCGTGCCGCCGAACAGAGATGGAATCGGCGGTTGGAAATCGAAGATATCATTGGGGAAGAACGTATCAAAGCTTGAACAGAACGACAAATCGGAAAAGTTCTCCGATACGC